>CM077165.1:63328805-63895340 GCA_039583875.1 Platanthera guangdongensis
ACCCTAGGATCTACATCACAGTCAAAGAGGGGCCATATGTGCCCATGAAGATCTCAGTATTGGATGCAAATCAGAGGACTCCTAAGGATTTCTCTGAGATGACCAAGGATGAAATTGTCCTAGCCACTATGGACAAAAGGGCACAAAACATAATAGTAAGTGCCATAGATGATGCAACTTTTCAGAACCTAATTCATTGTAAAACAACAAAAGAAATGTGGGATACCCTCATTGTCTATATGGAAGGTTCTGAAGAAGTTAGGCAAGATAGAAAGTCCTTGCTTAATCAAGAGTATGAGAGCTTTAGGCAAGGAAGAGGAGATAGCATCACTGAAAGCTACAAAAAGTTTTATAGAATTGTTAATGAACTCATGTCCTATGGAAGAGAGTTCACTAACTATGAATTGAATGATAAGTTCTTAAGGTCCCTAACCAAAGATTGGGACACCAAGATCTGTGCCATCAGAGAAATGGCAAAGTTGGGAGAAATTCCTCCTCCCACACTGTTTGGCAAGTTGTTGTCTTATGAGATGCAGCTGTCAGTGAGAAAAGAGGAGGAAAAATCAACAAGGACTGAGCACAGGGAAAGGACTGTTGCCTTCAAGTCAGAAGTACCTAGAAAGGGCAGGACTAAGTCATCAACTCCTCCTCCAGAGGTAGTTGAATCAGAATCAGATGAGTCTATTAGTACAAAGTCTACAAGCAGTGAAAGTGATGAAGACTTTGCTGCATTCACCAGACATTTTCAGAAATTCCTGAAGAAGAAACAGTGGAGGTCCAGACCTTCATTTTCCAAAGGGAAAGAAGTTCAGTATCAGGAGAAGAAGCCTTCAAAGAAGGACAAGAAAAAGACAAAGACTAGCAAGGCAACTGGGTCTAAGATAGTATGTTACTGCTGCAATAGACAGGGGCATGTTATTGCAGATTGTCCTGAGAGAAGAAAAGAATCCAGTGACAGAAAGAAGACTCACTTCAAAGGAAAGAAGGAGAAGTCCTTTGTTGCAAAGAATGAGAAGACTCTTTCAGACATTTCTTCTTCAGACACTGAGACAGATGCTGAAGCCTACATAGGGCTATTTGCTGAAGAAGAAGAGGAGTTTATGCAGATCATGGAATCAATCCATGAACAAGAAGAGTGTCAGTGCCAAGGACTGATGGCATTGACTGAAAGTACCAAAATCCTGGAGCAGCCAGGACCTAGTCAGGTACAAAGTCCAACTCAAAGTTCAGATTTCAGTTCTAGTTCAGAGTCAGATTCATCTTCATCAAGTGATGAAAGTGTTTCTGAATCTGAGGGAGATATTCATCAGCTCTTAGATGAATATAAAGTACTGTTGCAAGCCTATAAGAAAAGCAAGTCCCTTGCCAAAAGTCAGGCAAAGGAAATTGCTGATCTAAAGGCAGCTGCAACAGACTTTGAGAAGGAATTTGATCAAAAGCTCAATGAGGTAGCCAGGCTGAAACACATTACTGTGATTCAGATGGGAACTATCACTTATAAAAATGATCAAATTAAGTTACTAGAGATTAATCTCCAGAAGGAAAGAGAGCTAGTTGCTAGGTTTTCAAAACCTAAATCAGTGCTACCCTTGATTGATGAATTTGTTCATCATAAAGGAAAGGCTGGATTGGGTTTTATTAAACCAGCTAGGACTGTTCAGGATCAGTCCAAGTCCAAGGGCAAAGCCCCAACATTCAACAAGCCTGCTGTAGTCAAAACAGCAAAGGTTGTACCTAAGCAAAGGTACAACAAGTTTGAATGCTGGTGTTGTGGCAAGGTTGGCCACTTTGCCTTGGATTGTTGGCACAATGCCAGTGCCAAGTTGAGTAGCAAGTTACCTGGTGGAAAGCCAGCAGGTAGCTATGTCAAATTGCAAACTAACAATCACCAAGGACCCAAGTTTACTTTGGGTTCTAAGGTTCATTAATTTGTTTTGCAGGTGAATCCAAGTGGCCATACCCCAACATGGTACTTGGATAGTGGATGTTCCAGACACATGACTGGAACTAGGGGACTACTGAAGGACTACATTCCAATCAAAAATGGTCCAAAGGTGACCTTTGGTGGTTCAGAAAAAGGAATCATCAAAGGGTTTGGTAACATTTCTTCAAACCTTGTTACCATTACTCAAGTGGCTTATGTTAAAGGGTTGAAACACAACCTCATTAGTATAAGTCAGTTAAGTGATGTAGGATATGACATCTCATTTGTTAAAAATGGTTGTCATATCAAGAGGTCAAGTGATCAAGAGATCATTTTGACAGGATATAGAAAGAGAAATGTCTATTGTTTAGACATTATGATTGAGAACAATGGTTCTCCTGTCTGTCTTGTAGATAATGAGACAATCTCTCATTGTGTCAAGTGGCACAAGAGGCTAGCTCATCTTAACTACAAGACTATTAGCAAACTCTTTAGCAAAGAGTTAGTGAGGAATGATCCTCAAGTTAAGTGTGTCAAAGATGGCATTTGCTCAGCTTGTCAAAAGGGCAAGCAGACTAAATCCACCTTTAGAAGCTTAGACAACAAAGATGCTGTGAGGTGTTTATACCTCTTGCATATGGATCTATTTGGTCCAATGCCAGCTCACAGCTTAGGTAGGAAGGTCTATACCTTTGTAGTTGTTGATGACTACTCAAGGTTTTCCTGGGTGTTCTTCTTAAAGCAGAAATCTGAAACACCTAGTGTCTTCTATAGTTTTGTTAAGCAAATTCAGAATGAATTGAACTGTACAGTGGTCAAAATTAGAAGTGACCATGGTACTGAGTTTCAGTCTGAAAGCATGACAAAGCTGTGTGAAGACTATGAGATATTTCAAGAATTCTCTTCACCTAGAACACCTCAGCAAAATGGCATTGCTGAAAGGAAAAATAGGACCTTGATAGAGGCTGGTAGAACCCTATTAAGTGATTCATCACTGCCAGAATATTTCTGGGCTGAAGCAGTTAACACTGCATGCCATGTGATAAATAGGGCTACCATCACTAAAAGGTTAAACAAGACCCCCTATGAAGTTGTGAAAGGCAGGAAACCAAACCTATCCTATTTCAGGATTTTTGGTTGCAAATGCTTCATACTTAACAATGGAAAGTCTTACTTAACTAAGTTTGCTGCCAAATCCCAAGAGGGAGTATTTGTTGGGTACAGCAATAATAGTAAGGCTTATAGAGTCTACAACTTGACTACACAAGTTGTAGAGGAGTCTGTGCATGTAGTTTTTGATGAGACACAACTAATTAACAATGAGTTGTCTAGTAGTATGTGCAGCCCCACAGGTCTTACTAAGAAGATGGACAAGCTAACCATAGAAGATGTACCTGCTGCAAGACAGCAAGTAGAAGAAGATGGCTTATGTCCAGGGGGAGAACTACATGAACAAGGAGTTGTAGAAGTACAAGGAACTCAGCTTGATGAAGATGCTGAAGAAGTTCAACCAGAAGTAAGGATGCCTCCAGCCAACAGGCATCTAAGAGATCATCCAGTAGAGCTGATTATTGGAGATCCAAGACAAGGTGTTCAGACAAGGAGCAGAAATCAGAATGCTGTAGTATATTCAAGTTTTCTGTCTCAAATAGAACCAAAGAAATTTGAAGAAGCTATACAAGATCCACAGTGGACTGAAGCAATGCAGGAAGAGCTTAATCAGTTCATAAGGTGCAAGGTTTGGGACTTGGTTCCTAAACCTAAAGATCACAATGTGATAGGAACAAAGTGGATCTATAGGAATAAGTTAGATGAACAAGGAGTCATCATTAAGAATAAAGCTAGACTGGTTGCAAAAGGATATAGGCAAGAAGAAGGTATTGATTTTGATCAAACCTTTGCTCCAGTAGCCAGACTGGAAGCCATAAGGATGTTCTTGGCCTATGCAACCTATCAAGGATTCAAGGTATTCCAAATGGATGTGAAGTCAGCATTCCTAAATGGTAATTTGAAAGAAGAAGTCTATGTGGAGCAGCCTGCAGGTTTTGTTGATCCAACTTTACCTCATTATGTGTATAGACTTAGGAAAGCATTATATGGGTTAAAACAAGCACCTAGAGCTTGGTATGAAACCCTATCTAGTTTCCTCATTGAGAACAAGTTCTCAAGGGGGAAAATAGATAAGACTCTATTCCTTAGGGAATCTAGAGGCAAAGTAATACTTGTCCAAATATATGTAGATGACATTATATTTGGGTCTACTGAAAGTAGCCTTTGCAAAAAGTTTGCAAAGCTTATGCAAAGTCAATTTGAGATGAGTAGTATGGGAGAACTGAAGTTTTTCTTGGGTCTCCAAGTTAAACAGACTGAAAATGGTTTATCCATATGTCAGTCCAAGTTCACCCTAGAACTCATAAGGAAATATGGTATGGATTCCTCCAGTACCATGAAGACTCCTATGGGGTCAAGTATGTCTCTAAGCAAGGATGATGCAGGGAAACCTGTAGATGAAACCTTGTATAGAGGGATAGTTGGCTCCCTACTATACTTGACTGCAAGTAGGCCTGACATTATGTATGCTACATGTGTTTGTGCCAGGTATCAAGCCTGCCCTAAAGAGTCTCACTTGACTGCAGTCAAGAGAATCTTGAGATATCTAAAGGGCACTCCTTATCTAGGCCTCTGGTACTCTAGGAATGGAGATTTTGATCTAATAGGCTATTCAGATGCAGACTTTGCAGGATGCAAAGAAGATAGAAAGAGCACTACTGGATCCTGTCAATTCCTAGGTGGAAGACTCATTTCATGGAGCAGTAAGAAGCAAACCAGTGTGGCTATTTCCACAGCTGAGTCAGAATATGTAGCTGCAGGAAGTTGCTGTGCTCAACTTCTATAGATTCAACATCAGTTAGAAGACTATGGATTTCAGGTAAGTAAAACTCCACTTTACTGTGATTCTACTAGTGCTATTTCAATAGCTAACAATCCTGTATCACATAGTAGAACTAAACATATTGAGATTAAACATCACTTTCTTAGAGAGCATGTAGAAAGAAATGATATTGCACTTGAATATGTTAGAACTGATAATCAGATAGCTGATATGTTTACTAAGCCCTTAGAAGAAGCTAAGTTCAATAGGTTCAAAATTGAACTAGGTATGATATATTTAGACTAAGTTTACAGAACTAAAAATTGGCTAAGTAAAAAGGTGTCGACACATAGACAAGTCTATGTCGACACAGAATAGTAAGTGTCGACACTTCAGGAAAATGGTGTCGACACATCTAGGAAGCTGGTGTCGACACTTCAGAATGTTAGTGTCGACACATGTCGAGTTGGTGTCAACACATTCAATAAGGTGTCGACACTTAAGTTTTACTCAGAATTTTCTAAGTAAAGTCTCGACTACATGTCGAGTAGTGTGGTGTCGACACTTAACCAAGTGTCGACACTTAAAATCTGTTGACTAAACTTGTGTCGACACATGTGTGTCGAGACATTATAAGTCTGTGTCGACACTTATTGACAGTGTCGACACATCTTTAGAAATTCATCCCGCCTGTTCGTCTTCAAACAAGAAAGGTATAAATAGGGTTCTGTCTTTGTTTGTCGACACGCTTTCAAAAGTTTCGAGACCAAAACTCTTGTGTCGACATTTCTCTTCTCTAAAGACTAATTCTCCAAACCCTAATGGCTCCCAAGCTGGGAGAGAACGTTAACGAAGGCTATGAGCTCGTGCGAGGCGCATTCGACGATGGCAATCAAGAAATAAAATCGGTGGTAACCCTAGTCACCGATTCAGGATTGGAGTTCTTGGTTTCAGAACCAACCAAAATTTGGAAGAAGGAAGTTATTGAATTTCTTACTGGAGCGTCTGTAGATGACTCAGGCTACAGAATCAAGTCAAGGGTGCATGGCACCAAGGTCAAGATTTCACCCAAGTCTCTGAGAAAGGTACTTCAGCTACCTAAAGTTCAGGAAGAAGAGGAAGTAATAACATCTAAGACCAGGGAAGCACTTACCTGGTGTGGACTAGATCCTAAGCTAAAGATAGGATCAGTATTCAACAGGAGAGGAATGAATACTCAAGGAAAGTTTCTGTCAGAAATTGTGGGCAAAGTACTCCTCAGCAAGACTGGAGGGCATGACAGGGTGTCAGCCTCCATGTTCAGTGTTATGACTAGAATCATTTTCAATCTCAAAACAGACTGGTCTATGGTTGTATATGAGAAAGTAAAGGAAAGTCTGAAGAAGCCCAATCTGGGCAGGATACTTAGTCTCTACCTGGCTGGTACAATACCAGAGGTAATGAGCCATGCTGCTGGTGCTAAAATCAACCACATGAGAAGGATGGACATGAGGATCTTCGCCAGGTGGGAAAGGGTGCTGTCAAAGGAATTGACCACCCCTGAGAAACAAGCTTCTAAGAAAGATTCACCCCCACAGAAGAAGAGGAAGATAGCTGCTGTGACTCAGGAGTCCTCCAGCAGCTCAGGTAGTGAAGACCATGTTGTTTTCACTCCTGATAATCATGAGGATGAGGCTGCAGAGAAGTCACCTGCTCCTCAAGAGCCAGCTGACATCCAGGGGGAGCCTCCAGCTGTAGAACAACCCTCTACACTGGAGAGTGAGCAAGCTACTCTCATTATCCAAGAGGTACTTTCTGACCTCAATACTTTAGATTTTTCTATAATAGATTCTGATTTGTCTGATATTCATCAGCAAACTCAGCAAGCAAACCAAGCACCAGATGTTGTTCTCCAAGACACATCTGCTGTAGTTGATGAACCCAGTACATCTCCTGCATAGTCTCCTCCTGAATACACAATTGAAGATCTATTTCTGAATCTAGAACAAGAGGATTTTGACATGAACAAGAATGCTGCTACTGAAGAGAAGGGTGCTGCTGTTGAGGGGGAGAATCTGGAAGTTCAGGAAGAGCCTATAAGGCTAGATACTGAGAAGGCACTAGATGTGCAAGCTGACAAACCCTCAAGCCCTAAGGATAGGGTAAATATAGCAAGTTCTTCAGAGTCTGAGGATGATGAAGCTGAGCAAGCTAAGAAGAAGCAGTTCTTTGTATTCAAAAGAAGGAGTCAGAGCTATAAGAAAGCTCTACAAACTGTTGCTCAACACTCCCTAGTCCAACAAGCTCCATCAACAGATTACAGCAGCTTAATGGTAGCAATGCAAGTTAAGCTGGATGAGCAAAGGAGGGCTATAGAGAAATATATTGATGAAGGCCACAAGTCTTTACAGTTTGATTTAGCTCAAGATATCAAGTCAATCAGGTTTGAGATGAACCTGAATAAGAAGGAAATGAATGATTGCTTCCACAAGGGTGGAAATGCAGTGGTATTCCTGGCTAAACATCAAGAACAGATCAAAGACAAAGTAGATGATATAGCACTGAAGCAGGGATATGTGCTGGAAAATCAATTGAGGATGAATGATAATTTGACTGCATCCCACAATGCTATAGTAACTGAATTAAAGAATAAGTCTGCTGAAACATCTACTTCTACTGATGCTGCAAAGGCTAATTTTGATAAACTCTTTCAAGCTGAGCTTACTGCTGTCAAGACTGCCATACAAGATTCACAGAAAGCAATCTCTGAACAACTTACCAAGCTGAAACCATTCTTTAAAGAGGGGATCAGGTACTTGGATGGCCAAATCAGGTTCCAGAAAGATGATGTGAGAGATCATGTAGCACAAGAAGTCATAAAGGGGGAGAGGGTGTTAGTCAAAGCTAGCTCTGACCATGCCAAATGGATTTCTAATTCCATCAGAGCTACACTGGGCTATCCTCCCCTGTGTGATGATGACAATGTAGCTGAATCTGGTATTCAAAGTGCATATCTTGGAGGAGAGCAACAGGAAGTAGCTCAGGTGATCTATCCACCTCCAGATTTTGATATGGTTCATGCTGAAGTAAGCACAATGTATAGCCCAACTGCTGGAAAGCTAACTGTTATTCTGGAAAAGGTTGTTCAACCTATTACAGCTGCTATGCAAGAGGCTATGGACAAAGAGGAAGAGACAAGGCTGTCAAAGAAGAAGTTCAGGGAACTTGCTGAGCAAAAACCAGATTTTGAACAGTGGAGCCCTACTTCTAGGAACATCATTCTCACAGCCTGGAAAGCAGCCAAGGACAATGCTCATGAAAGGAATAAATGGTTCTCAGAAGCAGAATGGAGGAAGCATGAGATCAGGCAGGAAGCCATTGTCCAGTATAGAAGGAAGGCTAAGTTAGGAAAGCTACCTCCTACAGCTGTGGAGCCTAGCAAGTACTTTCCTAAGCCCTATCATTATTTTGAAAGGCAGAAAATCAAGGCTGAAGAACTTAAGAAGAAAGACTCCAAAGGGAAGAAGGTTGCTGATACTGAGCCTGCTGCTGCTGCTGCTGTAAAAGCCAAAATACAAGCTGGGAAAGGCATAGTTATAAAAGAACCAGAGCAGAATTAGATTAAGATTAGACTGAAGAATGTTGTAATTTGTTACATCTACATATTTTTGTAAATCATTGACAATATATTGAACACAATGTTTGGACAGTTTTTGATAAATATATTTCATGATTGATTCAGTAGAATGTGTCTAATTCTTGGTTGTTCTGTAATGCTGAATGAGTATACATGTGTGCTTTATTACATGTTTAAGTATACCCTGTTGATATATATCTGCTTTACATCATTCTCTAATTTTTAATTATGAGTGATGTATATCATTGACTAAGGGTTATGACTTCTCCAAATAGGGGGAGATTGTTGGGTACATTGGTCAAATGTACCTGATTTGAAGAAGCCTTCCCTAACTCAATGATATGCATCATAATGTATTTGATGTTTGTTTGAGTTACTTGTGCAGGTTAGGTATACACTGGACTGAAGCTAAAAGTTTCTAAGTCCATGTGTCGACACCCAGAGGCAAAGTGTCGACACTTGGAGTTGTTGTGTCGACACCTGGGAAGAAGAGTCGACACCAGACAGAAAGTGTCGACACTTGGAGCTGTGTCGACACTCAGTGAAGGAGTATGCAGAAAAGCAGTGTCGACACTTAGCAGAAGTGTCGACACCTAGAAGAGCTGAGTCTACACCAGAAAGTGTCGACACTTGGAGCTGTGTCGACACTCAGCAAAAGTCTGCAGAATCTAAGTACAAGTGTCGACACTCAACACAATGTGTCGACGCTATGCTGAAGAGTCAGTATTTGAAGAAAGTGTCGACACTCAGCACAATGTGTCGACACATAACCAGGAGAGTCAACACTTGAAGAAAGTGTCGACACTCAGCACAATGTGTCGACACTTAGTTGAAGACTCTACACTTGAAGAAAGTGTCGACACAAGGAGCCGTGTCGACACTTAGCAAAGAACAGAAAAGTTACAAAATATTCTAAGTACAAGTGTCGACACTAAAGGAATGTGTCGACACTCAGCTGAAGAAACAAAAGTGAAGACTTGTGTCGACACCAAGAAGCAGTGTCGACACTTGACAGTTTCAACACATGAAGATGTGTCGACACAAAGAACATGTGTCGACACTTAGAAGAATACAGTTAAAGAATGAAGAACAAGACTTGTGTCGACACTCAATTTCAGTGTCGACACATGCAGAAGAATCTGTGTCGAGACATACAAGGAATTGTGTCGACACCTTGTAGACTTGTGTCGACACTTACACAACATGTGTCGACACTTAGTCTATAAGTGTCGACACTTAAGAACAGAAAGTCTCGACACTATCTGACAGTTAGAGAATTTCAAGAAGTGACTGGTTGACATGACAGCTGCCGATCCAGCCGGTCTACTGCAATTGTCAGAGAAATCAGAAGTCTGTTATGAACCGGATCAGCCGGTTACCATGAAGGAAGCCTATAAATAGGCACCCATTGTTTACAGAAAAAGTGTGTGTGATTGATTGTTGTTGGTTACAAGTAGTTGTGAAGAATACTTAAAGTGGTTGATCAGATTCTTCAAGAAATCAGAAAAGTCATATACAGAGGATCAACACAAGAAGATCTGTCAGTCCAACTGCAGATCTAAGAAGTTGGAGAGAGAGAGCTCCAATCAAGAATTCAGTCTTTGGAACTAAGGCTGAGAAGAAGGATTCAGAATCTTCTGGATCTCAAGAAGCAGAGGTCAAGGATCAACTGCAGAGGATTCAGACTAATTCAGTTCTAACTCAAGAAGCTTTGAAGGAAGCTAAGTCAGTTTGGATCTAACTGAGTTCTTCCAAGAACTCTTCAAGAAACTCTCAACTCCTCTCTTATTTTCTGAGTTGTAGAGTTAGCAATTGTATTTCTATTTTAACTTGTAGGATCCATTGGATCTGAGAGAATTGTAAGCCTATATTATAAAGGCTGAGGGTAGGGCTTGATTGCCTGAGTGTAGGAGTTGAAGAACTCTGAGTGTAGGCCTTAATTGGCTGAGTGTAGGCCTGGGTGGCTGAGTGTAGGCTTTTGTGGCTGAGTGTAAGGCTTTGGGCCTGAGGTGTAGGAACCTAGTTGGGTTCTGAGATAGTGGAGAAGTTTGGCAGAATCTAGTACACTGCTAGATAGGCGAAGGGGGAAAGTGGATGTACCCAAAGATTGGGGAACCACTATAAATTAGTGTGTCTGCTGTGCTGTGCTGTGGATTGACTGTTTGATTTCTGTAAATGCTGTTAGCTGTAGTAATCTGTGAAATAACTGTTGTGCTGCCAAAAAGTTTTAAAAAGGTTTAGGTCACCTATTCACCCCCCCCCCCTCTAGGTGTTTAGGTACCATATCTTTCACTCCCGACTATACCAACGGCTAGTCCCCTTTTCGGGTCTCTCGTACCGAACCACATAGCCCAGGTCCGATTCCCCTTGCCCATTGCTCACACCGCAAAGTTCACCTTAAGACGTACGCATAAGCCAAGCTTCTCTCTGATCCTGCCATTCCAAACAATCACATAACCCAATTATGTTCAAGGCCGGTTCCCTGATTGCCAAGTTAGCAGAACAATGATTCCGCTCAGTTTTCCAGGTGCGCCTTGGAGTTAATCCACAAGGATCCCTGCTGCAATCTACAACATAGAAACATGAAAACCCAAAGCACGGAGTCTTCTCTGGCAATCATAACAAATGCAACATCACCGATCCAGACCAACATATTCGGGTAGGCTTCACAGACAATGCCTATGCCCGTACTTCGATTCCGTACTCTATATGCAACACAAGGGGGACTATTCACGTCAACCCCAGAGAACACCGCACACTCGCCGCACACTCGCGGGAGCGGGTTTCCCTATGCAAAAGGAAGAGAGCTTCACATGCTCAAGTAGAGAATCGTTACCCTTATAGTACGCTTTTGCGCCATGGAAAACTATCCGGATAGAAGTCTTCACAACGGAATTTGCTCCACGGATCCGCTCTCGGTTCTCTAAACGGTGCTCCGATGCTCCGCCGGCAGCCGGAATCCTCCTCCTTCTTTCTCCTTGCTCTAACTCCTTGGAAAAAGAAAGCTTAAGGGAGAAATAAGGAGTTAACCCACCATTCCCGGCCTTAATAGAGAATGAACACATCTGGGTTGTCAGATCTTACTTAAAGAAAATAAACGGCTCAGATCTGTACAAAATTCCCCAAACCTCGGCCGAACACGGCCTCGCACACGGCCGTGTCCCAGGCCTTGTGCCTCGATCCAGGCACGATCGTCGAACACCGAAAAACCACACGGGCTAAGACACACCCGTATCTCAAACTGACACGCCCGTGTCGGGTCCTCGACACGCACGTGACCAGAGGCGTGTCACGTATAACCGTCACGCCAACCGTCACGTCCCTACTGAACACTGGTGGGGACACGGGTATGAACACGCCCGTGTCACCCCGGACATGCTGATGAGTCCACTTTATATACCTATTTTCGGACTCATCTGGGCTAGTTTTCACGTGATTGCACTTCACGTTTAGTTCTTTATCGTTCCTATTTCATCTAATCTTTATTTCCATAGAAAGTGCACATTTATGCCCGTGGTTGTGTATTTTGTTATTTTTATAGTTTGTACTCCCTTTTGTGATTGTCTGGAATGTCTGCACAGATTAGTGATTTGTTTTTCATATCGGTACAGAGGTCGTGTGCGTGTTCCGGGATGGTTGTGAAACAGGAATACTGCGCATGATCCTGGGATCTAATGCGCACGACCACTAGTCGTGCGCCCCTGATCGTGCGCACTACTCTTTGTTTTATAGAATCAGCCTGGGGAAAGCGCACGACCACTGGACTTATTGCGCACGACCACTGATCGTGCGCCACTGATCGTGTGCATTGAGTCCTCTTTTCTGGAGTCCTGTCTCGGGTAATCGCACGACCATTAGACTTAGTGCGCACGACCATTGGTCGTGCGCCACTACTCGTGCGCGTTATCCCAGTTCTTCTTCCTGATATTCCATGCCAGTGCGCACGAGCATAGGACATAGTGCGCACGACCACTGGTCGTGCGCCTGTGATCGTGCGCATTGTTCATTTCTGCTTTTGTATAAATAGTGCAGGTCTCGCCCTAATTTGAGAGAGGATCCGGAGCTCGACATTTCTTTGCCGTTTTCCGCCTTCTCCGCCGTTCCCCTTCATCTTCCACCCTAGGGAGGTGCTCCGGGCAAGCTTTCACCGCCAAATCCAAGCCCGAGCTTCCTCTCGGCCTTCTCCTTCATCCGTGAACTTCAAGTAGGGTTTGACGCCATAGCCATCAAGCAAAGGAAAGCTAGCAAACTTCGTCCGCTATCGTGAGACGAAGAAGACGGGCCATTGGAAGGTGGTGACAGCCCTTATCTATCCCGAACGCAGTTGAGGACCGAGCTTGGATGCGGAATGACAACCCGACGATTCCAACCGTGAATCCTCAGCAAGACTTCGGATTCGGTCGATCTCTTGACTTGTTCTTGCTTTATTGTTGAACATTGGTGTTTAAATCTATTTATATTGATGAAGTGCACTTTGGTTGTATATGTTATGTGCATCATGTCTATGTGATTCCTATTTCATTTTACTGCCTAAGTTGCTTGAGTTGCGCCATATTCCATCCACCACCATCCACCCTTGCCGCACTAGCAATTGCTAGTGGCGTGCGTACGAAGAGGTGCTCACGACCCTCATTCCGCCATTCTAACCACCTCATCCGCTAGCCTTCTCGTCCATCCGCCTAGTGATTCGGTGCATAGCGGCCCGACTATTCTTCCATCCCGCCTGGCAAAGCATCGCATAGCTGCGTTGCATAGGAGTAGTTGTTAGCCTTTTATTTTCTGTTTTCGCAACATCAAAACCCCCCTTAGTTAGCTCCGACCTGAGGACTTCAATCTCAAGTCCTCCTCGAAATTAACTCCACCTTACTGTGTTCCTTGTGAGATCGATACTTGGGAAAACCCCCCATTTTATATTACTTGTGCGACCGGTTCACTGCTGTGATCTTAAGCATCAAGTTTTTGGCGCCGTTGACGGGGAACACAGTCGTGTGAGTTTGTGGAGAGGGAGATAATAGATTGAAGCCCTTTTCCATTTGTGCATTTCATTCTTTTTTTATTTGCTTTGGTTATTATAATTTTTATCTTGCTTATTTATTTTTGGCCTTTTCTGATTTTTGATTTAGATAGCAGTTCCGTGCTATTTTCATTTTAGCTGTGTAGCACTTTTTCAGCAATTATTTTTGTTCGTGATGGATCCCGATGCTGAGTGCCGTATCCTTGACACTTTGCGCCGATCCATCGATGCCATTGCTGTTAGGAATGCCGAGCATTGCATTCGGTGTTTGTTATATCAAGGTGTGGGCCACATGTTGAAGGAATTCCCTCGTTTGTGCAAGCCTTCTCCCTCTGAGGGCGTGTGCACAACAACCTCCCGTTCGCGGAAGACTGTTGTGGACAGGCCTACCAGGGTGTTTCCTGGCCCATACACTGACATAACACACTTTGCTCATTCTTTACCCGTTGAGATTACTGAAGAATCTCTGGCCGCATAGAGCTCTTTCATGGGTCCCTCGATCCCTTTTTACGAGCTTCCCTTGAGTGATGATAATCACTCTGGTGTTAGCCAACAAAAAGAGGAGCAGGAACTCATGGACACTCTTGTATGAGACGATGAGATTGTTCCGGTCATTGACGGGGTGGCGTCTGCGAATGATTTTGCGATGGGGCCTGCTCATTCAGTGCTTGATTTTGAGAGCAGCCTTGCCCCTCCGCAATTTTTGTCGGATTGTGCTATTCCTCTTTCTTGTGAGTCGGTTGATGATGTTGTATTTGTTGATGATTCGGTGCCCGAGGTTGCGCCGAAGTGGGATGATGATTCCTCTATCTCCGACGGAGAAAGTGGATCTTCGGAACACTTTTACGCACCCCGGTGGGATGAGGAATATCCCCTTTCCGATGCGGAGGTTTGCACCTCCTTATTGGATGAGGTCGTTCCTCTTACCACCACGGACCTCGAGTTCTCGGATTCCCCTCGGTATGACTCGTATGATATCGACGATGATCTCTGCTTGGATCCTGCTGGGAGTGAGACTGGGAACACTCCCCCTATTTCTGATTATTTTAGTTCTTCTACTCTTTTATTTCTTGATCCTTCTTCTTTATCTGAGCCTGTGCAGGTTAAATCTCCACAGGTAAGTTGGGTTGACGTTGAGCCTTGCGCTCAGGCTGTCGACGAGTGCATCCACTTGTGTGAGGAGGTTCCTACCTCCTTCACAGTGGAAGCCCCTGCCGTCACCTTCGCCCCTAGCGAACTTGTGGTGGACGAAACCTTGCTAGGCAAGGATTTGTCTTGTGGTGAGATGAGTGAGGACCAGGCCTCCTCCTCATCCTACTTCCTATTTCCTCTACCTGTGTTGGACAGTTATTATTATTTAGGTAGAGGGGTAACTGCTCTATCACCGTATCGGTACCCGTTACCGAAACAGATATTAGGCCAGTTACCTGTGCACTTTTTATTTCATTGGCCTATAAGCTAGAACTGTTTAGAATTTAATAAGTCGTGCTGGGATGACAATAACCCCATTACTTATCTTTCATTTTCTGCATTTTCTTTTTCATGTCTATTTAATTTTAGTATTTCTTTGTAGTTTGTATATTTTTGTTCTGTTTTTGCGGAGCTCACCCCTGCAGGTATTCTTGACAACATCGCATTGGCGGGGTTGTGATTCTTCGTATGCCGGGCCTATTTCAGGTTTCCACGCGTCTTCTGGTATGCTCACTAGCTGAGCATTGGGTAACCTCTTCCCTTAGCTTTTAATGATTTTTAATTTCTCCATCATATGATGTGTCATTTAGTTTAAGTCTGGGGGAGAGCCAGTTTTGTTACCTTTTTGCACGTGCACATCTCATGTGCATACTAGAAGCTTTTATTGCTATATTTTGATTAGTTCATTGCATCACACACCACTGCACCCACATGAGCGCGTGCTTAGCTTTTTGCGTGCTGGGAGTTAAACTCATTTCTTCGTTAGATTTGGGAAAATTATGGTGCTGACATAGGATTGTGAGACGGAGTAAAATGTTGACCTTGCTGTGCTCCTAGTCAACTGCTCTCGTCTCGTGTAGAAATTGGAGTAGATTTAATTTTTCTGTATGCTTTTAGTTTTATATTTTTCTAATTACGTAAATACTTTTTATTCTACTCAAAAGTTGGTGAATCCGGTGTGAATCCGACAGTAGCTTAGGGATGTGTGCAGATGGCCGTTAGGTTCATATTACTTGCGTCGGGAGGAGGGATAGTATTTCTCGTGGGCTAAGAACTTGCCCCAAGCTATTCTTGAAGCATGGGTATAGGTTAGTCATGCATAAGCGTGATTGTAGGCCATCATTTTGGCTCGGTTGAGCTTTGTACCGTTCCTGACGTCTTATCCTCGCTAGCCCCGTTGTGCCTACCCCTTCTTTTGATTCAGCTCCACCATGATTTCACCAAAGCCTCATAGCCAATCCTAGTCACACACCCAAGTTGAGCTTTAGAGTTTTACATTTTCATTTTGGGATGTGATGTGGTGATTTTATTTATGAAAATGTGGAAGTGCTCCCAAGTTTTTATCTGCTGAATTGTGAAAATAAAATGAAAAAAAAAGAAAAAAATATTTGTAAAGAAAAGAAAAAAAAAGTGAAAAGAAAAAGTTTAAATTGAAAATCTTTTTGGGAAATGTGATTACATTTGGAGTAGGCGGTGCACACACCCATTTGTTAAAAGTTAAGTCTGGGGGTGTGGTGTACCCGCATATATTTTGGTTAGCTGATGGATTCCTTTTATACTAGCTCATTTGGGTTAGGTGCATAGCCTTCTTGTTTATCCTTGTTTACCTCACTGAGACCCAAGCCCCATCTCTTCACCTACAGTCCTACTGATTCGTGTGTGAACCAAACCAGTGCCGTGGAGAGAATGCGAAAGGGCAAGCATATGGTCACCGACATTGGTGGATTCCTTTGGAGGTTATCCCGAGCCCTGATCTTTGGCAATGCTCGTCTAACGATTAGTCTACTTTCTCCCAACGCATGACCGGATGATTCACTGTGATTCTATTTTTGAGTAATAATAAAATGTTGATATGCATTGTGAAAAGTATAAACTATTTTGTATACTTAGAAATTTCTTCTATTATATTTTTACGCGCGAGAGCATGCGACTTCACATGGTACTCCGTATCGCAATTTCTTTGTTAACTAGTATTTTTCCCTATCTTCTTAGATTTTGTTTGCTTGGGACGCGCAAACAGTTAAGTCTGGGGGTGTGATGAGTCCACTTTATATACTTATTTTCGGACTCATCTGCGCTAGTTTTCACGCGGTTGCACTTCACTTTTAGTTCTTTATCGTTCCTATTTCATCAAAACTTTATTTCCATAGGAAGTGCACATTTATGCCCGTGGTTGTGTATTTTGTTATTTTTATAGTTTGTACTCCCTTTTGTGATTGTCTGGAATGTCTGCACAGATTAGTGATTTGTTTTTCCTATCGGTACATGGGTCGTGTGCGTGTTCCGGGATGGTTGTGAAACAGGAATACTGCGTACGATCATAGGATCTAATGCGCACGACCACTGGTCGTGCGCCCCTGATCATGCCCACTACTCTTTGTTTTCCAGAATCAGCCTGGGGAAAGCGCACGACCATTGGACTTTTTGCGCACGACCACTGGTCGTGCGCCACTGACCGTGTGCATTGATTCCTCTTTTCTGGAGTCCTGTCTGGGGTAATCGCACGACCATTGGACTAAGTGCGCACGACCATTGGTCGTGCGCCACTACTTGTGCGCGTTATCCCAGTTCTTCTTCCTGATATTCCATGCCAGTGCGCACGATCATAGGACATAGTGCACACGACCACTGGTCGTGCGCCTGTGATCGTGCGCATTGTTCATTTCTGCTTTTGTATAAATAGTGCAGGTCTCGCCCTAATTTGAGAGAGGATCCGGAGCTCGACATTTCTCCGCCGTTTTCCGCCTTCTCCGCCGTTCCCCTTCATCTTCCACCCTAGGGAGGTGCTCCGGGAAAGCTTTCACCGCCAAATCCAAGCCCGAGCTTCCTCTCGGCCTTCTCCTTCATCCATGAACTTCAAGTAGGGTTTGACGCCATAGCCATCAAGCAAAGGAAAGCTAGCAAACTTCGTCCGCTATCGTGAGACGAAGAAGACGGGCCATTGGAAGGTGGTGACAGCCCTTCTCTATCCCGGACGCAGTTGAGGACCGAGCTTGGACGCGGAATGACAACCCGACGATTCCAACCGTGAATCCTCAGCAAGACTTCGGATTCGGATGATCTCTTGACTTGTTCTTGCTTTATTGTTGAACCTTGGTGTTTAAATATATTTATATTGATGAAGTGCACTTTGGTTGTATATGTTATGTGTATCATGTCTATGTGATTCCTATTTCATTTTACTGCCTAAGTTGCTTGAGTTGCGCCATATTCCATCCACCACCATCCACCCTTATCGCACTAGCAATTGCTAGTGGCGTGCGTAGCGAAGAGGTGATTACGACCCTCATTCCCCCATTCTAACCACCTCATCCGCTAGCCTTCTCGTCCATCCGCCTAGTGATTCGGTGCATAGCGGCCCGACTAGTCTTCCATCCCGCCTGGCGAAGCATCGCATAGCGGCGTTGCATAGGAGTAGTTGTTAGCCTTTTATTTTCTGTTTCCGCAACATCAAAACCCCCCTTAGTTAGCTCCGACTTGAGGACTTCAATCTCAAGTCCTCCTCGAAATTAACTCCACCTTACTGTGTTCCTTGTGAGATCGATACTTGGGAAAACCCCCATTTTATATTACTTGTGCGACCGGTTCACTGCCGTGATCTTAAGCATCACACGCCCATGTCAAAACTGCGTACATCCCGTATTTCCTACCGTGTCCTTCTCTAGACACAGCCGGCTAACACACAAAGCAAGACATGGCCTTGGACATGCCCATGTCCTAGGCTGTGTACCCGTATACAGGCACCAAAATTTCTTTTGGATGCGATCAGCTAAAAAACAATTTTTGGGGCGTTAGACCTTCTTTGTTGGATTCATAGTGGAGATGGTCATCGGAACGTAAGGACCTTCTTCAACGATCATGAAGATCCTTGAATCCACAGCTTTCATGAAAAATCTAATTCTTTCTTTCCACATGGGAAAGTTATTCTTTGTGCACAATATAAGCTTGACAAAATCTTTAGCCTTGTTCATGCTTGGATAATCTCAAAAGACAACTAGGGACGGATCTGATCAAGGTGTTAACCTTTTAGTGATCAACCTCCCTCTGATATTTATTGAAAGTGTTCAGCTCTCTACCTAAATCACATAGAGGGGGGTGAATAGGTGAGTTGTGCGTCTTTTTGCGAAATAAAAAATTAACGATCAATGCACAAAAATCTACCAAGCATTCACAGACGACAGGAGATTTATAGTGGTTTCCCAACCTTGGGTATATTCACTTTCCACTCACCGATCTAGCAAAGCACTAGACTCGGCTACTCCACTATATCGGATTGAAACCAATCCTACGCCTCAGAATAAAGTTCCTACAACTCGATCCACAACACAGATCTACACTCGAAAGATGAAAACTTCGTACAACTCAGAGACAAAAGCTGCTACACTCGGAGAGGAATCTCCTACAAGAATAAATTGAGAGAATGAAATACAAACAGTAATATTTCTCAGATCTTGAAAATCTCAGGCAATGTCTTCTTCCTTTGAACTTGCGGCTTTATCAGAAAACTTGAAGAAGAGCAAGATCTAGATCTGAAATTTCTTTGACTCACATGATCCGAGAGATGATGAGGAGTTGAAGAACAATATCGATCTGTAAGTCAACTTGATCTGAATCTTCTTGAACGCAAGCCCTAGTCGATCTGCACGATGATGGTCGACGACGACTTTCATTTTTGGCAAGAGAAAACAGGATTCAGAAACTTAGAAAATTTCTTTGACCGCTTGTTGTTGGGGTTAATCGATTTGACAAGACCTTATATAAGATCTCCCTAACGGTCATAATTAGCATTAATGATGTGCACATGGACCAATCACGCCACATCATTTGAAAATCCCGTCTGATAAGGACTTAGCAAATTTTTCTGAAAACTTGACTGAATTACTCGAGTGGAATATGAACTACTCGAGTACAATGATGAGTACTCGAGTGGACAAGGTTAGACGACTCGAGAAGAATTCCTTGAGAAAAATTCAGAACTGAACTTGTAATCACTCGAGTGGAAAAAGGCTTACTCGAGTTATAGGAAGTTTACTCGAGACGTGGGGATGAACTACTCGAGATGTAGAAGGATTACTCGAGAGGTAGAAGTGAGCTACACGAGAAAAGGACTTGGTGAAAATTCTGGGAGATAAAATCTGGTTACTCGAGTACTGGAGCTGGACTACTCGAGAAGTAGATAGACTACTCGAGTACATGAACTGAACTACTCGAGTGGGGTAAATACATCACGAGAATCTTCCTTCTGTCACTCGAGACAAAGTATTCATCTAATCGAGTGGTGAACTTGACCACTCGAGTAAAAGACTTAGAATAATTTTGAGAGGTAAAAACTGTCAACTCGAGTATAAGAAGAAGTCTACTCGAGTAATGGACTTGACCACTCGAGAGCTACGTTCAGACTACTCGAGAGCAATTTCCTTTACTCGAGATACAAACTTAACTTAATCGAGTACATGTAAGGTTCAACTCGAGTACTTAAGCTTCTACTCGAGTGAAATACTTAGAATATTTTCCTTCATGAGAATTTTTCATATCTTCAATAAAATCAGCAACAAGTCTTTCATCAACAATCCTAGTGCTTGAAGATGAAGTGTATCCCAATAGAGAGGCTACACATGAGTCAACACCATGGATCACACAATGAGGGATTACATTGTATGATCCTATGTTTGGTGACCCCTTGTAGACTGACATTGGTCTACACTTAGCAATTTAGTCATGCAATCACATAACTCAAACAATACATCAAATACAACTTAATTCAACTTAGTTCACGGGTGACTTCATCAAATCTAAGTTACTGTGGATACGATACCCAACACACCTTATGAAGAAATTACTCTTCAGAGCTATGACCCTGATAATCATGGTCATAACATCAAGAAGGCACCAAAAGTAAAGACTATGGTAGAAAAGCCTCTTAAGGAGAAGAAGACATGTGATTGCCATCACCATGAAGCTTCTTCCTCCAAACCTGCTGCCCCTGCTAGACCACAATCTCAAAAGGTCAAGTAGGAGAATATTATGCAAAGATACAACAGGTTTGACTGTTGTTGGTATGGCAAAATTGGTCACTTTGCCATTGATTGCTGGTTTAATTCCAGCAATTTTGCAACTCCTCAAGTTAGCAATGTGAGAAAGACCACTCATAATGCTAATACTCATAGGGAGAGTGTTATAACTTGAGACCAAGGACCCAACCGTGTTTGGGTTCCTAAGGCAAATTGATTTGTGATTGCAGGTATGTCCAAAGGCCACCAAAACTCCTATTTGGTATTTGGACATTGGATGCTCTCGGCATATGACTGGGACAAGATGCCTTCTTCAGAACTATTCTCCAGTCTTGAATGGGCCAAAGGACATCTTTGGAGGTTCAGACTAAGGAATTACTAAAAGATATGAGTGAGTTTACGAACTACTAGAATACTTATCGAGTACAAAGAAATTATTTCTCGAGACGAAGTATTCTACTCTAGTACATGACATCTTTTCTCGAGAACAAGACTTATTTCTACTCTAGACAAAGGCTTCTTATATTCGAGTGCTATTGGATTTCTTCTCGAGAACAACCATTCCTCTCGAGAAATGTGGTGTCTTTTTCCTCTTCAAGGTCAAATTTTCATATCGGCACACAGAATCTTAGCCACCTCTTCCCAGGTATTTTAATGCTTATTTATATGTTTAATCATCACAATGAGCGATAAATATAAATAAAAATAAGTATAATAGATTTTTAGTCTCAATTTCAAAACTCTTCTTGAGAAAAACCATTTCGTGTTCTCCGTCCCCGCTGTCTGCCGCAAGTCACTTTTCTCATTCGCCGTCCCCCAAAGATCAATTTCTCTTCAACAGTGGTTTCGTCCTCAAAGTTAGGGATTGAGAGTGAACTCTGTTCTTCCAGGATTGCAGAAATATCAGATGATTTCAGAAATGTTCTTATTCTGCTCGACACAGCCGGTTTGTCATTTATTCTTGAACATCCTTGCAGAATTTTCACTTCTGAAGGACGAGAATTCTTCCAGAATGCCAAGATTAAGAGAAATGGCAAAATCATTAAGTCTAAGGTTCAGAATGTTAAGGTAAAAATATTTTCTCTGTCTATTTCTCAACTTCTACAAATTCCAGTCATAGATATAGAAGATGATTTAATAGGCAGTGATTATGAGAGAGCATATAGCTTCTGTGGCATCCCTCAGTCCTATAACACCATCAGAAGGCAATATATGATTGCAGAGAACAAATTACTGGCTGATATCATAGAAAAAGTTCTCCTATGTAAAATAAGTTCAATCAGTTATATTACTCCAGAATTCTTTGATCTTATGACTTCAGTTATATGTAGAAAGAAATTCCAATAGGGAATGATGCTTTTTGAAAACATTAAGGGCTGCATTAAGAGCCCCAACTATGGAAGAATTTTCTCTCTTTATCTTAATCAGATGAATCCTACTGCTTTTCCTATGAAAAAGGGCATAGCCCTCCATCACATGAAAAAGGTGTTTATACAATCCATCTAGAGATGGGAAGTCAAGTTACAGAAATCTGACAAGGAACCAAAGGATTTAGAAGATGTGGACAGCACCCCATCTCCTCCTTCACATCAAATAATTGATTCAGTTATTGAGGGGGAGCCTGCACCATCTTCCTCAATTCCTCCAACTCCAGCTACCTCAGATATTCCTGTTGTTGCTGCCACAGGATTTCCTCCTCAATTCACTCTTGCTGCTACTGCTAACTTAGTTTCAGAAGAGATTCCTGCTACAGATATTCCTGCTGCTACAGATCTTCCTTCTACTCCTACTGCTGCTGCTGTTTCTTCCTTGCTACATTCAGATACATAATTTCCTAGTGCTGACTCAGAATTTGCAGATTCTGAAAATCTGGCAGATGCCCAGAATCAGGCAGAGATTCTATCCACTGAAGAGGATATCAACAAGATGGTAGAGGAACTTACATCCAAAGAAGCTACTTTTCATATTCCTGAAGATCTTCCTCCATCTACAACAACTTCTCCTAAGTCTCCAGCACAACCAAAAAAATCTCCAACTCCTGCACAGTCTCTAGAACATCAAGAATCCTCTCCCCTAGCTGATCAATCTCCAGTACATGAAGATAGTGAGTCTCCTACTGCAGATATGCAAGATGATGTAGTTGTCTCAATCCATGACTCAGATGAAGAAATTCCAGTTAAAGCTGCTGAACAAAGACTACCCAGTCTTCATTTCCAGATTCCAACCTTACTGCCCAAAATTAATGAAGATGAAATCTGTGCAGTAAACAGATGAAAAGCCTCTACCTCTACTATTGTGATTCAAGAAATACTTCCATGGACTGTTCCTGCTTAGCCTCTTCCATCTCCTCAAAAAAAGTCTTCCCTGAAGGTCCAATTCTACAAAAAAAATTGAACCTATGCTTGCTGAATAGAGAAAGTACTTTGATGATTCTCTGAAAGTGGTCACTGATAAAGTCACAGCTTTAGAAAAAGAAATGAGTCGAGGATTTGCTGAAATCCAAGACAATACAGATGAATTTAAAAGGCTTCTGCAAATAGGTGGCAAATCAATTGACCACACTATTACTAGCATTGGCACAGTCATGGAGCAATCTGTTACTCTTGCAATAATCAAAATCTCCTGGACAGAAGAGGTGATAAAAGAAATTTCAAGACTTGTGAAGAAGTGGGAAAATTCAAAGAAGATATCATCAACACCTTCTCTATAGAAGTCAGAAAGGGGAGGACAAAGTGAAGGAATTGCTAGAAAAATAAGCTGCAACTATGAAAAATCAGTGGGAAGATCAATTAAAAGAAATTCAGACATCTGTTCTAAAGGAAATCAAGAAGTTATACACCTATGATACCTCTGTATGGATGCACAATCAACTGTTTCCTGAATTTGCCATGGATCCAAATACTCCTCTTCCTGCAAATCTAGATGTCAACAGACCTACTTTCTCTCCTCCTCCAGAGTATTTTGAAGGACCTCCTCCAGCACACTTTGAAGGACCTCCTCCAGATTACTATAAATGACCTCCTCTTGATGTCTATGAACAGCTATGGGAATCTGACCAAACATGACTGCCTCCTCATTCTCCAAAAGTTCAAAAAGCCAAGATAAGAAAGTATGGTGATGGAGCCTCTGTAAGCAGATCTACACCACATCCAGAAGCTCAAGGAAAGAAACCTTAAGAATATACTGAAGTTTGGAGCCCTACATCCAAGTCCCTTATTTTGGAAACTTTGAAGTTAGTGATTGATTTTATTGAATACAGGAACCTTCAATATAGCCCTCAGGAGTGGGAGTTGTATGAGAAGTCCCTTACCAAGAGAAGAATTTATGATAGGGAACATGGCAGAAACTACCCTAAGGCTCCACCTAGACCACCAAGGTACTTCCCCAAGCCATATATTTTTCAAAAGAGACAACAAGAGAAGCTTGAAAGAAAAGGAAGGCAACCTTCACAGGATCAGTAAACTGAAGATGATAGAAGTTCATTTTTGAAATTGTAGAATATAATTCTCTTGGACAATTTTCTACTTCTATGAACTTTTAATTCTGATATGATATTTACATATTACTGTTTTTCTCTAAATTATCATGTTATTAGTATCTTTATGTGTTTTTCTCTTAATGTAATTCACCTTAGTGTAGAGGGTTCTGACTTCTATAAATAGGGGGAGATTGTTGGGTATTGCATCCACAATAGCCCAGATTTGTATCAAGTCACCCTTAACCTAAGATGAATTATGTTTGTATTTGATGCTCTATTTGTTAAGTGTTTACATGATATAATTTCTATATGTAGTCCAATGTCAGTCTACAATGAGTCACTAAACACAGGATCATACAATGTAATCTCTCATTTTGTGATCATTGGTATTGACTCATGTGTAGCCTCTCTATTGGGACACTTCATTTTTAAGCACCAAGGGCAAGAGAAAAGATGGAAGCTGAATTTTATGAAGAATGAAGATTTTAAGTTTTTCAGAAAAAATCTAAGTCTTTTTCTCGAGTACTATAAGTTGTACTCGAGAAGGACTTATGAAATTTCTCACATAAGACTTGTCTTCATTTTGAAGGACAGACGTTTTTCTCAAGAAAGCTTCATGTTGTTCTCAAGAAGAGCTTTTGTTCTCGAGTAATATATGACATTTCTTCTCGGGATATTTGTTTTCCATATAAAACTTTTTCTAAGTTTTTTTCTCAAGAAGAATATAGTTATTCTTGAGAAGACTATAGTTTGTTCTCAAGATGCAGAAGTCATTTTTGAGAAGTAGAGTATTTTTCTCGAGAGCTAGCTATTTGTTCGCGAGATAGTTATTTGTTCTCGAGAACCAGAATGTTTCTTCTCGAGAACAAAATGTTATTTTTTTCTCGAGTACTTCCTGACATTCTCGAGACTGCAGATTTTCACCTCCACATACTTTTCTAAGTATTTTTCTCGAGACAGCCTTTTGTTCTCGAGTACCAAAATTATTCTTCTCGATAACTATAAGCTATTTTTCTCGAGTAATTTTCTTCTTTCCCGAGAAAGCTGTTTTCTTCCTCCATATCATTTTTCTCTAAGTCTTCTTCTCGAGAACTTCCTTATTGTTCTCGAGTAACAGAATTCTTTAGTTCTCGAGTAAAAACCTTCTTCTCGAGAACACCCTGGTTTATTTTTCTGAAATTTGCTAAGTTGAGACAAACGATTATTTCAAACATAATTAGCGCGTGATTGGTGTACGTGAATATCATTAATGACGATTATGACCGTTAAGGTAATCCTATAAAAGGTCTTGTCATTTTCGACTAACCCTAAGAAGTTTTAAGAAGATTTTAAGCAGAATTTCAGCCACCGCAAGCAGAAATTACAAACTTTCTGAATTCGTTCTTCATTTCCAAATCGAGTGCCGTAGTTCATCTTCTTCATCTTCTAAGGGCTTTCGATCCAGATAGATTTGGAGAAGATTGATTCATTGATTGAGATTACTGTCAACGACAAATCCTCTACTTGATCGTGTGAGTCCAAAAATTTTCAGATCCATAGATTGCTGATTATTCTTCAACAAATTCTGATAAAGCCACAGAGTTCCAAGGAAGAAGAACAGGCAGATTCATTTCAGATCTGAGAATATATCACTGTTTGTATACATTATTTCATTTTATTCTTATAGGAGATCTTTTTCCGAGTTGTAGGTGTTGTTTTCTCCTAGTTATTGTAGGAAGTTTTCATCTTCCGAGTGTAAATCCAGATTTGGGGTCGAGTTATAGGAACGTTGTTCCGAGGTGTAGGATTGTTTTCAATCCGAGATTAATGGAGTAGTCGAGTCTAGTGCTTTACTAGATCAACGAGTGGAAAGTGGATGTACCCAAGGTTGGGGAACCACTATAATTCTTGTTGTCGTCTGTGATTGTTTGGTTTGATTTTTTGTGCATAGATCACTGAATTTTTTATTCCGCAAAAGACACACAACTCACCTATTCACCCCCTCTAGGTGATTTATGTAAGATAACTTAAAATATTTTCAAAATGCTTCTCGGTTCTCGGGAATTTCTGCCTTCTTGATCTCGAGAATTGCCCGCTTGTTCTCAAGTACTCTTGCCTTCTTCTCGGGATGCCCGGTTCAGCTGATCCCGGTTAGTTTTTCTTAAGTCCTGATTATCCTAATTTTACCCTTAATATATATATCTACTTCTCCTTCCTCCTTCATTTTAGACAAAACATCTTGTTCATCTCTCGAACCAGAGCTGCGTGAGAAAGAGAGAAAGTTTTTCCGCTATCCTTCGGTGGCCGCCGACGGTGCTCCGGTGCTCGAAATCTTTAACAGAATATAGATCCGGAAAGCTCTCAACGATAGTTATGCCATCGTAGTAAAACTTTCCCCATTTCTTGAGTTTTCTCGTTAGGGATTTTGGCCCTAACCTCTATTTCAGTCATTTTTGTTCAGATTTCGACCCTTCTCGTATTCTTTAGTCCCGATCTAAGACAAGGAGTGATTTGGAGAGTTTTTCCGGTAAAATCGAGGCAAGTGGTGATTTTTCCTCTTTCCCCCTTTTTTTCTTGATCTTGATGATAATTGTTTAACTTATGTTCTTTAACCCTTCTGCACTTTTGTCATTCCAACTGTAGATATGTTTAATACCATTTGAAATTTACTTGAATTTTGAAGTTCTTGTCATGATTGTTCAACTTGGAAGCATTGTAGTGATTTGATGAAATATTATATTGTTGTCTTTAATTGCCCTTAACTATTGTTGTAGAACGCATTCGAGTTTATTTAGGGTTGGAAATTCTTCCTAAAGGTTGACCAACCGTTTCATGCTAGAATTATCTAGTAGAATCCGATGTGTCATTGTTGACTTGAGGTTTTTGTGGGCCTTGGAGCTTTATACCAGGGTCGATACGGGGTTTTTCCTCTCGGGATTCCTTTGTTGTGGATGTTATTAGTGGTCAAAACCACCACTGTAACGTTAGTTCTCCCTATTAGTACATTGTGGGGCTCTACCGGGTGTTTGGGGCATTTGTGGTGAATGGTGGAGTGTTTAGTTTCCTCCGCATTTCGACGGATAATTGACTTTGGGTTTGTGTCCTGCTGAGTTGACCACCCTGCACATTTTGGATTGTTTGGTGGAGTTGACCACGGGAGGTTAGTAGGGGTTTGTTTCTTTTCCAGATGATTTAATCATGACCTTTTCTCCCTGATAGACTTGTGCATTTGGGGTGCTTTTGTGGTACGTGATGCTTCACGTAAGTGTTTCCTTTTGGCTTTTGTACATTTCTGATGTACTTTAATTAAGTATTTTCGTTTGGTCTTTGGTTGTTACCCCTCAACTTTGTTTACTTTTGGCTTACTTTCTGTCATTACTTGTACATTCTTGCTGAGGTGTTATGTCTTTGGAATGCCTCAGGATCATAGTTGTATCTGGTAGTCGTGCTGTTTTTGGAGTTTCTGAGCAGCAGTGTTGGCTGTGTTCTTTGCCTCGCCGTAGTGAGGTAGTTTGTTGTTTTTGTTTATTCACTAGTTTAGACATACTTTATTTTTGTGGGTTCGTGTCAGTTTGTTGACGCCCACATTATTGTATGTTATTTTTTGATACTTGCTAGCTGCTTATCTTTCTTTCTGTGTGTTTGGGATACTTGCTCTCTACAACGTTTTATGCTATGAATGCATGGTAGTTGTTTTCAAGTTTAAAATAAAATTACTATTATTACCTCATGCATTGCACGCTTTTAGAATGTTAAGTCACTATATTTAACGACCGTACAAATCTACTTTTATTGCTATTATAAACTTAGAACTTGCATACCATGAGTTGTCTTTTGGGAACCTCTAAGCTCTTGTAGGATGCCTATTCCGATAAAAGAAATATTTTTTCGCAGCATTTAACAACTTTTCTAGTGGAATAGATGAGGCACTAAGCCGAGGGATAAGACTATCTGCTATACTTAAATTGATTTTAACTATAACTTAAAGAACCTTTCTTCATGGTTAAGTAGGAGTTTTGCCTGAGCGTCCGCAGTTATTTGCTGGTAACGTGGCATCATGATGCACATTTTTTCCTTACTCTGATATACTTATTTGGCGATGAAAAATGCGGGTTGTGACAGCTGGCGTTAGAGTCGGTCGTTCCTCGGGGTCGCGCCTAGAGCGCGGTCAACCGACCTTGGCACTGATCGTTTCCCGCGGCAACGGTGCCAGCCACCCGCGAGGCGTGGCCCACCAGACGCGTCCACCTGGAGGGCCGTGCAGGGCCAGTTGCGGCTCGCAACACTGGCTACTCACGCGGGCCTTGAGCTCGTGGACGCATGGAGCGTCCGGGTTGTGCGGCCGTAGAGGCCGTCAGCGGCACACGCGCGCCCCTTGCGATCGCAATTTTGCCGCAGTGGGATTGGCCTTGCCCGCCGGCTGGGAGGGCCAGCGGGGGCGCTGGTCGGGCATCGCTGCTGCGGGCTCGTGGCCGCGGGTCGTTGCCATGGTCGGGTGCGAGTTCGGTCGGGTGCCCCTCGACTCGAGGCGGTCAGCCGGAGAGGAGCAGAGGCGGCCGACAACTTTAGCCAGCAGCAGCTCGTGGTTTGCGTGCGTGGTAGGATCCCTTGTGCAGACCAATTGCAGATTGTGCATGTGAATCGCACGCATAGTGATCATTTCCATGATCCTCACCAAATTAGTAGTGAATATAAGTTATGGAGTATTTGCACATCATTTCCTCTATAAAATAAGCTTGGCATCATAACTAATAATCTAAATTTGTTAATAGTCAAAGAAAGTTGCCTCAACATATTTTTTTAGACCAAATCTTTTTCTATTTTTAATCAACGAAACGTGATTGCCAATGTGGACCGTCAAATGGATTATTTCCCCTCCAATTACAGTATAACTATCGCAGCAAATTCAATTCATCCTCTTCAACCCCATAGATCCAGCAATTTTACGTCAAAACTACCAGACCATGCACGATCAGAGGGAGCAGATGAGGCCGCTGGCTTTTCCCTCGCCTATCCTCCCCACTCGCACCATGGATGGCGCCGGCCTCGATGAAACCGGCCGTAAGGCCCGAAAAGCTCGCAACCGGTGCTGCGCTCTATGGTGCTGCGGCTGCTGCGGTGCTTCTGTGGTGGTCGTCGGAGTCACCATTCTTGTCCTCTTCCTCACCGAGTTTAAAATAAAAAACCCCGAAATAACCCTAAACGGCATCCGAGTCGACCAGCTCTTGGTCCCGGGGATCGGCACTCTCGACAACCCGACGGTCACCGTCAATTCCACGCTCACCGCCGACATCTCCGTCAAAAACCCCAACATAGCCTCCTTTCGGTTCCAGAACAGCACGACTGATTTCATCTACGACGGAGAGATGGTCGGAGTAGCTTACGCGCCGGACGGCCACGTGAAGGCGTACAGCACGGAGCGGATGAACGTGACGGTGGACGTCCTCGATGACAAGGTGTTCGTCGGCACAAACGCCACCGGCGCAGCTTTGTCCAATGACTGGGTGGATATGAACAGTTTCACCGGCATTCCCGGCAGGGTGAACGTGCTCGGATTCTACAAACAAAACTTCAACTTAAAGCTCAACTGTTCCTTTACGTTGGACATCGTCGACCGGACTATAAACAACATAGACTGCCATTCCGACGTACAGTAGTTTTTTTTGTTCGTTTTTCGAGAAATGGGTGTATTATTAAAAATGATTATATTTTGTACTTGTTTGTTGGAATTTGTTTATGAAAATATTTATTATATATTGTTGTATCATATATAATGAAGAGATGAAATTTAAGTTTTTTTATATTCAATGTCAATGAGATCGTGTTCATGTTATACATTTTACAGTCTAAATGTTTTTCAAGAGATTTAACAGTTTATGTAATCATATTCTTTTATTTTTTTAATCAAAAATGTGCACCATTTGAGATATTTAAGGAAGGTCTTGTCCATCAAATGAAAAAATATATACTATCTATTTCGTCAAAAATTGAGAGAATTTGGGATTCCACATCCTCTTAATGTGTTTTCCATTGTAAGAATTTCAGCATTGTTGATCCTTTTAAGGTGTTTATATATATACGTGCATCTTCTCATGAGTTACGCCTGTACTCGATGCTCTCGGGCTACCTCTGGCCACCTCCAGGCAGACTTCGCATGCCTCTGCACGGGCTTATGCCACTAGACACAGGGTTCATCAGCTTCCAGGCAAGTCCACAAGCTCGGCACAGCACCCACAGCTTGTGGTCCCACGGAGCCCTATGATTGTTTGATTACGTGCTGCTGTGGCCGCGAATGGCGGGTGCGGCGACGAGCTAGAGGATTGTGTAGAAGCGGGTGAAATCCGAGTCTATGAGGCCTAAGGATGCCCGCAGAATGAAGCACTGACGAAGCATGTGGGGAGTCGGACGAAGCTCGTGAGAAGGAGGGCAAAGCCTGCTTAGAAGCGGTCGAAGACCACCCAAGAGCATCAAGCAGGCGTACACTGTACGAAGATGTTCGTATATCTTACATATATCGAAAAGTGATCAACATGAAAGTTGTAGATCTCGGCGAGACAAACAACTTTCATGTTGATCACCTTTTGATTTGGAGCAATCTTGGACCTCGATTTGTGCCCCGAAATCTGGGGCGGCGGAACTGCTACAGTAAATCGTAAGTCGCCCCAGATTTCGGGGCCCAAATCAAGGCCCAAGACAGCTCCAAATCAAAAAGTGGTCAACCTAAAAGTTGTTCGTCTCGCCGAGATCTAAAACTTTCATGTTGATCACGTTTCGATTTGAAACAATCTTGACCCCCAAAACGGCTTGCCCGTACGCCAGCATATTAGGTTGCCCGCATTTGAGATATATCCATATATATATATCCATATATATTTATATATATATATATATATATATATATATATATATATATATATAAGCAATCGTGCACGGGGGATCCCGTGCAGACAACATTCATCGTGGGTGCGACATTGGTCGAGCGTGCGACATTTGTTGAGGGGGCGACATTTGGCTGAGGCGGCAACATTCGTCGTGGATCCAACATTTGTCGAGTGAGCGTCATTTGTCGTGGGGGCGACATTTGACTGAGACGTCAACATTAGTCGTGGGTGCGACATTTATCGAGAGAGCGACATTCGTCGTGTGGGCGACATTCAGCGGCGGGGGGGTGGGGGGAGAGACATTCAGCGGGGGATGAGCATACAGATTAGTAAAGAAATACTACAAAAACATTGCATGAATGAAGAAGCGACATTGGTCATGGGGCCAACATTGGTCATGGGGGTGGCATTGGTCGTAGGGGCAACATTGGTCTTGGGAGGTGACATTGGTCGGGGGCGGCGACATTGATAGTGGTCGACGACATTGGTCGGGGGCGGCGACATTGGTCGGGGGCGGCGACATTGGTCGGGTGCGGCGACAGTGACACAGTTTTAAAACCATCTCACGAATACTTACAAAATTGAGGTTTTAAAACTAACACAATTGATGTCGTGCGAATGGAAAAAGTACACAAAACTAAAACATAGAGATAAACTTGTGAACCAACCAATATTAACTTCTAATTACTGTATTCGACATCAATAAATTCATGAACCAACCAATATCAACTTCTAATTACTCCCATCTTAAAATGATTGCATCTAAGAAAAATATTATTGTAAAAATAAACACGATGACAGTAAAAAAAACAAACGGTAATTTTGAAGAAACTTGCCAACCAATGCATATCTATTAGAGATCTTCAAAAGTATAGCAGAATTCTAATTTGGTCCCTTTTTTTCTTGCCATAAGTAGAGAGACGCCGGACTCCATCACACCGTCACTACCACAATCGTGATCGGCAACTCCATCATCCGCACCGCCTCCACCGCCACCGCCATCACAGTCCAATCCTTCCTCTCCAATAGTATTCCAGCTACTGAAATTTACACAAAATGACACTGATTAAAAGAAGAGCAATGCCATGAAATGATTAAGTATTGAATGCAGGATGTAAGATTAAAGTGTGGTGCCCTGCAATTATGTGGAGGTGCAAAAATCCAAAAATCAAAATTGGGATAAACACTATTCTAATCTATTCAGAAGATGTGGACATTTTGAGACAAATTTCATTAGTATTCTGTAATGTAGGGTTCTTCCTGAGATCAAAAAATGGTCAAAATCCGACATGACCACAACAATGCCAACATTCTTCCTGAAAGCAAAAACTCGAGAATAGATAGAAATGAGTTAAGGTTTAAAACGGGAATTATCAAGGTAAGAGATAGAACAACTATATATGGTGTTCAGTTATAGGATTATAAAAAAATTTTGCTGTAAACAAGTTAGAGGAAGATTTGCCAATCCATCTAGAACAATTTTTGCTGTAAAAAAATTTTATCAGATTAGAACAACTATGTTTGTCATACTTATTATAAGATTTTTAGAAATCCAATTTTTTTAATGAAGAAGAAAATCATGTGGAACAGAACTCTCAAAATTTCTATATATGAGGAAGATGAAGAATTGAAATCCCTAAACAATAACATTCCAGCAAACCATAAAATAAAAAAAAACATGAAGATGTGAAGTTCCATTCATGAATGTTAGGAATGTTTTTGCTAGAGTGCTTGACAAAAAATAATAAAAATAATAAGAAAAAAACAAAATAAGGATGCAGATCCTCATGCTTCGCAGAATGTTTTTTGGATTCATTTCCAAATAGCCACCGCAGTGGTAAAAAATGAACAAAGCAAAGAAACAAAAAAAACATTGAAAACCCATTTGCGGTTTTTATCCTGAACCCTTTTGCGGTTTTTACCCAAAACCCATTTGTGGTTTTTACCCAGATGAACAAAGCAGAGGAAAATGAGGAGTATTTACCTCGAAGGAGAATCGAGAGCAGCGAGCAGGGAGTAGAATGAGGAGTAGCGAGCAAGAGAGCTGTGGATAAAGTTTGCACTCACAGAAGCTTTAAAGCTTAAGAAATCTGAAGCAAACCTGAAGGATTGCTGTGAAGATCAAACACCTTGAGGGAGATGCTGCAAGAAGGAGCTCTGTAGAGGAGCGCACCTTGAGGGACGCGCCTCAAGGAGGACGTTTCCAGAAGGAGGTGCTCTATCGAGGAGCACACACTGCAGCGAGGCACCGTGGAAGAGAATCCCTATCGTTGTTCGTCAAACTCGGTCGATGAAGGATGAGTTGTTGCGATGAGGCCATGTGGAGAAGAGTTGAGGCGGGGTTGGAGGGGCGGTTTAGGGTAATACATGCAGGGCTGGATGGGAGGCATTCGAGGTACTATGAGATGGCGGGGGTGATGGTAGCGTGTAGGAAGGAGAAAGCAGGAGCAGTCGCCTTCCTCGCAGGAATTGCTTTTGACGGGCTGATGGCCGTCCTTTTGTTTTGCTGGAGCAGTCACATGATGAGACGGCGGGAAAGCCCTAACGTTAAGTGCAGGAAGGCAGGATTAAGTGGACAAAAGACCAAAATGTCCAAAACTTAAAACCAAAAACATGTTTTAATGAGGACTTTTTGGGATTTAAATGTTACACCATAAGACCATTATGGGTTTCCTAATATAATTATATATATATATATATATATATATATATATATATATATATATATATATATATATATATATATATATATATATATATATATATATTGATTTATTATACTAATAATCAGTTTAAGTTTTGATAGAGCTCACAATTTTAATGTTGACATGATGGAGGTTTTTTTAAATATCAAATATATCATCTGTTTTTTAGAGAATGCACCCTCACACTTCGGGTATGTCTAACGGCATAACCGCCCAAGGCTTTGCTGCCCTTCCTCTCCCTCTCTAGTGATTGGGGAGGGTGGCCGAGTTGGCTGCACACCATTCGTCTTTCGCCGCCCCTGTATGGGGTGGACACCTTCTAGCTCAAGGCAGGCGGCCGATTTGGCCGCCTGTCCCTCAGATGCCGCCTCGGTTAGGGGCGCCCCTTCCTTAACCTAGACGGGAGGCCAAGGCGGGAGCCCGTCCATTGTCTGACGCCACATAAGGGGCAGCATATTCCATGCCTGAGACGGGCGACCAAGTCAGCCTCCCATCCCTCGGCTACTGCCCCCGTGAGGGGAGACCCCTTCCTCGCCCAAGACGTGCGGCCATGTCGGCTGCACGTTTCTAGGCCGCTTCCCCCATAAGGGGCGGCCCCATCCTCACACAGACGGGTGGCCCAGTCGGCCGCCAGTCCCTCAACTGTCTCCCCCATAAGATGCGCCCCCATACTCGCCCGAGATGGGCAACCAAGTCGGTCGCGGCCACCGAAACGGGCGACCCATTCCTTTCCCGAGAATGGCGGCCAAGTCGGTCGCCCGTTCCAACGCTGCCACCCATGTAAGGTGCGGCACCTTCCTTGTCTAAGAGGGCAGTCAAGTCTGTCGCTCGTCCATCTCTCGCCGCCCCAGTAAGTGGTTGCCCCTTACTCACCCAAGCGGACAGTCAAGTCGGCCGCTTGTCCCTCGGCCGCCGACCCGTATGGGGCGGACCCTTCCTCTCCTGATATGGGCGACCATGTTAGTTGGCCGTCCCTCAGTCGCCACACTACAACATTTTTGGTCTTTTGCAATATTTGAAAACTGTTGCCTAAAACCGCAAAGCATTGCCAAAACATTGAAAATTATTGTCATAGGGGTGTATGTCTATGCCCGTGTTACCAAAGACCTAAGGCAATAGTTTTCACATGTTTAAGCAACATTACTTGAAACTGTTGCCTATATCCCTAGTAAAGGCAACAGTTTTAATATGGACCTATTGCAATATTTTCAAAATATTTAGAGTTACATTTAATAAATGTTGCAAAACTATTTAATTAATAAAAAATATAAATATTTTAAAAAAATGAAAATAAATTTAAACTTCAAAAACAAACAGGTTATATCATGATATATTTTTTATAACGCACAAATATATAACAATTTAACAAGACAAATATTTTCATCTATAATATTAATGTTGCACATGTTTTATCATTAAATTAACAAGCCATCAGTAGCATCATAATTTACCAAAATACATCAAAATAATTAAATATTAGAGTACACAAACAAAATTATCTAAATCAACTTAAACATCAAATGATCTACTTGATATGGGGTCATCGATCATATTGCAACTCGTCATTTGTCTTCCTGGCCATCATGAAGAACTTTCTACACAAAGTAAAATATTATATATATAAATATAATGACATCAAGAGCAATATATAAATAAAAAATTGTAAACATATAAAAGTATTTTAATATATTGTATGAAAATCTACAACATTATACCTCACCATAGTTTGGAACATGTGTTGATGTAGAAGAATGTGCATACGGTAGCCCGTCTCTCTTCTGTCCATTATTTGCATCCCCTGGAGATGAACCTAATAGATTCTCCAATGATTCTACATCAATTCCAATGGATTTGCTTGATTGCATCATAATCTTAAGTACACTTTTCAGAGTATTAAGTGTATCTTCCACATTTTGCACTTTTTCATTCAACAAAGCCACTTCTTGATTATGTACTTTCTTCAAAGCCGCAATGTCTTCCTTTGGCTTCAAATCAGTTTGTGTAATACCTTTCCCAAAGCAACACATTGATCGAGGATGTTTTTTCCCAAACATAATTTTAAATACTTCTACATTACTTTTCTCATTATTCATAGTATCTTGAAGTTATGACTGATAACAAATTGAATAGTTGATTTCTAAATAAAACAAAATAAACAAATTATATTTGATCTTAATAAAAAATATAACTCACAATTGCATTGTTGGTTTCCAAATCCAGCTCCTTTCCACTAATGCTACTTCGGGTTTCAATAAAACTTCAGCTTGAGTGGGGTCTCTCTTCATTTTTGAACGCTAGAGATGCTTAAAAAATATTATTGAAAATTAAACACAATCAGTGAACTGTACCTAATTAACGAACTGCACGTAATCAATGAGCTGCACGTGCAACTCGCTTAAAATCAACATTTCAGAGAGTTGGACGTATAACTCGCTGTAATTGAGCAAGCTGTAGGTGAAGCACGCTGAAATTCAGCGTGCTGCACCTGCAGCTTGCTGAAATAAGGGGCTTGCACCTGCAGCACGCTGAAATTCAGCAAGCTGCAGGTGCAGCACGCCGAAATTCAGCATGTTGCAGGTGCAGCATGCCGAAATTCAGCGAGCTGCAGGTGCAGCACGCTGAAATTCAGCGTGCTGCACCCGCAGCTCGCTGAAATCAGGGGCTTGCACCTGCAGCACGCTGAAATTCAGCGAGCTGTAGGTGCAAATCATCATTCTCCCCTATCATTAGTCATAATATCATAAATGTCTAAGCACATCATGTCTTTCCTTATAGTTTCATAACAGCAAGACAAAATAATTAGAGAAATTGTGGGCTTAGATATAACAGAGATAATGAGATCTTTTCATCAAGCTAGCACATGTCACATGTGAAAAACAAACAGGGGACCCATGCAAGCCAAATTACTATAATCATAAATCAGAATCTAACAATAAAATCATTTGAAAAAAACAGATCTACTTTCTTCATCTTATTTTTAATAAACTCCAAAATGCAAAGAACAAAAGTTAACTCGCACTCAAATCAATAACAATAACTGTGGTGTTGATTGCACCAACCACTTGATACTGATAAATGCACAATCATAAAACAAGGAAAAGCACAATCAACAAAAAATTATGAATCATTGCTCTCACTATCGTACATTAATGCCAATTTATGATGGCATGAAAGAAGTGAAGGAAAATATAATGAATTTTAGTGAGATTTGTACACAATTCCAAAGAAAAAGAAAAAGTTGAGGAAGTGGTTTCCAGACTATGAAGACAATCTATTCCAAGAAAACTTTAAATAAAGAAATCTTCAGCCAAATAAAATTAAGAAAGCATACATGCAATATCCCCAAATAGACATCTTTTTCCTTCCTTCATTAATGGATACCAAAAGCTGTGAAGAAAAATCTAAACTTCAGTCTAATACCGTTTCATCCATGGCAAAAAAAAAATCAAAACAACAAGAGAGAGAGAGAGACTGAGAAACAAAAAATGAAATCAATAGTCTGATAAAAGCATCCAGCAGGTAGAACTACTTAAGCAACAATTTCAGCGTGCTATACCTGCAGCTCGCTGAATTTCAACAACACACACACCTACAACACAACAACAATACACACACACACACACACACACACACACACACACACACACACACACACATACAACACACACATTCCAAACACACATACAACACACACAAACACACGCACAAACATACAACACAATAGCAACAAACACAAAAACACACCTACAAGGCTACAACACACATACAACACTAACACACAAACACACATACACACACACAACACACACAACACACACAACACACAACACTAACACACACATACAACATACACCACACCACACCCACACACCCACACACACACACACACACATACAACACACACACAACACAACAACAACACAGATACACACCTACAACACACATATACAAAAAACACATACAACGCACACAAACACACACACACACACACATACAACACAACAACAACAAACACACACATATATATACAACTCACACAAACACATACAACACAACAAGCACACACACACACACACATACACACGCATACAACAACACACACACCTATAACACACACACACATACAACACAACAACAACAACAACAACACACACACACATATAACACACACATTCCAAACACACATACAACACACACATACTATACAACACACACACACACATACAACACAATAACAACAAACACAAAAACACACATACAACACAAATACAACACTAACACACAAACACACACACACACAACACACACACACAACACTAACACACACATACAACATACACCACACACCACACACACACACACACACACACACACACACACACACACACACACATACCCACACATACAACACAGATATAACACAACAACAACACACAGAAACACCTACAACACACACATACAACATACAGGAAGAATGGAATCTCATCCCTCAACATTTCAGAATATAAGCACATGAAAAATGGAATTAAACGGGCTAGGTATCAGACACAAGATATGCAGGGGAAGGGTTATACCTCAGCGATAGGGAGAACGGTAGCACAAGATTTGCAGTGGAAGAATTTGCAAGAACCCTGCGCTAGGTATCTGACGGAGAAATTCCGACGGATTTTGTCGTCGGTTCGGTGCAATCGGACTGTCGGCGTCGACGGGGAAGAAGCTAGGTGGGTGCAATCGGACTGCGTCATCGACAGGGAAGAAGATTTTGCATGCCGGCATCGACCGGGAAGAAGATGCACGTGGTGCAGCAGCCGCGCTTGGGGAAAAAGCCTGTCGTCGCCGGGGAAGAGAAGCTTGGCCCTAGGTATCGGGGAAAAATGTTTCTGATCGAGTGCGGGCCGTGTGGCTGAAGTGATGAACCCGTGAAAAAGATTGTGGGTAGGGTAATTAGGTTAATTAAATGTGGAGTCATTATTTTTGATTCGAACGAAAAACGGGCAGATATCCGCCCCCGGACCCTCGCTGTCGTCGGCGCCGGATATGTCGGAGGGATTCACACTTCGATTCCTCTAAACTCAGGTGGGCAAACCCGGTGTGAGAAACAAGAGAACTGAAAGTGTTCCACAACTCAAACAAATTTAAATCCCGATGTTAGTTAATTAAAATCCCGGGTAGGTACGTATATAGAAAACTAACAACGACCTTTTTAAAAACGTCGCAATAAATGTGGAGTCATGATTTTTAACAAAATTTAAAAATCTAAAAAGGTTGCTATATAGAAAAGTGTCAGTATATAGAAAACTAACAACGACGATTTTTAACAAAACCTCAAAAATGTGGCCGATGTTCATATTTTGGTTAATCATAAAGTATTGATTAAGCAACACTTTTAAAATATTGCAAATTAATTTTTAAGAAGACAACATATCATAGTTGTTGTCTAAAGTGAATCCTCAAGGGCAACATTTCAAAAATGTTCCATATAAGGGATTAGAGAATAGTTTTTGAATGTTGCACAGAAAATGTTGCCTAAAGATGTAAACCTATTGCAACACTTATAAAATGTTCTCTAACAAAGTTTAGGCAACATTTTTATAACTATTGTCAAGTCAGTTGTTGGTAAAGACCAAAAATGTTGTAGTGTCAACCCCTTAAGGGGCGACCCACTACCCATCATGATGGGAAGCCTCTTGTTCTCCCAAGACAGGCAGCCAATTTGGTTACCCGTCCTTCCGTCGTCACCCCTAGCAGAGGCGGCCTCCTAATCGTCGACCTCTATGCCTCCCAAGTCATGTGGCCATATCGTCCAATGCGTCCGGGCTGCCCCTAGGTCAAGCTCATCATCTACATTAAATCGGTTGTCTGCGTGCTCTATTTCGAGCGTTTCTATTTTTCCGTCTTGTAGTTATCGGGGCAAATTACAGGAGCACCCCTCTTGGAATATATAAGTAGACCCCAATTCTAGTCCATTTCAACTCTTCTTGTCCCGGAAAATCCTTCTAGGATTTCCCCTCTCATACTTTCATCCTACGACCTTCTATATCCTTCATTTCTTCCCCCGTTGTGCTCTCCCGTGCACGCCTCTTCCTTCAATGCTCTTGCATGCGCCTCTTGCGTGCTCATATGCAAATTTTTTTACTTGCGTGCCAACGTGCACACGGCTTCCTTGCTTGTTCAAGTGTGCGCCGCTTCCTTGTGCACTTTAGTACGAGCCTCCAACGTGCTTCTGTGCTCTCCACTCTCCATACCTCCAGTGAACGGGCCCCGTCTTGACGACCGAAGTCCGTCTTGACTATTAAAGTCTGTCTTGACCGCCGAAGTATATCTAGACACGCGAAGTTTGTCAAGATCTGTGACATCCCTCAGACTTCTATACCCCTTGGATGGTTTTGTCATGACTGGGTTATGACAAAACCCTGGGAAGCACTAAAGGGATTGGGGGATCAAGGGAATTAAGGTGTGAACCACCTAGGTATGCAAATAGTAGAATTCCACTTACTATATTAGGGGTGACCATATGGCTTCATCATGACTCCATGATCCCACCACAACATTTCTAACCCATTAGAGGGTCCATTAGATCCATAGAGCCTCACTGGAGTCAACAAAAGAGGCCAAGTTGACCAAGGTCAACATTAAGCCTAAGAAAGTCAACTTAGCTCAATTTGGGTCAATTGACCACCCAAGTGTCAAATTGCACTCACCCTTAGTCTCTTGGCATCATGGGGGACCTAATGGCCCCAAAAGCCCCATGCCTAAGTCACCCAACTCGCCAATTTGAACAAACTCAACCCATAATTCAATTTGATCAATTTAGGCTAACCTAGCCCAATCCAAGTGTGCTAAGCCCAAACTAGTGTGACCCATTGGTGTAGGAGGGGGAGAGAAACCTTTGGGGACCACCAATTTCAGGGATTGGTGATTTGGAGAGAGAGAATGGGAGTTTCCCCAATTTGGAGGAGAGAGAAAATGGGAGCTTAATGGCCATCATGGCCATGGAGGCTCCATAACCCCCCACTTTTATGGGGCTTTTACTTCTCTGAGGGAGAGGAAGAGTTTCCAATGGGTGGTCGGCCATTGGGCTGGCTCAGACCCCAAATTTGGCTGAAACCGAAGAGTTGAGTTTTTTGACATTAATGGTGTTTCATGAAATTGGGGAGTTACAAGCCTACTCTCCCAAATCCCCTCTTTAAGGACCTTCACCAGAGCAAGGGCAAGTGTTTCCCACGATCCTTTCTCAATTTCATTGAGGTTGGTGTACGAGTTGCAGAGAGCACATGTTTGGTGGCCAAAAATGGTGAGGAGGCAAAGCATACACATTCAAGCAGCAAACCAGGTCCTCCTCTACTCCTTCATGCATTAGATCTTAAGAATTGTTAGAGAAAATAATTAGTTTCAATTAAACCCAATCGGGTGGAGTTTTTCCACTAGTTTTTCATCAAAATGAGGGTGTCGGGTTCGCCGGAATCCGCCGTCTCCGGCAGACATACCACCGCCGGCCGATAGCCCTCACCTCGACGGAGCTGGTGGTGCCAGTGGTTGGCCGGGGAGGTTGCCGGAGGGCTGAGAATTGGGACTGTTGGAACACCTTATTACTAATTTGGGTCAGGATCACTATGTCTTTAGGAAACCTGTTTTTGACCTCCTGTATAGATCTAAAGGTCAACTAGAATTGAGTCTAAGGGTTAGTAGTTAGGTTTGGAAGCTGCCCTCAAGACCAAGGATTTTCAATTTGGAGACTAAGTCATATCGTTGAGCTCAGTACGACGAATCGTCGAACTCCAATCGACGATCGTCTAGCTCAACTTCGACGGATCGTCGAACTCCATTCGACGATCGCTGAGCTCAACTTAAACAAATCGTCGAACTCCATTCGACGATCTGCGAGCTCAGTTCGACGATCTTGACTTCAGTATTGATTCTCTATCTCTGAGCTTAGTTCGACGATAGTTGAGCTCAGATCGACGATCTCTGTTGCTGTATAAGTCCAAATCGCTGAGCTCAGTTCGACGATAGTGGATCTCAGTTCGACGATTTTCTGAAGAATTCAATGTTATTCAAGATTCAAATTCAGAACAGTTAAGGAGTTATTCAACAATTAATTCAGAAGATTTTCTAGCCATTTTCATTTATTCTGGACCAAGTTTCAAGGGATTATCAAGGAATGTTTCTTTGGACTTTACCCCAGAAGACATTTGCAATTAAGGATGCAATTAATGACAGGCCAACTACTATTCTTGATAGAGGATCATTTTCTATTCAGAACAAGAGAATAAAACTCAAGATTTTTGAATCTCTCTCACACACAGAAAAAATTATTCTCTGGGACAACATCTTTCTCAACAACAATCTCTCAAGAGAAAAAGAAAGAAAGCTGTAGACACTCTCTGTCTAAAAGAATTCACTCAAGAACACACATCCAAGGAGATCAACCTTCTGAAACCTTCAGATCTCTTGTGATTCAAGTGTTCAAGGCCAATATAATTCAAAGACTCCAGACACCTAACATTTCAGCTGTTGCTAAACTTATCATTTGCTGGAGATCAACTTCTGAAGGCCTATCACCCTACAACAAAGCTTGATTTCCTGAACATCTCAAGATCTCAGTGGAGCTTTGACAACATCAAAATCCACAAAGTCTTCTCAGCTGCTTTGAGAAAGAGAAGACTTCCATCATTCTCTCATCCCCATCTCTGTAAAGGGTTTTTCAAACTCCCTTCAAAAGTTTGTTCTTGGTTTTTGAGCACCTTGTCAAAAGCTCATTGGTGGCAAGACACCTGATCAAAAAATCTGATTTGGTTTTTGAGCACCTTATCAAAAGCTAATTGGTGCCCAGGACACCTGATCAACTCATCCTGCAGTGGATTCCTACCTAGGGTGGTAGAAGAGTGGATGTACCCAAGTTTAGGGGAACCACTATAGCTCCTTGTGTCTTCTACCTTGCTTGTCTTTATTTTTGTTTCTGGCTGTGATTGTTTTGTGATTAGTTAGGATCTGTGATTAATTTATTTTGTAGGTTATTTTGTGATTAGATTGAATATTTGCTTCCCTGTTCACTCAGATTACAACAACTGTTGTAAAAAGTTTTTAAGCACCATACTCTATTCACCCCCCACTAGAGTACTTCAGATCTAGCTGCACTTTCAATTGGTATCAGAGCCAGGTTGGTTAAATATACCACACCTTGGTGGTTGCACAGGCTAACACCTGAACCGCAAAGATTCCTAGTTAGATCTGTTTTCTTTTGAGTTTATTATTAGATTTTGTTTTCACCAATCATGACCCAAAATAAAGATTATGCTAGCACCAGACCTCCAGTGTGCAATCTGTCTAAGTTTGCACTTTGGAAAGCAAAGATTAGATTATACATGAATTCTATTGACGAGGATACCTTTAACACTGTTTTGATAGTTTGTCCAAGACCTCCAGAGAACACAAGCACAAATGCTGTTCCACCTCCATCAGGAACAGATGCTGATATCAAGAAGTAGAAGGTAGCTGATGCAAAGGCTATGAATATCTTAGCCCAGACCATGTCTGATGACATCTTTCAAAAGGTGGTGAATGTAATTTAGCAAAGGAAATCTGGGATAAACTCTCTGAAATAGTCTCACGCTCAGCTGATGAAAGAAAGGACAGGAGATCCCACCTCATATCCCAATATGAGAATTTCAAGAAAGGAGAAGCTGAGCCAGTAGCTGAAATGTATAATAGGCTCAGTCTGATAGTTAATGAACTCAAGACCTTGGATAAAGAGATCTCACTAACTGAACTTAATGACAAAATCCTAATATGCTTCCCAAGCACTTGGGATTCAAGAATCTGGCCAATCAAGGATGCCAGAAGTTTGAATGAGATCACCACAGAAGCTTTTTTGGGCAAGCTCAAATCTTATGAGCTGTTAATCAAAAATAGAGAAGAAGAGCAGAAGGCTACATCACCAGCCACAAGAAAAGAGAAGACAATAGCCTTCAAAGCAACTGAAGATCAGCCTGAAGACAAAGTCACAGGCAATGATGAACTGCTCAGTCTGTTGGCCAAAAGATTCTACAAGATGGCCAGAAAGGACTTCAAAAAGAGATCATACAAGGAACATGATAAGCCAAGGTATGATAAGTCAAATAATAAGGAAATTGTCTGCTTTGGTTGCAGGAAACCAGGGCACATTGTACCTGACTGTCCAGAAAACAAAAACAAGGACAGAAGGGACAAGAAAGAAAGAAGAAAGGAGAAAGACTTCAAGAGGAATGACAATGACAAACCCTCCTCAAGCAAAAACAAACACATAAGAAAGGGATTTGTTGCTGAATCCTGGAGTGAGACTGAAGAGGAATCAGAAGCCTCATCCAGCTCCAGTGATGATGAAGATGATGTAGAAGAGAAGGAGTTCTGCATGATGGCAATCAATGCCTCTCAACATAATTCAGATGAAGAAGAGTCAGAGTCAGACTCAGAGACTCAACTTGAAGAAGACCAGGTAATCAGTTCTTTTGATTTCAATTCAGAGGACTTTAAATCTGAGTTTAAAGCATTATGTTTAGAACTACTAAAATCTGAGAAGGAAATTATTTCTCTCAGAAATCATTTATCTGAACATAATATCTTAAAGTCAGAAAACCTCAAACTCTCTAAGGAGTTGGAGTGCTGTAGGGAGCAGATAACTTCACTGAAAGGTGAGCTATCAGAGGCCAAGAAGCTTGAAGAATCCCTTAATGGGAGAAGTATCAAGCTGATGGACATCACAAGCACAATGAACTCCAGATTTAATAGTACGCTGGGCTTGGGTGCTTCATCCAGCCAACTTATAGTTCTAACAACCCCAATCAAGTTCATTTCTGACAAAGGGAATGGAGTTGTAGAGGTAGCTAGGAAAAATTCTGATATGCCCAAGAAAACTATGTTCCAGCAGAAATCGTCGAAAGGAGCTCGACGATCGCCGAATGCAGATCGACGATCTCAGGCAAAATCATCGAACTCAGGTCGACGATCTCAAATTCCTGAACTCTGCCACAGTCGACCGTCGAACGGAGCTCGACGATCTGACCCAAGATCGTCGAACGCAGCTCCACGATCGTCGAACAGAGATCAGAGCTCTGGAAATTCCTTCAAGGGGAAATCAAAATCCAATCCTAGGGGTCCTTCATCCCAAATCTTTAACCCTTATACTGAATGGATAATACCTCCAAGGAGATATCATCCTGAAGGTTATAAGAGTCAACCTGGGATGTCTTTTATTTCTGAGTTTAAAGGTTATCAACTTAGGCCCAAGGTAAACTGGGTCAAAAACAAATGAATTATTTTATATGCAGGTGAAGATCTATCCAACATCAAACCAGCAATGGTACTTGGATAGTGGGTGCTCTAAGCACATGACAGGAAACAAGGACAACCTCACATCCTTTAAAGCCAAGCTTGGACCCAAAGTTATTTTTGGTGATTCAAACTTTGGACAAACCAAAGGATATGGTGCAGTCCAGATTGGATCAGTAACATTCAAGAAGGTAGCTTATGTGGAAGGACTGAAGCACAATTTGATAAGCATCAGTCAGCTATGTGATGAAGGCTACCAGGTGACTTTCAGCAAAGCTTTATGCAAGATCAAGTCAGAGGACAACACAACTGTGCTGACAGGTAAAAAGAAAGGTAATATCTATCTAGTAGATTTTCATTCAACAGATGTAGACATTTGCCTATTTAATTCTGTTTGTAGACCTAATGTTTCATTTCATAAGAGACTAGGACATTTGAACCTTAGAACTATTGCTAGGCTATCCAAGGACAACCTTGTTAGAGGACTACCTTCTGGACCCTACAAGAAGGAAGGACTCTGCAGGGCTTGTCAATTAGGCAAGCAAACTAAAAATAGTTTTAAGTCACTTAATAAGAGTGATTCACCTAGGATCTTGTATCTGTTACACATGGATCTTTTTGGACCCATTACAGTACAAAGCCTAGGAGGGAAATCTTACACTTTAGTAGTTGTAGATGACTTCTTTAGATTCACATGAGTGTTCTTTCTGAGGAAGAAGTCTGATAACTTTAAGTGTCTGACAGAGTTTCTCAAATGTATACAGATTGAGTTCAATACTCACATTTCCCTGATCAGAAGTGATCATGGGATAGAGTTTGATTCTCTTCTTATGCAAGAGTTCTGTCAGAGTGAAGGGATCAGGCACACTTTCTCAGCTCCTAGAACTCCTCAACAAAATGGGGTAGCTGAAAGGAAAAATAGATCTCTTATTGAATCTGCCACTACATTGTTGTCAGATGCTCACCTTCCTCTATCTTTTTGGGCAGAGGCAGTGAACACCTCCAACTATGTGCTGAATAGAATTTTGATACATAAACTAAAGGGAAAGACTCCCTATGAATTACTCAAAGGGAAGAAACCTAAAGTTGATTATTTTAGAGTTTTTGGCTGCATTTGTTATATACATAATAATGACAAGAGATATTTAGCAAAATTTCTAGCTAAGGTTGATGAAGGAGTGTTTCTGGGATACTCCATGATCAGTAAGGCTTATAGGGTTTATAATAAATCATCTCTTAAAATTGAGGAATCTGTTCATATATCATTTGATGAATCTAACATGTCTTTCAAGGAGAAGAACACTTCTACCATAGAACCTTTGCAGGAACATTCTCTTGTTGAAGATTTGAACAAGTTACAGGTTACTTAAAAAGAGGAAAGCAGTGAAGATGAAGAAAGCATTCAACATATTGAAGAAAAACAACTTGAAGAGCCAGTTGTTATACCATAAGAGGAAACAACAACAAAGGTTGGTGAACAATCAACACCCCCTGTTGATTTAGTAACATCAAGAGACCATCCAATTTCCCAAGTAATTGGAGACATCTCAGCTGGTGTGCAAACCAGAAATCAGGTCAACCAAAACCTGTTGCACACTTGCTTCCTATCTCAAATTGAACCTCAGTCCATTCAAGATGCAGAGCAAGATCCACACTGGATCATTGCAATGCAAGAAGAGTTGCATCAATTTGAAAGGAACAAAGTTTGGGAAATAGTGTCAAAGCCTAAGGATCACTCCATTGTTAGAACAAAGTGGGTGTTCAGAAACAAACTGGATGATCAAGAAGTAATTGTAAGGAACAAGGCAAGGCTAGTTGCTCAAGGATATTCTCAAGAAGAAGGCATAGACTATGACCATACTTTTGCACCAGTTGCAAGATTGGAAGCCATCAGAATCTTTTTAGCTTATGCAGCACATAAAGGCTTCAAGATATATCAGATAGATGTCAAAAGTGCATTTCTCAATGGAGACATCAAAGAAGAAGTCTATGTTAGACAACCTCTAGGTTTTATCTCTCCAACCCATCCTGATTATATTTTTAAGTTGAACAAAGCATTATATGGTCTCAAGCAAGCTCCTAGAGCATGGTATGAGACCCTAGCATGCTTCCTTCTGGAAAATGGATTTATAAGGGGTAGAGTAGACCAAACTCTTTTCATTAGAACCCATAAGTCCTATACCCTACTAGTACAAATTTATGTAGACGATATTATTTTTGGCTCTACTGACTCAAAATTGTGCAGAAGGTTCTCCAACCTAATGCATTCTAAATTTGAAATGAGTAGCATGGGTGAGCTATCCTTCTTCCTAGGATTGCAAGTCAAACAACATGCTGAAGGCATCTTTATTTCTCAAACCAAGTATGCAAATGAATTGGTTAAGAAATTTGGTATGTCTGAAGCATCTTGCATGAAAACACCTATGCCTACTAATGCTGTATTGGATGCTGATGAACATGGGAAACCTGTTGATCAGACAACATATAGAGCAATGATTGGCTCTTTACTGTACCTTACAGCCAGTAGACCTGATATAATATTTGCTACATGCATATGTGCAAGATTCCAAGTAAGCCCTAGAGAGTCACACCTAACACTAGTTAAAAGGATTCTCAGGTATGTTAAAAGTTATCCAAATTTATGTCTCTGGTATCCAAAAGATTCAGCATTTGAATTAACTGGATTTTCTGATGCTGATTATGCTGGATGCAGAATTAACAGGAAAAGCACCAGTGGAACTTGTCAGTTTCTTGGTGACAGACTTGTCTCTTGGTTTTGCAAGAAACAAACTTCTGTGTCAACTTCAACTGCTGAAGCTGAATATATGGCTGCAGGCAGTTGTTGTTCACAAATCTTGTGGATTCAAAACCAACTCCTAGACTATGGCTACAAATTAGAGAAGTCAAAAATCTTTTGTGATAACACCAGTGCTATTTCTATAGCTCAAAATCCAGTCCTCCATAGTAGGACAAAACACATAGAAATTAGGCATCACTTTTTAAGGGATAATGTTGAGAAGAATAAAATTGAACTTCAATATATCCCAACTGATTTGCAAAGGAGAGATATTTTCACCAAGCCCTTGGATAAAAAGAAACACACCTTCTTCCTAAATCAGTTTGGAATGTTAGATGGAGGAAGTCTAAAATAACATCCAAGATTTTAAAGGTTTAAAAATTGACCAAGACTAGGCAAACATCTTGATTTTTCTTACTGTCTAGAGTGTTTTTCTGGTCTCTGAACTGCGCTTGACGATTTTCCCCCAGATCGTCGAACGGAGATCGACGATTTCCGAAATCATCGACCTGAGTTCAGCGTTTCTCAGATAGTATGAACTATCTCTTCCGGTCAACAATCGTCGAACGACGCTCGATGATTTTATTCTCTGAATGATCGTCGAATAGAGATCGACGCTCTCCAATATCGTCAAATGGAGATCGACGATATTGAAGACTCTTCAGATTCCTTTAGTAGCCCCGATCGTCGAACTGAGTTCAACGATCTTTCCTTTTCTGCGTCGAACCCTAATATAAAATTCATTTTTCGCCGTCGTTCTCCTTTTGCACTTTCGATTTCTCTGCAAAAATTCTCTTTCCCTCCAAACATTTCTACACTTGGTCGTTTTGTTTGTTGATTTTTGCAGGTAACCATGGCCGTTTATGTTGCTGTTGTAGCCGCAATGAAATTCGATGCCGGATTTGACATTGACATGGAGTCTTTCAGCACCACTGATCAAGTTTTCCAGGATATTTTGGAACTCTTCAAGGAGCAGAAACTTGCTACCATTATGTCCACCAGAATCAAACTTGCTGCTGATGAGATTAAGGAGTGGGTCTACACTGCCCACAACCAGGACCAAAGCACAGTGGTCGGTTCAATTTCTGGAACCCAGGTACCCTTGACTCCAGCCATTCTGACAGAAGTTTTTGAGTTAAGTTCTGGAAGAGATTCTGCTGATTTATCTGGAGAGGAATTTGCTGATCTGCTTGCAAGAATGGGTCACTCTGAGGTTAACCCTAGCAAGCTGCTGAAGAAGAACCTAGCTGTGGAATACAAGTTCTTGGCTGATGTAGTAGGCAAGGTTTTGCTGGCCAAGCATTCAGCACATGATACCATCTCTAGGTATCGGTTGTGCTTGATGGGAGCCATTGTGGACAAGAAGCAATTGAACTGGGGAGAGGTCTTCTTTGACCTGATTAAGAAGAAACTCAATAAGAACTTTGTGAATTTTGGGAGGATCCTTGGGCTCTTTCTTCAGAATAGATGCCCTGCTTTGCTAGTATCTTCTGGAATACATATCAATGCATCAAAGAGATTGTCCTGTGCCCTATTTGGCAAATGGGACAGGCAGATAATAAAGCCCAGCAGGCTTTCTGCAAGCACAACTTCAGGCACCAGGACTGTAATAGTCACTTCCCCTCAAGTCTCTGCCCCTGCAGATGACTTGCCTGCTGCTGCTTCTCCTCCTCCTCCTATTCCATCTCCTCCAGTTCCATCCACCATTCAAACTCCATCCACTATCATCATTTCCAGCCCATCTCCAACATCAATACCATCTCCAATTCCAACTCTACCAGCCATAGAAGAAATCTTCCATCCATTATATTCCTACCCTCAACCAAATATTGAAACATCATCCACCATTCCATCCTTCAATCTTCTTGATGATTCCTTCATGGATGACTCACCCTCATCTCCTCCTGAGCTACCCTCCTCATCAACTTCTTATCAACAACTTCTGCAAGACATTCTTGATCAACCCACCTTCACACCCTCTATCTCCATCCCACTGTCTTCCATCTCCATAATCCCATCACCTCAACCATCACTTCTACCATCCACTAGCTCTCCACTATCATCACCTGTTGCTCCACCTACAGTCTCTACCTCTGCTCACATTCCTGTTGAGCATGTAGATCTTCCAGCCCTAGCTGACCAGTTATATGAACTGCTAGCCTCCAGGCTATCTCTTCTATTGGAGACCTCCTTGGATCCATTACTTCAGTCAGTGGCAGCTCTTTCTGCCAGGCTATCCTCCTTATTTCCTCAGGCAATCCCTTCATCAGTGTGCCTTGATCCAGCATTCTCTGAATCTAGACAGGGGGAGATGCCTAATGAAGTGGTGAGATTGCCTGCTGCTGTTTCTTCAGTTGTTGCTGCTGCTGCTGCTGTTGTTCCTCAAGCTCCAGTTTCAACCCCTCCAGTTGTAGTCTTCTCAGTGGACATCAGGTCCTTACTATCAGATTTTGATTCAGCTTACTTCAGTTGTCTTCCCGAGAGAGTTGCTGTCCAGCCATCAGAGGATCTTTCCAAGACCATTGTGCCCTTCTCATGTTGTGACACCAGCATTATTTATTCTTTTGTCAACTCAGTTTATGCTGCAAATATTGTTGCTAAATCTGTTGCTGCTGCTGTCAGTAATGATGCTGCTGTTGTTCCAGTTTCTGAGCATATGCAGACAGAGGCATATGAATTTGAGCCTGCTGCTATTGCTGATGATATTGATGCTACTGAACCTATTATATCTGAAACTGCTGTTGCTGATGTTGTTGTATCTGAAAGTGTTTTATCTGAAACTGTTGCTGCCCCAACTGCTACTATTATTACTGCTGCTAATATTACTGCTGTTACATCTTCTAAGAGTGCTGCTCCTACAACTTCTGTATCTGTTGTTACTAGTGCTGTATCTGCTGCTGTCACCACTGCTGTTTCATCTGCTCCAACTCAACTTCAGAAAGAATACATGAAAAAGATTGATGCTCTATATGATGAGCAAAGTTCTGAGAGTGATGAATTCAGGACTGATTCTGATGACTCCTCTGCCACTATTGCCAGGAAGAGAAAGGCAAGGAGCAAAGCCATGAAAAGAGTGCCTCCAGCCAAAGTAAAGGACACTAATGACATACCATATTACATTCTTCATGACTGCCCCAATACTGAGCATTGGATGCAGTATTCCAAGAACCAACTTAAAGCCATGAAGAAGAAGAGGAAGTATGAAAAAGGATCTTCTCAGTTTCATCATCCTCATCCTCCTCCACCACCTTCTCCTGATGCAGGTGCAGGTGGAAGCTCAACTGCTCAACCTTCTGCCAAAAGCCAAACCCCCTATCAGCCTCATGCAAGATCTTATTATAGGGGAAGCCAGTCCAGAGGTTCTCAATCTAGAAGAGGAACTTACAGAGGAAACCAAAGGGAATTCCAAGTTTATTCTAAAGGTTATTCAAGGCAACATCCTTACTCTAGGGAAGGACAAGCTTCATCAGATACAACATCAGGTCCTTTTCCCTATAAGCTAAAAGAAGTAGTCTCCTCCAGAGCTCCTCAAGATAATCCATCCAACAGATATGAGCCTCCAGTGCCCTTTAAAGATCCTGAAAATAACTCAACTGCTTGGACTGCCAGGATGAAAGAGCTAGCTGCCCTGGATCAAATTAAGAAAGCTAAAGAGCAAGGCAGAGATTCTTCCAACATCACTACATTGTCTGAACAAAGAAAGAAAGAACTGGAAAGATATGGCTCAAGCAAATTCTTTAACTCTGATAGATATATGGAGCTGCATCCTGAAGCTGTAGTACCAAGGCCCAAACAGCAAACTTCTTTTGGTGCATCAGATGACAAAAGGTCAAAGAAGGAAGCCCTCAATCCTAATAGAGAAATCAAACTTACAAAGAACAAGGAGAAAGAATAACTATATAAGGAGACAATCATTCTGATCTCTGATTATTGTCTGGGATAATATATATCTGTGGTTCTGCAATGTCCTGCTTATTGCATTTCTGTATTGTTGCTTTGTATGATGTTCTTTAATTTCTGCAATTTCTGTAAATAGTAATCCTAACCCAAATAGGGGGAGATTGTTGGAACACCCTATTACTAATTTGGGTCAGGATCACTATGTCTTTAGGAAACCTGTTTTTGACCTCCTGTATAGATCTAAAGGTCAACTAGAATTGAGTCTAAGGGTTAGTAGTTAGGTTTGGAAGCTGCCCTCAAGACCAAGGATTTTCAATTTGGAGACTAAGTCATATCGTCGAGCTCAGTACGACGAATCGTCGAACTCCAATCGACGATCGTCTAGCTCAACTTCGACGGATCGTCGAACTCCATTCGACGATCGTTGAGCTCAACTTCAATAAATCATCGAACTCCATTTGACGATCTGCGAGCTCAGTTCGACGATCTTGACTTCAGTATTGATTCTCTATCTCTGAGCTCAGTTCGACGATAGTTGAGCTTAGATCGACGATCTCTGTTGTTGTATAAGTCCAAATCGCTGAGCTCAGTTCGACGATAGTGATGCTCAGTTCGACGATTTTCTGAAGAATTCAATGTTATTCAAGATTCAAATTCAGAACTGTTAAGGAGTTATTCAGCAATTAATTCAGAAGATTTTCTAGCCGTTTTCATTTATTCTGGACCAAGTTTCAAGGGATTATCAAGGAATGTTTCTTTGGACTTTCCCCCAGAAGATATTTGCAATTTAGGATGCAATTAATGACAGGCCAATGACTATTCTTGACAGAGGATCATTTTCTATTCAGAACCAGAGAATAAAACTCAAGATTTTTGAATCTCTCTCACACACAGAAAAAATTATTCTCTGGGACAACATCTTTCTCAACAACAATCTCTCAAGAGAAAAAGAAAGAAAGTTGTAGACACTCTCTGTCTAAAAGAATTCACTCAAGAACACACATCCAAGGAGATCAACCTTCTGAAACCTTCAGATCTCTTATGATATAAGTGTTCAAGGCCAACATAATTCAAAGACTCCAGACACCTAACATTTCAGCTGTTGCTGAAATTATCATTTGCTGGAGATCAACTTCTGAAGGCCTATCACCCTACAACAAAGCTTCATTTCCTGAACATCTCAAGAACTTAGGGGGAGCTTTGACAACATCAAAATCCACATAGTCTTCTCAGCTGCTTTGAGAAAGAGAAGACTTCCATCATTCTCTCATCCCCATCTCTGTAAAGGGTTTTTCAAACTCCTTTCAAAAGTTTGTGCTTGGTTTTTGAGCACCTTGTCAAAAGCTCATTGGTGGCAAGACACCTAATCAAAAAATCTGATTTGGTTTTTGAGCACCTTATCAAAAGCTCATTGGTGCCCAGGACACCTGATCAACTCATCCTGCAGTGGATTCCTACCTAGGGTGGTAGAAGAGTGGATGTACCCAAGTTTAGGGGAACCACTATAGCTCCTTGTGTCTTTTGGCTTGCTTGTCTTTATTTTTATTTCTGACTGTGATTGTTTTGTGATTAGTTAGGATCTGTGATTAATTTATTTCTTCCAAATTTTGGGTAGTGGTCCTTGGACTCAATATAAGATTTGTATAAAATTTTATCCCATTTGGAGATGATATGGTTGGGAATTATGAAAACCATAGTTTTGACCTAATAGGGCTAATTAGGTTAAGTACCCCTTTTTGGGAATTGAGCGGCCAAATCATCTCAATAGAGGTTGAAACTCGGGCCACTGACCTTATGTGACATTAAACACCCTCACGTGGAGTTTGTGGTGAAATAGGGTGGATTTGCCCTAGGACCCTAGTTCAAATCCTAAGGTTGAACTTTGGGGGTTTGTGAAGGACATAGGAAGATATGCCCTTGTATGGACATGGTGCTTAGTACATGTGATCTTAGGGTTGTTAAATTCCCTAGGAATGAATTTGGTGGAATTTGGACGCATGCACCCCACTTTAATCACTTAGAAATTACTTAGGTATGTAGACCTTATGGAATAATTAAGGGGTCATATTACCTTGGACCTTCATGAGATTTTGGTAGGAGTAACTTTATAGTAATATTAACCTCTGAAATTTATTATAGTGTGTTTAGAAAACAATAGCTCATACTTGTAGTTATAACCTTCATCTTGCCCCTTGTGATGATATTGAAGTAACCATGGTCAAATTAACTTAGAATGTTATGAAACTTTGGCAATGCTGATTAAATATCATTTAGATGCACTAATAAATTATTTGGAATAATTGGGCATTTCCTCTTTGCACTTTATTTTGATAAATAGATAGTAAATATCATATCTTCTTGGAAAACTATCTTGCTTGGCCAGAAAACCTTTTATGTCATATTTAAGCTTAGGAAATAATTACATGTAGTTTGGTAGAGGTTACAAGTATGTTTCTTCACAAAGTGTCCTAATGTGGTTTAAATTGGAAAATTTTCTATATAGCTTACTGACCTTGGAATTATATGAAACTTAGTCAATAAAGTTTTATGATCATATTAAGTCTCTGGTAATTTTTGTATAATTTTTGGATATCGTTTGCTGGTGTTTCCTTCTTTACCTTTATTTATTGGTATTATGTTGAATTAAATAATTATAGGTTAATACAGTTATTAAAATTTGTGAAATTTGGAATTCTGTTATATTTTTGAATCATATGGTGTTAATAGTTTTTGGGTGGCCATAAATTAAGGAAATCTGTACTTCATGTTCAAAATCACCCATGACATAATTTTTGCGAAAATTAAATAAATGCCAAATTAATTAGAAAAATTACAAATTTCTGGATTTAGTCTAATTATGTTATGATAGACCCCCAATAATTATCTTAGAGTATTTGGTTGGTCTGTATATAGCAAAAACTGCAGAATTATGTTAGCATGTGGAATGGACATAGGGAGATGGGGTTAATAGTATATTGAGTTTGGTGAAGTGAAAATGTGTCCATCATTGGGAGTCGTGTTGTGAGGAGTATTTGTTCACTAGTGTTAAATGTTGCTCGGGATCGACAAAACATCATCCTTCCTGCGGAGTGAAAGAGAGAGTCAAAATACATTAGGGTTAGATTAAGTATAACATTAAATGGGGTTGGCTACGGGTAGATACCAATAATAATAAGTACCTTTTGAAAGGGAGCTTTGGGTTTCATCCCATCGTAGTTCCTAGTGCCCTCGAGAGCCCTTCACAGAGAATGCTTTGGGTAGTCCAAGGTTAACTCAAACCGTAAGACAAATGAATACAAGAGTAATTAGAAATATTCTAGGATTTAACTTGCACTCACAGCATATATATGGGATGTCAGTCTTGTTTATTCACTCGGGTGGTAGGCTCGGTGGTTACAGTGATGGGCGTGTTAGACCGGTGAGCCGATGGCACGGATGGTTTTATTACGGACCGGTTAGTCCGGGGAGTTTTGGCTCGAGGGGAAATACATTAATATTGCATGCGCAAAAAATATAAGGTGGTGTGTCTTTGTATTGGAGAGTCGTCGTACTGACACCAATACGTTGACTCAGCAAGTGTGGTTTAGCACTTGACCAAATAAAGTCTGGTGCTCTAGCCTCCAAGAGTATGCGAAGCTCTGCTTAGTGCACCAGTATTGAGGCGTATGATAGGTTTGACTGGTAGTGCTGTTACCGGTTTAAAGGTGGGCGAGGCCAAACCAACCGCTTTAGTTTTCCACTATAGAGGTATCCTGGGAGGTTAGACTCCAAAAAGGGGGAACTAAAGGTATGTGTGCACAAATTCAGGTGTGTGTGTTGAACTTGCATATTCATATCATAGCATACTTGTTTGACATAGCATAATCATTGAATATAACCCTTGACAACTATTGTATAATTGGTATGGGAAACTTTATACAATAGGCCTTGCAAAACGACCCCTTGGTCTATAGGTTTGTATAGGCATTCCTATAGGTCATGGTTACTTAGTTTACCATCTTGTACTTTTACTTGCTCACCTTATTCATGTGTATACTCATATTGCTTACCTACTATTTGCTCACATATACTTGTTGTGTTTTTATACTAATGATAAACTAGTTTTGCAGTCACATGCTTTCTTTGTACTCCCCACCTTCATTACCTTCCATTCCATTCTCCCCGCTCGGTGCCTAGGAGCCATTGGGGGAGGGGTGGGGGATGATATGACTTAGTCTTTTTGACAAACAGTCATTGACCAAATCATTTTAGGGGATCGTGCAGCCGAACCTGGAGATACAGCCCCAAAGGTCGGTGATCTTGGAGATGGGACAGTCTAGCACGGGAGTTCAGGCAGTGGGGACATTGAGTCCCGATCATTAGTAGTTACTATAGATTTGTTGCACGTTGAGTGTTTTGTAGTGAGGATCATGATGTATCAGGCAGGAGCCCTCTTATTAGTATTATGATTTATCGTTATTGTGGACTCTCCCTTCATGAGGATTTATTTTATAGTCATGTGATTTCTGGTGGACCATTATTTGAGTTCTACTTTACTCTTTGTACTTAATCTTTTTTACTGCAATCGGTATGTCCAACTAGATCAGTATTTTGTAGTGACGACCTTCCCGAGTGTGTTGGTGTCACCGTAAAGCGGCAGTTCTGGGCACAAGACCCTGTTTATTTTGCAAAATAAATGGGGTCTTACAAACTGGTATCGAAGGGAAACCTCAATCAGAAGAGTAGAAGTCCACTAACCCTGGGTCACCCATGCTCGAGTTTAGTTTGGGGACAAACAAATCAGCGAAAGCTATGGTGTGCCCTTATGCGGGGTCATATGTAATTGTCCACTTTTAACTACGTTTGGGTCAAATTTCTTACAAGTGGCCTTTGTTATATAGCGCCCGACACATCCTACGCCGCAGGTCAGAGCCCAACAAACTCCGAATGCTGCACCACCTCCCTCGGCTCCCACTCCATTACTACAGTCGGAGGTGGGGCAGACTCTGACATCCATTCTAGAGGCCTTTAGGGCCCAACAGGCTCCGGCTTTGCAGCCGAACCTGGGGGCCAATTAGTTGAGCACCTTCCGAGGACTCTCTCCCCCATCTTACATTGGGACATAGTTGGGCATGTATACGGAAGAGTGGCTTGATATCATGTTCGAGATGCTGACCAGGATATGGTGCCCTTTGGAGGAGAGGGTGCCTCTGGTGGTCTCCTGCTTGGAGTCTCGTGCCAAGAGGTGGTGGAAGACACTTCTGGATATGGTGTTTTCAGATCGGGAGGTTGCTGACATCACTTGGGAGGAGATCAGGACCACACTGTTGGAGCACTTCATCCCACAGTTGGAAAGAGAAGAGCTAGAAGACAGGTTCCTGCAGCTGAGGCAGGGCAATATGATGGTGCTGGAGTACCACTAGGAATTCACTCACTTAGCCCGGTTTCCGGACTCCAATCAGCTGGATGATGCAGGGTATACCAAGAGGTTCTATAAGGGCCTTCTAGATGATCTGAGACAGGCTCTTCTATTTGTGTACGACGGGCCTTTACCTCAGATTCTGGAGATGACAAAGAAGATGGAGGCTGATTTACTCATGGCTTGAGGCCAGAAGAAGCCAACTGAGGATCATGGTCAGGGAGGTAGGAATGATTAGCTGAGGGGCCTCTTTGTGATGAGAGTAGGGCAGAGGACCATCCCCGCCAAGAGGTGAGGCAGGAGCCGAGGGAGCCAATGGTTTTGGCCCTTCAATTTCTTTAGATGCAGGAGATACAGAGGCCTAGAGGTGTGGCACTTCCCCGCACGAGTGCTACATGGACTGTCATCAGGTAGGGCACATCCGAAGAAACTAAACCATGAGAAGGGCACCTTTATTAGCACCACAGGCTGCCCTGCCCGCTTGGCAGTTTGCAGGCCGAGGCAATTGAAGAGGATGTGGTTTCTAGGGTGGAGATCGGAGGCAAGAGAGAGAGAGAGAGAGCAGGTGTATGCTCTAGACTTGGCTCCACCTCGGCACCCGGGCAGGATGATTGCAGGTATGCTAGTAATTTTAATGTTATTATTTACCTTTGGAATTTTAGAAATAACAAACAACATTAACATACTAGGGAAGAATACCAAAGACTCTGTTACGTAAACATACTTAAATAAAAATGAATAGTTATGGTGTGCGGCAAACCTGCCCATACCTAGGTGGATATAGGGGCGTCGCACAATTTCATCTCCCAGGAGTTTGTAAAGGGACTAGAGGAAGTCAGACATTATTCGGGAGTCGCCAGGCGGGTGCGTCTCCCCAACGGGACGGAGGTCTCAGCTTAATTCTAAGTGCCTCCTGAGGGTGACTATTGAAGGTCTGACACACGAGTCCCCACGACGGTCTTGAGGATGCCAGACTTCGACCTGGTTCTGGGCATGTGATGAATTATAAATATACGCATATCTTAGTACTTTATTTATATCATTGTAGTTCTTATTCATAACTTTTAGTTATTTTTTGTTTATAAATATGTCTCTTTTTGTAAATATTTGTGTAACCTAACTTAATTTTGATTTCTGAAATTTTTCAAGAAATTGTCAAAACTTGACATGTCACGCCCGTGTCCAATAGGTCACGCCCGTGAAAAGGCCGTGATTCGTCAAAACCATGGAATCAACGATTTTTAAAGCGAAATTTCCGATCGACGATGTCCGTTCGACGATTTCAGCAGCTCGACGATTGCCGATCGATGATTTCAGCTCGACTTTCCGCTCGACGTTTCTCTAGTAGCTCGACGATTTTCGCTCGACAAACTCACGCTCAACAAACTCACGCTCGACGATTCTCCAACAGCTCGACGATGTCCGTTTGACAATTTCAGCTCAACTTTTCGTTCGACGATCTCGCGATCGACGATTCTCCAGCAGCTCGACAATTTCTGCTGGACAAACCTGCGCCCAGATCCACCTCCTCGACACGCCCACCGTCACGCCCATGACCTGGGGCGTGACCGCTGCGTGACCGACACGTGTCCAGCCCGAAGTCAACTTTGCCGTCAAATCGCAAGACGCATTCGCATACAGTAGTGACACTCCCGCCGACACGCCCGTGTCGGAGGGTGTGTACTTAGATTGTTTTTCGTATAAATACCCCACTTCTGTAATGAATAAGGGTTCACATTTTTGAGCCACTTTAGTGTGTTTTGTGGGCTGCATCTGTGGATTCCTTTGCTATGTAAGGAGATTTCTCCCCCTTCCTTTCATGTTTGTTTTTGCTTTAGCGTTAGCTTTGTAATAGCTTTGTAATAGTCTATTTTAATCAATAAAAATGTTAGTTTTTCTCTTCTTAAATGGCTTTGGAATGAAATCATGTGCCCACTTTTTTTCTCATTTTATCCTTAGTTTCTCCTTTGTTCTTCCTTTTATGAAAAGTGTGTGTGTGTATGAGTGTAACATGTTCATTTTCTATATTTTTTACCTGTCTCAATGTTAGAGTTTGTTATTGATTTCATTTCCAAGCATGGTATGATAGGTTTATCTCTTCTTCAACATGTTCTTCCTTAATGTTTTCTTTTTAAATTTCATTCTTATGTATTTATAAAAGAGTTTTGAAAGTGATTTTATTTTTTTTTACTTTTTTTTTGTAGGATTGTAAAACCTTTTTTGTTTTTTTCATTTTATTTTCACTTTTTTATCACTTTTATGAAATCCTAAGAATGAAAATGTTGAAATTTTAATTTTTAAAAAACTTTGGTTTTTTGATTTGTTTTGAAAAATTTTTGTTCTCTTAAAATTTTATTTTGTTTTTTTTATTTTTAGTAAAACCTAAGTATAGAAAAGTAGTAGTTTTAAATTTTTGGTAACTTTCATTTTTGCTTTTAATTTGTATGTGTTAGTGTAAGAGTTAGTTTTCATTTTGTCATTTCAACTTCCATGTAGAGTGTGTGTGTAGGAGATAAATTTTAATGCTTTATTTTATTGCTTTCTTTGATTTATGTAGAGTGTGTGAGTGTACGAGTTAGTTTTTCATGCTTTATTTTCATGCTTTATTTTATCGCTTTTTCAATTATGTAGATTGCGTGTATGTAGGAGATAGTTTTATTGCTTTCTTTCAATTATGTAGAGTGTGTGTGTTAGCGTTTATTTCCGCCTACTCGCTAGGAGTTAAATGGCCGGATTTTGTTTACCGCCTACTCATTTGAGTTAAATGGCAGGTCTTTTATTTTTCTGTAATTATTTTAGTAGGACATTCACTTGTATTTATTTCCGCCTACTCGTTAAGAGTTAAATGACATGCCTTTATTTCCAGCCTAATCGTTTGAGTAGGACTTGTAATTTTCCTTTTTTTGTAATTTAGTTTATTCTGTTTTATTTATAATTTGGAGTGTGCGTGAGTTCTTGTTTTAGCTAACTTTTCTAGTTTCTAAATGTTTGTCATTTTCATGTCTTATTCTTATAACCTTTAGCGCTTAATTTCGAACTCGCGCCTCATCAAATTATATGTCGTCCCCATACCGATGTGTGGCTAATCGCTATTAGCCTCAGTATCGAAGAGCATTGGGACTTTTAAAATGATTTGGAACAATTAAAGCTCTTTATTTTCACTTTAATTTAAGCACTTAAGGTTTGCCCCGGGTTAACGACGCGTAGGACCACAAATCGATGTGTGGGCCCTGTTTCCGTTATTCATACGCTAGCTAGCCGAGAGGCCATGCGTATGTACAGATCACCCCTGGGTAAATAGAGTTGTGTGCATACCCTCGAGAGAGGACAAGAGTAATTCTACCAGATTGGGTTCCCCACCCAATAGCGGGGTTCTTAGCGTAAAGCGGGTGTTAAGAGGAATCCTTCATCGGACTAACGTTCGGTCGAATCGTCTTAGCGTTCAGGTGAGCAATATTCCTAGAGATAAGTGCGCTCACATTTGTGGAATGTCCACGACCAAGTTACCTTTTATTAATTTGAAAACTAAGTCCTATAATTATTAAAAGTTATATTTCTCTTAATCTGATTCGATGCCGAGCGTTAACCCTTCATCGAATTTTTCTAAATCGTTTTTTCCGCTCTTTTACTTTTTCCGTCTTTACTTATTTAAAATCTCCACCTTACTTTCAGTAAAATAATAGTCCTCCTGGAGGAGTAAGAATAGTCAACCCGACCCCGAGAACAATACGACCTCGGTATTCCCTTGAATATCGAGTACTACTTGCGATAGTTGCACTTGCCTACCCAAGAAAGCCCGCGGCGATCGACTCACCGAACCAACCACAGTAAGAGTCTGTTCGCGGGTGCATCAAAGTTTTGGCACCGTTGCCGGGGATTTCTTCGAGTTGCTATTTCGAATTCCTGAGTCTATTACTTTTACTTACTTTCTATAAACTAAACTAAAAAAAACTAAAAACTTTATTTTAAATAAAATAAAAAAAGGAGTTTATTTTGTTTTATTTTTTCTTTGGGTGAATGACCCGTGGACAACCCTCCTAGTCTGAAGATTTTGACTTCGACCCTGAGATCAAACGCTCCCTTGCGCGTATTCGATCTCAACGACGAATTCCTTCTTTTGACCCCGAAGAATCTATCGGCGAACCCTCTTTCGAAGTTATGGCCGCCCCAAACCCTGTCCCGGTGCCCGAGCGTACTATGTCTTATTACGCCCGGCCTAACCTGGATGATACTGGGTCTAGTATTGTTCGCCCTACAGTGGCGAATAATAATTTTGAAATAAAATCGAGTGTCATTCAAATGGTCCAAAATGCCGTGCAGTTCGATGGACTGCCGGATGAGGACCCGAATGTCCACTTGTCCAACTTTTTGGAAATATGCGACACCTTCAAAATTAATGGCGTCACTGATGACGCCATTCGTTTGCGCTTATTTACTTTTTCCCTTAAGTCCAAAGCCAAGGCGTTGTAGAATGCCCTCCCGCAAGGATGTATCACCATGTGGGATGAGTTGACGGAGCGGTTCCTAATGAAGTACTTTCCGCCCGCAAAAACTGCAAAGTTGCAGACAGACATTTCTTCGTTTGTGCAAAAAGATCCTGAGTCTCTATACGAAACTTAGGAACGATTTAAGGAATTCCTCCGCCGGTGCCCGCACCACGCGCTGCCAACGTGGTTGCAGGTACAAATTTTTTATAATGGCCTGAATTTTCAGACGCGTCAAATGATTGACGCGGCTGCTGGGGGCACACTAAACAACAAAACCCCCTAGGCCGCCCAGGCTTTATTCGAAGAGAGGGCTATGAACGCCTATCATTGGAACGTCCCGCGGGGACGCCCAAAGCTGGCGACTGGTCTTTTTGAAGTGGATGCCACTGCTCTCTTAACCCTTCAAGTTGAAAGGTTAACAAAGCATGTGGCGGAGATGTCTGATGCCTCCTCCACTCCGCCTTGTTTTATTCCCCCTAACGTCTGCGTGGGCGAAGAGTTCGTGGACTTCGTAGGAAATTCGGGTCGTCCTTCCTTCAGCCCCAACAACAACCCTTATAGTAATAACTATAATCCGGGTTGGAGGAATCACCCAAATTTATCTTGGAGCAACCCGAACAGTGCGCAGCGTCCCCCTCTTTCTTATGCGCCCGAATTTCTGCCGCCTCCTCCTCTTCCAAAAACCTCCCCGATGGAGGAAATGTTTTCTAAATATATTGCGTCCAATGAGTCAAATATCCGGAACATCACCAGATCGCTAAAAACTCTCGAACAATAGGTTGAACAACTGGCGAGGATGATGTCCGAGCGCGCTCTCGGGGCACTACCGGGAAACACGCAGCCCAATCCGCGGGAGAATGCCAACGTTATAACCCTCCGTAGCGGAAAAGAGGTGGTCGATCCAAAACGGACCGACCCTCAGGTACATATATCACTTCCGACCCCTCTTCCCCCTTCTTCGATTACGCCGCCTTTATCAATTTTAAATGAAAAAATTATTTTAAACAAGGCCTTACCTTATCCGCATAGATTAGATAACGAGCGTAAGGACGCACAATATGAAAAATTTATTTTATTATTAAAACAAATTCATATTTATGTTCCTTTTTGCGAGGCTATCTCGCAAATGCTCAAATATGCGAAATTTTTAAAAGAATTACTTTGTAATAAACGCAAATTAGAAGATATTTCGCATGTATCTCTCAACGTTGTCTGCTTGGCGGCCCTTACTAATAAATTGCCCTCAAAACAAAATGACCCGGAACGGTTTTCCATCCCGTGCCTTTTTGGCGATATATTAGTAAAGTACGCCTTTGCTGATTTAAGGGCTAGCATTAATCTGATGCCGTTCTCGCTCTTTCAACGTTTAGGTTTAGGTACTCCTAGTCCTACGAATATGCGCATCCAATTTGCGGATCGCTCTGTTAAGTTCCCTATCGGGGTAGTGGAGGACGCCCTTGTCCGAGTAGACAAGTTTACCTTCCCGGTAGACTTCGTCATCTTAGACATCGAGGAGGACGCCGAGGTACCAATAATACTCGGTCGCCCTTTTCTCGCCACCTCCCACGCACTAATAGATGTTAGTAATGGTAGTCTTCTCCTCCGAGTAGGAGATGATCAAGTTACTTTCTCTATTAATACCTCGATGGACAATTTGTCATCGAGCGACGATTTCTGCTATTCTTTAGATACCTATTTTGGAGATCGTTCTTCTCCCGTTTTCGAGTCCGTATTTTTAAATGACGATATTTATGCGCTCGAAAATTTTAAATGCGATGAGGATACCTCTTTAGACTTGCCTTTCGAACCAATTGGTAAGAAAGATATAGGCATTAAAACCTCCCTAGAAGAACCGCCCATCCTAGACCTCAAACCCTTACCCGCATTACTCAAATACGCATTTTTGGGAAAAGATGATACGCTTCCCGTTATCATTTCTTCGAACTTGAGTGATTCAGAGACTTCCGATTTATTGGAAGTATTATTTAAACATCGCCACGCATATGCGTGGAAAATCTCTGACTTAAAGGGGATTAGCCCCTCCTTTTGCACCCATAAGATTTTTCTTAACGATAATTGCCCCAAAACGATTCAGCCGCAGCGTCGTATTAACCCAAACATGAAAGATGTCGTTAAAGCCGAGATTATTAAGTTATTAGATGCGGGGATTATCTACCCTATTTCGGACAGTGCATGGGTTAGTCCCGTGCATGTCGTGCCCAAGAAGGGCGGTCTAACCGTAGTGGCGAATGAGCATAACGATCTTGTCCCAACTCGTACTGTTACGGGTTCGAGTGTGCATCAATTATACAAAACTTAATGATGCCACCCGCAAGGACCATTTCCCTCTACCTTTTCTGGACCATATTTTAGAGCGTTTATCCGGTCATCCATATTATTGTTTTCTTGATGGTTTATCGGGGTTTTCCAAATCCCCATTTCCCCCGATGATCAAGAGAAAACAACTTTTACTTGCCCATTTGGCACCTTCGCATATCGAAGAATGCCATTTGGACTCTGTAATGTGCCAGCTACATTCCAAAGATGTATGCTAGCGATCTTTGACGAGCTAGTAGAAGACATTATGGAAGTCTTTATAGATGACTTTTCTATTTTCGTACGCTCTTTTCCCGATTGCCTTTGCAATTTAGATCGTGTCCTTCAACGGTGCGAGGACACAAGCCTTGTATTAAATTGGGAAAAATTCAACTTTATGGTTCGAGGAGGTTTGGTCCTCGGCCATATGATTTTGTCTAAGGGGATGGAGGTGGATAAAGCCAAGATAGAAATCATAGAAAAACTACCGTAACCAACAAACGTAAAATCTATTAGGAGTTTTTTAGGCCATGCGGGCTTTTACCGACGCTTTATTCAAGACTTTTCAAAAATAACAAAGCCGCTTACTCACCTCTTGGAAAAGGAATCATGTTTCATCTTTAGTAGCGAATGCGAGTCCGCCTTTAATTTAATAAAACAAAAATTATCACTTCACAAATTTTAGTGGCCCCTAATTGATCCCTTCCGTTCGAAATTATGTGCGACGCTAGTGATATTGCCTTAGGTGCCGTTCTTGGCCAACGCGTAGAAAAACATTTTCATCCAATTTATTACGCTAGCAAGACGCTCAATTCCGCACAGGTAAATTACACGACAACGGAAAAGGAACTATTAGCCGTCGTCTTCGCTTTTGATAAGTTTTGCTCGTATATAACGCTTTCTAAAGTTATCGTATTTACCGATCACTCCGCGCTTAAATATTTATTAGCTAAAAATGATGCGAAGCCCCGCCTTCTTCGATGGATTCTCCTCCTACAAGAGTTTGATTTGGAGATCCGCGATAAGCGGGGAGCGGAAAATCTAGCGGCAGACCACCACTCCCGTTTAGAAAATCCGGGTGCGGAAGCGCTCGTCGAATCTGAAATAAATGACAGATTCCCCGAGAAACGCCTCCTTGCCATTCATAATTCTTCGTCATCTTTGCCTTGGTTTGCAGATTTTGCAAATTACTTAGTAGCGTGGGTGCTTCCTAAAGAGTTTTCAAGTCATCAAAAGAAGAAATTCTTTTCTGACTTGAAAAATTTCTTTTGGGAGGACCTATTTCTTTTTCGTATCTGCGCGGACCAAGCGGTCCGAAGATGCGTTGCGGGTGTGGAGTGCTTACAAATTCTTAAGCACTGCCACGAGGGTCCAACCGGTGGGCATTATCAAGCCAACCGGACCGCTTGGAAGGCGCTAGAGGCGGGTTACTTTTGGCCCACTCCCTTCAAAGATGCCCATAATTTAGTGCGCGCATGCGATAGCTGTCAGCGATCGGGTAACATCTCTCGTCGCGACGAGATGCCCCAAAATATGTTTTTAGAATGCGAAGTCTTCGATTTATGGGGCATAGATTTTGTTGGCCCCTACCTCCGTCTTTCAAAAATATGTATATTTTAGTGGCGGTCGACTACGTATCGAGGTGGGCGGAAGCGCAAGCTCTCCCCACCAATGATGCGCGAGTCGTCGTTATATTTCTTAAAAAACTATTTTCTCGCTTCGGCACGCCTCGCGCAATTGTTAGTGATAGGGGCACGCATTTCTGTAACGCTCTTATGACTAAGACATTAGCTAAATAAGAAGTCACGCACAAAATCGCCACCCCGTAGCACCCGCAAACTAGTGGCCAAGTTGAGGTAGTAAATCGAGAGATTAAGAGAATTCTAGAAAAAACCGTTTCACTAAATAGGAAGGATTGGTCCATTAAACTCGACGATGCGTTGTGGGCGTATCGGACGACATACAAAACCGCAATTTGTTGTACGTCGTTCCGTTTAGTCTACGACAAAGCATTCCATTTACCCGTAGAACTAGAGCATCGCGCTCTTTGGGCTTTAAAACTCGTAAATCTCGACGCCAACTTAGCCGCTCAAAATAGAAAACTGCAACTAAATGAGCTCAATGAATGGCGTGCGAACGCTTATGGGAGCAATAAGTTCTATAAGGAGCGTTCTAAGTTATATCACGATCGAAATTTAAAGTCCCCAAAAATATTTTCTCCGGGCGATCTTGTCCTTCTTTATAATTCACGTCTTAAGCTTTTTCCGGGTAAACTAAAATCTAGATGTTTCGGTCCCTTCTTAGTTGAAGAAGTCTTTCAATATGGGACCGTACTCGTCTCCCACCCGAAAAGAGGTTCGTTTAAAGTAAACGGTCATCGGCTAAAGTTATACATAGCGGGCGACCCAGTGATCGAGCATTATGAAACCATAACCCTCCTCGATCTATAACTCCGCCAAAATAGTCAAGCTACACGACTATAAACAAAGCGCTCCTGGGAGGCACCCCTCGCTTATCTTTTTCGCTCTTTCCTTATTATATTTGCTGCTTTTTCTAATAAATGCAGGGTTTCTAATGGGCCTCCCCAAAAGCATTCCAGGGAAGTTCCTACCCTCCCGTTTTATTTTTGTACATACAACATTTTATTTCATTTTTGTTCCGCATACTTACGTTGCAACATTGGGGACAATGTTGGACTTAAGTATGGGGGTGTTTTCGTTCTTTACTTTCTGCACTTTTACTTTTCTGCATTTCAAAAATACAAAAAAAATATATAACAACAAAACCAAAAAAATCTAAAAATGAGAAAAAAACAAAAAAAATAAAATGAAAAAATCCCAAAAAAAAATTTCATTTCCTCTTTCTTTCTTTTTTCCAAAAACTCCAAAAAAAATATATAACAACAAAACAAAAAAAATCGTAAAATGAGAAAAAAACAAAAAAATTAAAATGAAAAAATCTAAAAAAAAAAATTTCATTTCCTGTTTCTTTCTTTTTACCAAAAACTCCAAAAAAAACTATAAACCAAAAAAACAAAAAAATATTTAGTTTCACTTTGTAAATATTTTTTTTCTTTGTGGATATTTTTATGTAAATAATCTTCTCTCTCTCCCCCTTCCTTTTCCCTCTTATTCTTGTAAATAACTTTTCTTTTTCTCCCAATCTTTGTAAATACAATGAAAATTTTCTTAAAAAATACAAAATCTTTTTTTTTATGTATATATTAAAGACATAAACATAAAAAACAAAAAAATATAATAGTTCAAAAAATTCAAAAAAAATTGAGTAAAGCAAAACAAAAATACAAAAAAAGATAATAAATGAAAAACATAAAAAAATGATGATAAAAACTATTAAAATAAAAAAAATGTTTTGAAACCAATAAATAAAATATTCCATCCTTAACTTTCCTGCTATCCAAAAAATTTGTTTTGAGTTTATTTATATGTGAATTGTTTTAATTCTCTGTTTGCTATTCATTTGTTAATTATTGAGTGAAAAATTTAAATAGCCGGGGTTAAGTTTTAAAAAATTTATTATGCTTTATTAAAAATAGCAAACTCATTTTAGAGACTACTTCTAATTTTTCATTAATAGGAGCACGTATACTATGTTAGAAAATAACGACTGTAGGATTCAATTAAATTTACTTTTAGCTTTCTGAAAAATTGGAATATACAATTTATTAAGGTTGCTCTCAAAATTATTTTTAATTAAAAATCTAGTTTTCCTTTCTCCCCTTACCTATCATGACCTACTTGACATGAAAAATTTTTTATCCATAAAAGATCATATGTCAATGGGAATAAGATTTCGTTCCGTAAACATAAACACCCAATAATTTAAAAAGATTATATGTTATGGAGTAAGAGAATAAAATTCATTACTCCTACACATATACATTGGGTTAGTTTTATTCTTATGAAGTTGAATAGAAAAATGATATTAGGAAAATAAGATTTTATTTTCCTAATAATCCAAAAAGAAAATAAAATTGAGGTTCGAGAAAAGATTACCTCACCTCAGAATCAAAACCCTCTTCATAAACCAACATCAATCCCCTTAGGCAATTTCAAGATTCTAGAATTAATTCAAAAATCTTTTTGAGAGAATAATTTGTAAATTGCATTATTTCCGGTAAAACTCTTATAAGCTAAAAGTTCATATAATTCCAAACTATTTTTGTTAATCTAACCAATACAATTACTGCTTTCTATTTGATTACATCAAGAAGTCTTTTGGCCAAAACTTTTGCGCTATTTAAATCATCTACATAATTTTAGGACATAACTCTTACATCCCGTATATTTATTTAGATCTCTCTTATAATTGATTAAGCGGTGACTAAACTTAGATTTTTTTTTATTCCTTATAAGTTCACCTCAAATTTTTGCTCTGGAATAACAAAAGCTTAAGTATGTGTGTATTTGATGAATTATAAATATACGCATATCTTAGTACTTTATTTATATTATTTTAGTTCTTATTCATAATTTTTAATTATTTTTTGTTTATAAATATGTCTCTTTTTGTAAATATTTGCGTAACCTAAGTTAATTTTGATTTCTGAAATTTTTCAGGAAAATGTCAAAAATTGACATGTCACGCCCATGACCAGGCCGTGATTCGTCAAACCCGTGGAATCAGCGATTTTTAAAGCGAAATTTCCGATCGATGATGTCCGATCGACGATTTCAGCAGCTCGATGATTGTCGATCGACGATTTCAGCTCGACTTTCCGCTCGACGATTCTCCAGCAGCTCGACGATTTTCGCTCGACAAACTCGCGCTCGACGATTCTCCAGCAGCTCGACCATGTCCGCTCGACGATTTCAGCTCGACTTTTCGTTCGACGATCTCGCATTCGACGATTTCCACTGGACAAACTCGCGCCCAGATCCACCTCCTCGACACGCCCACCGTCACGCCCATGACATGAGGTGTGACCGCTGCGTGACCGACATGTGTCCAGCCCGAAGTCAACTTTGTCGTCAAATCGCCGGCTGCCTTCATATACAGTAGTGACACGCCCGCTGACACGCCCGTGTTGGAGGGCGTGTACTTAGATTTTTTTCCTATAAATACCCCACTTCTGTAATGACCAAGGGTTCACATTTTTGAGCCACTTTAGTGTGTTTTGTGGGCTGCATCCGTGGATTCCTTTGCTTTGTAAGGAGATTTCTCCCCCCTTCCTTTCATGTTTGTTTTTTTGCTTTAGCTTTAACTTTGTAATAGCTTTGTAATAGTCTATTTTAATCAATAAAAATGTTAGTTTTTCTCTTCTTAAATGGCTTTGGAATGAACTCATGTGCCCACTTTTCTTCTCATTTTATCCTTAGTTTCTCCTTTGTTCTTCCTTTTATGAAAAGTGTGTGTGTGTGTGTATGAGTGTAACTTGTTCATTTTCTATGTTTTTTTTACCTGTCTCAATGTTAGAGTTTCTTATAGATTTCATTTCCAAGCATGGTATGATATGTTTATCTCTTCTTCAACATGTTCTTCCTTAATGTCTTCTTTTTAAATTTCATTCTTATGTATTTTTAAAAGAGTTTTGAAAGTGATTTTTTTACTTAGTTTTTTTTGTAGGATTGTAAAACCTTTTTTTTCTTTTCATTTTCTTTTCACTTTTTTATCACTTTTATGAAATCTTAAGAATGAAAATGTTGAAATTTTAATTTTTAAAGAACTTTGGTTTTTTGATTTGTTTTGAAAAACTTTTGTTCTCTTAAAATTTTATTTTGTTCTTTTTATTTGTTTTTGGTAAAACCTAAGTATAGAAAAGTAGTAGTTTTAAATTTTTGGAAACTTTCATTTTTGCTTTTAATTTGTATGTGTTAGTGTAAGAGTTAGTTTTCATTTTGTCATTTCAACTTCCATGTAGAGTGTGTGTGTGTAGGAGATAAATTTTAATGCTTTATTTTATTGGTTTCTTTGATTTATGTAGAGTGTGTGAGTGTACAAGTTAGTTTTTCATGCTTTATTTTCATGCTGTATTTTATCGCTTTCTTCAATTACGTAGAGTGCGTGTGTGTAGGAGATAGTTTTATTGCTTTCTTTCAATTATGTAGAGTGTGTGTATTAGCGCTTATTTCCGCCTACTCGATAGGAGTTAAATGGCCGGATTTTGTTTACCGCCTACTCATTTGAGTTAAATGGCAGGTCTTTTATTTTTCTGTAATTATTTTAGTAGGACTTGTAATTGCATTTATTTCCGTCTACTCGTTAAGAGCTAAATGTCGTGCCTTTATTTCCCGCCTACTCATTTGAGTAGGACTTGTAATTTTCCTTTTTTTTTGTAATTTAGTTTATTCTATTTTATTTATAATTTGGAGTGTGCGTGAGTTCTTATTTTAGCTAACTTTTCTAGTTTCTAAATGTTTGTCTTTTTCATGTCTTATTCTTATAACCTTTTAGCACTTAATTTCGAACTCGCGCCTCATCAAATTATAAGCCGTCCCCAAACCGATGTGTGGTTAATCGCTATTAGCCTCGACATCGAAGAGCATTGGGACTTTTAAAATGATTTGAAATAATTAAAGCTCTTTATTTTCACTTTAATTTAAGCCCTTAAGGTTTGCCCCGGGTTAACGACGCGTAGGACAACAAATCGATGTGTGGGCCCTATTTCCGATATCTATACGCTAGGTAGCCGAGAGGCCGTGCATAGGGACAGATCACCCCTGGGTAAATAGAGTTGCGTGCATACCCTCGAGAGAGGACAAGCGTAATTCTACCGTATTGGGTTCCCCACCCAATAGCGGGGTTTTTAGCGTAAAGCGGGCATTAAGAGAAATCCTTCATCGGACTAACGTTCAGTCGAATAGTCTTAGCGTTCAGGTGAGCAATATTCCTAGAGATAAGTGCGCTCACATTTGTGGAACCTCCACGGGCAAGTTGCCTTTTATTAATTTGAAAACTAAGTCCTATAATTATTAAAAGTTATTTTTGTCTTAATCCGATTCGATGCCGAGCGTTAACCCTTCATCGAATTTTTCTAAATCGTTTTTTTCCGCTCTTTTACTTTTTCCGTCTTTACTTATTTAAAATCTCCACCTTACTTTCAGTAAAATAATAGACCTCCTGGAGTAGTAAGAATAGTCAACCCGACCCCGAGAATAATACGACCTCGGTATTCCCCCGAATATCGAGTACTACTCGCGATAGGTGCACTTGCCTACCCGCGAAAGCCCGCGGCGATCGACTCACCGAACCAACCACAGTAAGAGTCTGTTCGCGGGCACATCAGCATGACATGACTTACTCGAAACCATGCCCAAATAGACTTCCCGGCAAGGAAGGTCATACTCAGATATGATAATACTTATGCGACCTTTGAAGGTATTGCCCCATTTTCCCGCCCTTTTCTCTCGTCTTTTCAGGACGTCAAGGCCCATTTGTAGGGAGATGAGATTTATCAGGTGTTCTTCGAGATGGTTGAGGTCAAGACTAAGGTTGCCAATATATCGGTGGTGCGAGACTTTGTGGATTTGTTTCTAGAGAAGCTACCAGGATTGCCGCCACACCGAGAGAAGGATTTTCATATCCAGTTGGTGCCGGGAGCTAAGCCAGTGACTAGGGATCCCTATCGGATGGCTCCGAAGGAGCTGGTGGTGTTCAGGACTCAGCTTCAGGAGTTGGTGGACGCTGGATTCGTTAGGACAAGTTCCTCTCCTTGGGGAATATACAGAGAAGGATGAGTTGTTATGCTTTAAAGGACGGTTGTACATACCGGCTAGGGGCAGGATTCAGGTGGACATTATGACCGAGGCTCATTGCAGTAGGTACTCAGTTCAACCTGGCATCACTAAGATGACGTCCGACCTGAAGAGGATGATGTACTGGCCGAGCATGAAGGGGGATATCACATACTTTGTGACCCATTGCAAGGCTTGTCAGTTGGTGAAGGCATAGTGTAAGAGTTCGACCGGATTGCTGCAGCCACTTCCGGTACCGGAGTGGAAGTTTGACGATATCACCATTGATTTCATACATGGTATTCCTTGGTCACATGCAGGGAACGACTCGATATGGGTGATCATCAATCAATTGATGAAGGTGGCCTGATTTCTACTGATCAGGAAGGACGCTCCAGTGGGTGACTTGGTGCGGAGGTTTGTGGAGCAGTTTGTCTGATACCATAGAGTGCCGAGGATAATAATGTCCGATCGTGATAGATGATTTATGTCTAAGGAGTCGAGGTCGGTCCAGTATTATTTGGGGACCTAATTGACAAGTAGTACTGCCTTACACCCTCAAACAGAGGGGCAAACAGAGCGCACCAATCAGACAATAGAGAATTTGTTGCGTCTTTGCATACCGGACCGCAGAGAGAAATGTGTGAGGAAGGTACCGTTGGTCGAATTCTCATACATCAACAGCCACCAGTCCAGCATCGACATGGCCCCTTATGAGGCTTTATACGGGGGAGTTGCAAGACTCCTTTATCTTGGATCCAGGATGAGGATCAGAAGGCACTTGGCTCAGAGTTCATCGAGGATGCCGATACTCAGGTGCTGTTGATTCGAGACAAGATGTTGGAGGCCCAGAGCAGACAGGCCAAGTATTATGATGCTTGGTATCGTCAGGTAGAGTTTCAAGTAGGAGACTGGGTGCTTCTGAAGATATGACTGATGCATGGAGTCTCGCGGGTACGTGGTCGGAAAAAGCTCAGTCCGAGATACACGGGGCATTACAATATCCCGAAGTAGATTGGTCCCTTGGCTTATAGACTGGAGCTGCCTCCAGAGCTAGCGTGTTTGCACGATGTATTCCACGTCTCCTCCATTAGGAGAGCTCTACTTTGGCCGGAGCAGCAGATTACGACTGCAGATTGGCCTATAGCTTCTAATCAATTGGTGCGTCTGGAGCCGATCTAGATAGACGGTGCTGGGATGCGGGTCTTGCGGCGCAAGAAGGTTCCGCTGGTCAAGGTCTTGTGGAGGAATCATGGAGAAGAGGAGCACACGTGGGAGTCGCAGGACTTGATGCAACAATGGTACCCGGAACTTTTCACGTCAGGTATCCCCTTTAACCTCTCAGGATATTACATTTTATTTCTCATACTTGAAACCCCGTATGCCTAACCTGAATTTCAAAGAAGATATTTCTATTTTTATGTATTGGGATTTGTAACATCCCTTAGACTTCTACACCCCTAGGATGGTTTTGTCATGACTGGATCATGACAAAACCCTACGAAGCACTAAATGGTTTGGGTGAACATGAGAATTAGGGTGTGAACAACCTTGGTCTGCAAATAGTAGAATTCCAATTACTACCTTAGGGGTGACCATAGGGCTTCACCATGACTCCATGACCCCATAACAACATTTCTAACCCATTAAAGGGTCCATTAGAGCCACATAGACCCATTAGAGTCAACAAAAGATGCCAAGTTGACCAAGGTCAACCTTAAGCCAAAGAAAGTCAAGATAGCTCAATTTGGGTCAATTGACCGCCCAAGTGTCAAATTGACCTCACCCTTAGTCTATTGGATTCATGGTGGACCCAATGGCCCAAATAGCCCCATGCCTAAGTCACTCAAGTGGCAAATTTGGACAAACTTAGCCCATAGTTCAATTTTGTCAATTTGGGCTAACCTAGCCCAATCCAAGTGGGCTAAGCACAAACTAGTGTGACCCATTGGTCTAGGAGGGGGAGAGATACCTTTGGGGCCACAAATGTCAGAGATTGGTGACTAGGAGAGAGAGAATTGGAATTTCCCCAATTTGGAGGAGAGAGAAAATGTGAGTTTAATGGCCATCATGGCCATGGAGGCTCTATAACCCCCACTTTTATGTGACTTTTACTCCTCTGAGGGAGAGAAAGAGTTTCCATGGGGTGGCCGGCTATTGGGGTGGCTCAGCCCGCTTAATTTGGCTGAAATCGAAGAGTTGAGTTTTTGGCCATTAATGGTGTTTGATGAAATTGGGGAGTTACAAGCCTCCTCTCCCAAATCCCCTCTTTAAGGACCTTCACCAGAGCAAGAGCAAGTGTTTCCCCCGATCCTTTCTCAATTTCATTGAGTTTGCTGTAGGAGTTGCAGAGAGCCCAAGCTTTGTGGCTGGAAATGGTGAGGAGGCAAAGCACACACAATCAAGTAGCAAACAAGTTCCTCCTCCACTCCTTCATGGGTTAGATCTTAGAAATTGTTAGAGCAAAGAATCAGGCTCAATTGAGCCCGATCGAGCGAAGATTTCCACTGGTTTTCCGTGAAAATGAGGGTGTCAGGTTTGCAGGAATCCGCCATCTATGGAGGCCAAACCACCGCCGGCTTATAACCCTCACCTCGACAGAGGTGGTGGTGGCGGTGGTTGGCCAAGGAGGTGGTTGGAGTGTCGGGAATTGGGGTTGGAGTTGGCTGTAGGTCGGGTGAATATGGGTTGTTGGCTGGAGGAAGGGTAAAGCCTGTCGCCGTCCGATCCTGCTTTAAGATCTGTGTAGATCATATTGAATTAAACTTTATGATATTTGTATTTTCTGTCATAGAAAATCATCTGTCTTATGATTTAAATTAAAATTAAATAGAGGCCTTTTCAAAAAATGTGGTCAGCATGAAACTTGTAGCCCTATGAGTCCCGTTTATTTTAAAATTAGTTTGAGCTAATTTGGAGTTCAGGATAGACCTCAACACTCATTTTGGTGTGTTCTATACAAAAGGTTGATCAGAGATTGTTTGGGGTGACCCCATTAATCATGACCTCCAAATGACTTGAGATTTGGAGCATGAGCCATTCATATCTAGACCTATAACATATCCAATAATGGGAATTTTTAGAGAATATTTTTCTAAAGTTTTGGTAAACAATTCATTTTTAATATATGAGTTAATTAATGTGTCTAATGAAGTCCAAATTCCTCCAAATTTTGGAGAGTTGTCCTTGGGGTCAATATAAGATTCTGTATAAAATTTCAGCCCATTTGGAGATGATATGGTTGGGAATTATGCAGACCCTAGTCTTGACCTAGTAGGGCTAATTAGGTTAAGTACCTCTTTTTGGGAATTGAGTGGCCAAATAACCTCAATAGAGGTTGAAACTTGGGTCACTGACCTTATGTGACATTAAACACCCTCACATGAAGTTTGGGGTGGAATAGAGTGGATTTGCCCTAGGGCCTTAGTTCAAATCCTAAGGTTGAACTTTGGTGGTTTGTGAAGGGCATATGGTGATATGCCCTTGTATGGACGTAGTGTTTAGTCCATGTGATCTTAGGGTGGTCAAATGCCCTAGGAAGGAATTTGCTGGTATTTGGACACATGCACCCCACTTTAATGACTTGGAAATTACTTTGGTCTCTACACCATATGGAATAATTAAGGGGTTATATGACCTTGGATATTCATGAGATTTTGGTATGGGTAATTTAATAGTAATATTAACCTCCAAAATTTATTATAGTGTTGAGTGTTTTCAGCATTTGCCATCTACAAACTTTCTTGATAACAATTATTTTATGCAAACTCCATCAATCCGAGTCGCTCATCCCACGCTCCTCCGTGGTCGAAAACATCTGATCATATCCTCCACGATCTGGTTCACTCTTTTTGTTTGACCATTAGTCTGCGGATGATAGGCTGTGGAATACTGCAGATCGGTACCCAAACCCTCCTTAAACTCTTCCAAAAGCGAGACGTAAACCTGGACTCTCGATCTGATACAATACTAATTTGCACTCCATATAAACTAATGACTTCATTTAAATATAGCTCAGTTATCTTCTTCATGGGGTAATCAATCTTAAAAGGCACGGAGTGAGCACACTTCGTTAGTCTATCAATAATAACCCAGACTGAATCATATCCTCGGGGAGATCTCAGTAACCCAGTATTGAAATCCATTGAGATACTCTCCCACTTCCAACTCGGAATTTACAAGGGCGTTAGCTTGCCACCAGGTCTGCCATTATCGGCCTTTATTAGCTTGCATGTAAAACATTTCAAAATGAACTTTTCTATATCACCTTTCATTCCGAACCACCAGGCGATCTGCTTCAAATCTTGGTACATCTTAGTTGAACCTGGGTGGTAGGCAACACTGAAACTATGAGCCTCACTGCAGAACTTAACTCAAATATTTTCAACATTGGGGATGCAAAATCTATCGCGGTACTTCAAGGTACCCGCGTCATCGATCGAAAAATCTGGAAACTCTCCTTTCTCAGTCCTCTTATAAAGGTGCAAAAACTCAGGGTCTTCCATCTAATGCAATCTTGTGAGTGCAATCCATGATGGCTCAGCTACCTCCAAACTACTTGACGAGTTACAACTCCCAACAGAAATACCCATCAAGATAAATTCTTCTACCAGTGAATCCACAGAAAGATTAAAAACTTTCACCGTATTTCTACTCAGAGTGTCAGCTACCACATTATCTTTGCCTGGATGGTACTGGATCTCAACATCATAATCAAAAACATACTATAACCATCTTTGTTGGCACAGATTCATCTCCCTTTGAGTGAAAATGTACTTTAAACTTTTATGATCGGTATAAATCTTGCATATTGCGCCATATAGTAAGTGCCTCCACAACTTTAGGGCATAAATCACAACTGTGAACTCTAGATCATGCGTAGGGTAGTTCTTTTCATGTACCTTTAGCTGTCTCGACCCATATGCAATTACCTTGACTTCCTGCATAGCACACAACCCAGACAAACATGCGATGCATGTACATACACCGCATATTCTAACCATTCAGTAGGAAGAGACAAAACTGGAGTAGTGCACAATCTCTTCTTCAATTCCAGAAAGGCTTCCTTGCACTTATTGCTCCAAATGAATGTTGCGTTCTTGTAACACCCCCTATCTGTCACATAGCATATAGCAGTAGGTCCGGCCAGGGCCTAACGCCATATACCACAGACAGACCGGGTGGTTACTCAATGGAAACCATCCAACCAATCATAACATCCTACACAGAGCATTCTAGCGGAAGCAGTTTAAGTTGCAATAAAGAACGCAGCACAAAGAGCACGAATGTCCACTAATATACCAAATAGGAATGTAGTACATACACAAGTACTGGCCTTAAGGCCTTACAAAATGGTTTACTTAAATATTACATGTTTTACAAACCACGACATGCAGGCCGGTCATACATGAGTAAAAGCATTAAGCACTCCATTTAGGCCTTCGAGGGCCGGCTTCGCAATTTGGGCTTTAGCCCGCTATTGACCGTTTGGTCCAGCAGCACCTGCAAGCAACAAAACCACGGCACGTTGGCAAACAAAAGCAACGGTCAGCAATGCTGACCAAATTATAACGATCCTGCCCCCAACTCGGGGCGGCGATGCTCCTTCCCTGCATTTCATTAGCATAAGCGAGCAATATAGTATTGTCACAACATCACAGGCATAGGCTTGCACGACCACACACCCTGTGCACTCAGGGCACATTCTCGGTGAACCAGCCAATGCCACGTCAATTTAAGCCACAGACATTCCGGACTCACCACCACCACTTTAATGGCCAAACATATGAGCAATTTGTCTTCCCGGCATGGGTCACGACAATTTAAGCCATAGACCGCCGAAGACCATTATCTATTCCAACAGCTCTAACCGAACGACATAGAAATGGGTACGGTTCCATCTAACTCGTGCTCACATTGCAACGACAATTTAAGCCATATGCGCAGGTCAAACTTCTCCCGAGTCCCATTTCCGTCAAACAATTCACATAACTCGGTTATGTTCAAGTTGGCTCTCAGGCCTCCAAGTTGGCAAGATCACGCATCCGCCCAGTTTTCCGGGTGCACCTTTGGGTTAATCCCCAAGGCTCCCTGTTACAATCTACCACGTAGAAAACCCGCAAAACAAACAATCGCACAGAGTCTTCTCCGGCATTTATGCAATGCAACATCACCGATCGAGACCAACATGTCTGGATAGGTTTCACACATCATGCCTATGTCCGTTCTCGCTTACGGACTCTACACAATGGGGACTTTACATATCTACCCGAAGGAACGCCTCCAACTCACCGCAAACTCGTGAGAGAGGGCTTCCTATGCAAAGAAGGAGAGCTTCACATGCTCAAGAAGAGAATCGTTACCATAGCGTTCTTCCTTGGCGCCATGGAAATGTAAGCGGATGAAAAGCACCGCACTCTCTTCGCCTCCGTGGATCCGGAGTCAGCTCGTGATTTGGAGCTTCGAAGCTCCTCCAATGGCCGGATCTAGCTTCTTCTTCCTCCTTTGGCTCTCCCCTCTCTATATACTTTAGAAAGATAACCTCTCAAGTGAAATGAGGGTTTCTAGGGTCCAATCCCGTGTATATCCAAGTACTAACAACCCCCAGCCGTCGGATCCTGAATTAAAGAAACGAACGGGCACGATCCAGATCTAAACTGCAGAATCTGGGCCCAACACGGCCTGACACACGCCCGTGTCCAGGGCCGTGTTCCTCATTCGCCGTCAAAATCGACGCGCTTGGAACATCACACATGTAACGCCGCAAAACTCAAAAGAGCGACGGGGGAAGTTTTGGGCCAGATTTGGAATCTGGCAGTAGGCACATGGCCTAGGACACGGCCGTGTCACAGGGCGTGTCAGACTGGAGTCGATGACTTGGCCGCGAAGTCGACGAATTTCGGTCGACACTGTGTCGAGACAGGGCACACGGCCTGAGACACGGGCGTGTCTCAGGGCATGTCGAGCCCGTGTCGACGATCGACCCGGCATGTCGACGATTTTGACTCGATGAAGTGTCGAGACGAGGCACATGGCCTGAGACACGGGTGTGTATAAGGGCGTGTCGATCCCGTGTCGACAACCGGCCCGGGGTGTCGACATTTTCGCTCGACGATGTGTCGAGACAAGGCACACGACCTAGGACACGGGCGTGTCCAAGGCCATGTCGGGTGCTCGATGAACTTCACTCGACGAAGTGTCGAGACCGTGTACACGGCCTGGATCCCAGGCATGTTGAGGTAGACACGGGCAAGGATACGGGCGTGTCCAGTACCCGTATAGTTCTCGGGTTGTTTTCGGGCTAAATCGATGGGGGCACATGGCCGACCATACGGCCGTGTTAGTTGGAACACGGGCGTGTCAGGTCGAACACGGGCGTGTCGGTTGCCCATGTGTTGTTCCAGGCGCGTCGATTTTGTCGGCGAATGAGGCACACGGCCCTGGACACGGGCGTGTGCCATGCCGTGTTCGGCCCAGATTCTGCATTTTAGATATGGATCGTGGCTGTTCGTTTCTTTAATTCAGGATCCGACAGCTGGGGACTTTTAGTACTTGGATATGCACGGGTTTGGACCCTAGAAACCATCATTTTACTTTAGTGGTTCTCTTTTTAAGTCAAGAGAGAGAGGAGACCTAAAGGAGGAAGAAGAAGCTAGATCCGGCCATTGGAGGAGCTTCAAAGCTCCAAATCGCGAGCCGACTTCGGATCTACGGAGGCGAAGAGAGTGCGGTGCTTCTCATCCGCTTACTTTTCCATGGCGCCAAGGAATAATGCTAGGGTAACGATCCTCTACTTGAGCATGTGAAGCTCTCCTTCTTTGCATAGGAAGCCCGCTCTCGCGAGTTTGCGGTGAGTTGGAGGCGTTCCTTCGGGTAGATATGTAAAGTCCCCATTGTTTAGAGTCCGTATTCGAGAACAGATATATGCATGATGTGTGAAGCCTACACGGACATGTTGGTCTGGATCGGTGATGTTGCATTGCATAAATGCCGGAGAAGACTCCGTGCGATTGTTTGTTTTTCGGGTTATCTACGTGGTAGATTGCAACAGGGAGCCTTGGGGATTAACCCAAAGGTGCACTCGAAAAACTGGGCGGATGCGTGATCTTGCCAACTTGTGGGCCTTGGAGCCAACTTGTACATAATTGGGGTATGTATTATTGTACGTTCGATACACGGGCTTCGAGGAAACTTAACTCGTGCCGATGATATGAAAGTGTCATGGCAAGTGAGCAACGGGTTAAGTGGAATCGTTCCTGCTTTATGCCGTGGGCATAGAGGTCGGGTCTTGCTGTCGATGACATTAACTTTGTCGTGACATAGGCTGTCGATGACATTAACTTTGTCGTGACATCGACTAGCAAAGCTACTAAAACATGTTTTACTTGAGGAAAGAAAGGGTATTTTGCCCGAGAATATTGGAATGGTGCTCAGAAGACTAAGAAAGCTATGTCAGGAGCAGTTGAGGATGTTAGTGCAAAGGAAACGTCATTCAAAATGATGAACACCTCAAAGTCTGGTTACCGTACGTGGTATAAGAAGGCTAGGACTTCGGGTTCAGCCCCCTCTGCTGGTGCTTCTGGGGTGACTACGGGTCGAACCCGGAGCACATGTTCCACTTGTGGAAAACCGGGGCACTTTGCCCGAGACTGCTGGAGCGGACGTCCGAAGTCCGAGAAGAAGCATGCTGTCGCGATGACAGGTATGGTTTAAAGTTATAACAGATTAGCCTTGAATACTTGTCGCCCTTGTGCATGTTAGCTTAGAACTACTTGTGCTAAGCTTTGTTCTGACTTTACTTTATCTGGCGACAGCACCGTTCGTTTAGGGAGCTTCGCATTCCTTTTTTAGGAATTATATTGCGCGTCGGAGTACCTCCTTCGATAATAAGAGACAAATTGGATGCATTATGGTCCAATGGTGCTCATGTGCGCGGGTTGTATTTATTGCGCTTACGTTTGTATCGGGAGTCAGGAGTTACATTTGCTAACGTCTCTACTGCCGCTGGAGGAGTTCGATGTAATATTTGGCATAGACTGGCCCTCAGAGCAGCGAGCCTATATTGTTTGCGGTTAGAAGGAAGTCAAGTTGTGAGCAAGTCGTGAGATGACTTTTACTGGCTTAAAGTGGTCGAGCAAGACGTTGGTGTATGCTCTTCAGGGAGTGAAGGCAGTTCCTGCTGGTGCAGAGCTGTTCTTTACACTTTTGGAGGTTGCAAAGCCGAAGCCTATGTAGGATAGTATTTCAGTGGTAACTGAGTACCCTGATGGGTTCCCTAGAGATCTTCCTGGAGCCCCGCCTCAAAGGGAGATAGATTTCATGATTGAGCTCGTACCAGGTGCAAAGCTTGTGTCACCCTCTGCTTATCGGCTAGCGCCTAAGGAAATGGCGGAGCTGAAGGTGCATCTTCAAAAAGTTGTTGGAGCAAGGGTATGTGCGTCCAAGCTCTTCGCCTTGGAGCACGCCGGTCCTCTTTGTTAAGAAGAAGGATGGAAGCTTGAGGCTATGTATTTATTATCGGGAGCTCAACAAGTTGACGGAAAAGAAAAAGTACCCGATCCCCCCGGGATCGATGATATTTTTGATCAGTTGGTCGGGTCGATGTTGTACTCGAAGTTGGATCTCAAGTCTGGTTAATATCACCTGAGGATAAGGGAGACTGGTATCCCTAAGACAATGTTCAGTACGATATACGGGCATTACGAGTTTACTGTCATGCCATTTGGGCTGACTAATGCGCCGTCAGTGTTCATGGATCTGATGAACAGGACCTTCAGGGAGTACCTGTACCATTTTGTGATCGTCTTCACCGATGATATTTTGGTGTACTCGCAGAGTGAGGAAGATCACTTCAAGCATCTTCATTTTGTTTTGGAGAATCTAAGGAGGAATCAGTTGTATGCCAAGTTCTCGAAGTGCGAGTTTTGGTCATCCTCAGTGGCGTTCCTCGGTCATATAAGGTATTGCAGTTGATCCGGCGAAGATTGTTGCGATACGGGAGTGACCTGAGCTTTCTACGGTAGCAGAAGTCCGGAGCTTTCTGGGGCTTGCCGGCTATTATAGGTGCTTCGTAGAGAACTTCTCGCGGATAGCGTTACCTCTCACTACTTTGACGAGGAAGGAGCATAAGTTCATTTAGACGCCGGAGTGCGCGCGAGCTTTTGAGGAGTTGAAATATCGGTTGACCACAACGCCGGTGCTGTGTTTGCCGAGTGTGACCGAAGGTTATGAGATTTATAGTGATGCTTCGGGCAGCGGTTTGGGTTGCATGCTATTGCAATACGGAAGTGTGATAGCTTATGGCTCGAGACAGCTAAAAGTGCACGAGAGGAATTATCCGGTCCATGATATGGAGCTAGCGGCCGTGATTTTTGCCTTGAAGCTGTTGAGGCATTATTTGTACGGTGTGAAGATTGATATCTACACCGATCATAAGAGTCTGAAGTATCTGATTGATCAGAAAGATCTGAATATGCGGCAGTGTAGATGGATGGAGTTCTTGGGAGACTATACATTCAAGATCCACTATGTGCTTGATAAAGGGAATGCGGTTGCGGACGCGTTGAGTCGGCGAGCCCCAGCTCAAGCCAATTGGCTATCGATGCATGATGAGCGGTTGGTGCGGGAGTTGGAGGCGTTGGAGATTGTTTGTGTAGATAAGCAATCAAGTGCTGAAGCAGTACTGAATTGGACTGAAGTCCAATATGACCTGACTGATCGGATTCAGCAGGCTTTGGATTTGGATGACCATTTGAAGCACTTCAAGGAGGAGGCTCTGGATGGGTCAAATTCCCAATTTGTCGTGGAGGACGTATTACTTTGGAAAGACGGTCGTCTGTGTGTCCCAAGTGTGGGCAATCTGCGGGTGGAATTGTTGTACGAGGCACACCATACCAAGTACTCAATTCACCCGGGGAGCACGAAGATGTACCGCGATGTAAAGAAACTGTTTTATTGGCCGGGTTTGAAGAAATATGTGGCGCTCTACGTAGCGAAGTGCCAAACTTGCGCTTTGGTGAAGGCGGAGTGCCAAAAGCCGGGAGGATTTCTGAAGTCCTTGCCTATTCCGGAGTGGAAATTCGACGACATCTCTATGGACTTTGTACACGGTTTGTCAAGGTCGCAAACGGGGAACGACGCCATTTGGGAGGTCGTAGATCGGCTAACGAAGGTGTCGCATTTCATTCCGCATAGGAAGGATGATCCGGTGGAGAAGTTGGCAAAACTATATGTGGATAATATAGTACGGCTTCACGGTGTGCCCCGCAGCATCGTGAGTTACCGAGATGGGCGGTTCACATCCAATGATTGGAGGCTAGTGCAACAAATGTTGGGAACAAAGTTGAAATTCAGCACAGCCTTCCATCCGCAAACGGATGGGTAGACCGAGAGGGTCAATAGAACCATGGAAGACATGCTCCGCATGTGTGTCTTGGATTTTGGAAAGCAATGGGAAGACCATCTTTATTTGGTGTAGTTCGCGTACAACAATAGCTACCAAGCGAGTATTCAAATGACGCCCTTCGAGGCCCTATATGGTAGAAAATGTCGCATGCCATTGTCTTGGCTAGAAACGGGTGAATCAAAGTTGTATAAGCGATTAGAAGTGGAGGATGCTACTTCGTTGGTGCATACCATTCGGGAGAGGTTGATTATTGCTCAGGACCGGCAAACGAAGTACTATAATGTAACCTCCCGAATCGCTCTAGGCCCCTAGTGTGTGTTTTTGAGTCAGGAAGGTTGACTCGAGTCCTGGGATGTGCAGGGAATTGGACTGCACTTGTGGATTTCCTGTGAGAAATCAGTGCTATGAAGGGACACGGGTAGAGACACAGGCTTGTCACTACCTGTGTGCATGTGTACGTCGAGCTGAACTCGATGAGGCATGTCGAGATCGGTGAGCTGTGTCGACACCATGTGATACGGGTAGCGACACGGGCGTGTCCATACCCGTGTGTATCGAGTTACTCTCGACAGGACGTGTCGAGACTGGCGAGCAGTGTCGACACCAAGTCACACGGGTAGCGACACGGGCGTGTCCCTACCCGTGTGTGTCGAGTTACTCTCGACAGGACGTGCCGAGACTGGGGAGCTGTGTCGACACCATGGGACACGGGTAGCGATACGGGCGTGTCCCTACCCGTGTGTATCGAGTTGGACTCGACGAGGCGTGCCGAGATTGACGAACTCCGTGTTGAGATCGACGAATTATAGGACACGGGTGTAGACACGGGCGTGTCTCCACCCGTGTTCCATGTGTGTCGAGTTGAGTTCGTCGAGATACAACCCGAGAAGGACACGGCCAAGGACACGGCCAGGAACACGGCCGTGTCATGTGGACACGGGTCGGGACACGGGCGTGTCCCTACCCGTGTCAACTATTGAACCGACATGGAAACTGTCGTTGCCGCTTTGCCCAGGCAGGACACAGGTAAGGACACAGCCGTGTCCATACCCTTGTCACTTTCCATATATAAGGGTAGGAGAAAACCCTAGCCGTTTTCATGCTCATTTCATTCCCTATTTCCTGTGAGAAATCCTGGTGAGAGAAAACTACTGGAGCAAGTTCTACGGGAGAAAATCTGCCATCACCGTGAAAAAGAAGATGCCGCCGAGGAGAACAACGCGATCCACGGCCGGAAATGGTGGTACCGCTAGAACCGATGTGAGTTTCCTACCCTCTCCTTTGGTGCTAGATCTATAGTTATTTTCCTAGGCGAGACATCGACTCAAGAGAGTCTTGATGGTGAGCAGGAGTTTTCTAGGAAAGGCCATGCTAGGACTTGTGTCTTAGGTTTTAGATCCCTTCAACCACGCCCTTCTTCAATGTGATGATAAGGGATGGTTTTGTGAAGGGTATTGGCCTCTTGAGGTTGAATAAGGGAGGAGGTTTTCTGGAATGATTTGGGAAGGTCGCCTTGAGGAGGAAGATGAACCGATGCCATTCATTCTGCCTTAAGATGCATGCAGAATCTATATTCTGCGCGCAGCGAACTTCGTTGCCATTTTTATATGTGATATGGTCAGATCTGGGCTTTCGGCTAAACACGAAAGGTGAAGCACTTGAAAATACCTTTCCAACGAATGGTTGCACGACTTCTGGAGAAGTATGTAGCCACGGGAAAGTCTAAACAAAAATGGTGTTCAATAAATCCTGCATGCAGAAATTGTGTTATGTATGCAGTGGACTTCAAGTACGATTTCATATAGGATAATGTCAAATCTGGGTTGAGGTCTGAATACGAGAGTTATGGACCACAGAAAGACCTTTCCATCGTGGGGATACACGTCTTCACCGGATTCCTGTAGCTTCGGGAATCTTCGGTCGAATTTGCTGTCCAGATTCAACCTGCACCTAAATTCTGGGCTTTAATGGAAGATGGATTTCGATTCGGTGGAATTAATATTGCAAGATACTTGACTTGGATGAACCCTTATGATTAATCATTTGTTGCATGATTGATGTAGCTTATTAATCAGATTTCATATTATCAAATTGTGAAGCAATCTTATTTAAACGAATTGAATTGGTAGGAATTGAAAGTGTGATAATTGTGCACTTCATGTTTATATTATGGAAGATCGCCTTGAGGAGGAAGATGAACCGATGCCGTTCATTCTGCCTTAAGATGTGTGCAGAATCTGTTTTCTGCGCGCAGCGAACTTCGTGGCCATTTTTAAGTGTGACATGGCCAGATCTGGGCTTTCGGCTAAACACTAAAGTTGAAGCCCTTGAAAATACCTTTCCAATGAATGGTTGCAAGACTTCTAGAAAAGTCTGTAGCCATGTGAAAGACTAAACGAAAATGGTGTTCAATAAATCTTGCATGCAGAAATTGTGTTCTGTACGCAGCGAACTTCAAGTCCGATTTCAAATAGGATAATATCAAATCTGGGTTGAGGTCTGAATACGAGAGTTGTGGACCATGGAAGGACCTTTCTATCGTGGGGTTACACGTCTTCACTTGATTCATGTAGCTTCGGGAATCTCCGGTCGAAGTTGCTGTCCAGATTCAACCTACACCTAAATTCTGGGCTTTAATGGAAGATGGATTTGGATTCGATGGAATTAATATTGCAAGATACTTGACTTGGATGAACCCTTATGATTAATCATTTGTTGCATGATTGATGTAGCTTATTAATCAGATTTCATATTATCAAATTGTGAAGCAATCTTATTTAAACGAATTGAATCGGTAGGAATTGAAAGAGTGATAATTGTGCACTTCATGTTTATATTATGACATTATCAATGGAAAGTGTGATAGATCTTTATATGTGCATCATGTTTATATTACGTTGTCATCATTTGGAAAGTCATATAGATGAATAGATTATGGCCATAGGTATGTTTGATTAATGAAATGAGTCTTATAGTCCAATACTTAGAGCGTCGTCTCCCTACGGGTAGTATTGTGAAGGGATGTTAGTGCGGTGTTGACCGCCACTTGTTTTGGTTGTGTCGAGATAAGATATGGATGGATGGTTGGGCTGTGTCCTCGTGCTTACTTCCGATTCCCCTTCCATGTTATGTTGATGTGGTATTTGCATGTGGTGTGAGTCGACATGCGGTGTCGTAATCCTGGGTTAAGGATAGTGTGGCAGGTCTACGGGCTCGCCAGTTGTCACACCGACGGGAGTTGGCAGTTAGACTTGGTCGGTTTGGGCTCTGTCCTCGGTGTTCACGTCCCGAGGCCCCTCCGTCCATGCGAACGGTTGGGCTGTGTCCTCGTGCTTTCTTCCGAGGCCCCTTCCGGGTCACGCAATGTAACGCCCCTGATTTTTCTGCGACTTTTTAATTCTCGTTTGGCATTACGTTGATGCGTTTCCGGCATGTGCTGTTTGTTATAGCATGGTCTTAGCTCTTTTGGTTCCTTGTATGGTTGTTGGTAGCCTTTTTGGCAAGATCTCCTAGCAAGCCAGGTCTGTTTTGGTGACCGGTAAGGCCTCTCGAGGGGATGCCTGTGTTTTGGCTTCGGGTAGTGATAACCCGTGTTTTGTTCGTCGAAGCTTGATTTCGACTTCGCCATTGCGTTCGTAGCACAGGTAATTAGCTACGGTGTGAATTTTGTCGGATTTCGAGGTGGTACGGTTTCAGGTCATTTTGGTGTGTTAATAATAATGGATGTAATGATTAATTAAATTATAAAGTTTGAAATGAGTAGTTTTAGGTGGCAGTTAGGTTTAAAAGACGTATCCATGCATCATATATATAGCCTTAAGAAATAAACGAGACTATTCATTGTCTCCTTCTGTGAGAGAGAAACCGCTGCCTGATCGAGAGGAAGAAAACCGCCAACCCTATACCCTTCATACGCTGATTTTGGGAGCGTTAGTGGACGGAATTCGATTCCAAAAGCAGATTTGGAGTGCTCTCGCCTAGACCTTCATTCCTAAGGTATGAGATTCAATTTTCGTGGTGTTTCTAGAGGACTCAGAATTTTTGGTTTGAACCATTTCCGCCATTAAAACCTTAGATCCTGTTTAGGTGCTGTTGCGGCTGGAGCCGAGAGAGAGAGAAAGGGCTCTGCAAGTTAATCTCTGGATTTGAGGCAAGTGGTGTTCCTACCCTTGCCAAGTTTTCCTTCTCCTTTTCATGGTCAATTTACTGTAATCATTCAAGTTTTCCCTGAAATTATTATTTGCTGTGTTTTCCTGTCAAAATTATGTGAATCATTAACCATAATGCCCCTTTAAGTTTCTGTTTGCATTCTCCCAAGTTATAAAACTCATGTCATTGGCTGGAGTGCTGTAACCTTGTCTGTTTTATCAAACTGTTTCCTGTTAATCATTCAAATGGTCCCCTGTTAAAACCTCTGTTTGGGTAGATATTAGCCTTTCAACCCTAGAATTCAATAACAGTGAGGTTTTATACTTATATTACCAGTAAAAGGATTGAATTAGGCTAGGAAGTTGGATAGAAATGAAGTAGGATGTTCAGGATTATAGTGCACTCATTGCAGCCAGATCCACAGAAATCGTCGATCTGGGTTCGACGATTATCGTCGAGCGGAGCTCGACGACGAGCCTTAGTTCTGGGTCTGACGAAAATCGTCGAATGGAGTTCGACGATTTTCCCGCGACCTCCATTCGATAAAGGGAAAATCGTCGAACGACGTTCGACGATAATTTTTCCCTGTGGTATGTTTTTCCCTTGGCCTGCATTTATTAGAAAATCGTCGAACGGAGTTCGAAGATTTTTCCCGTGACCTTTGTTCAGCGAAAGGGAAATCGTCGAACGGAGTTCGACGATTGCCCGTGTCCCGTGATTCAATGAAAATCGTCGAGCTGCGCTCCATGGTTTTGCTTCGTTCGACGATTTTGTTCCAGCGCTCGACGAAAATCGTCGAGCTGCGTTCGACGATTCCTGTATGCAGAATTTTTATTTCTTTTAAATTATTTTTCTTCCCGAGTGTTTACCTCCTAGGGGAAATGTCTTGTCGGCCTTTCGTTCTTCCTTTATTTTGAGGGCCGAATCGTGGGTTATGGCAGGTAGTGGTGTTTTGACGCTCTAAAGGAGCGGGATGTGTTGTGTGCGAGCCGTGGCCGCCACTTTTTGGTCCCAGGTACGGGCTGGGCATTTGTTGTGGCCGCCACCCTTTTTATTCCAGGTACGGGCTGGATTTGTGGTGGTTTTGTGCCGACAGTGGAAATTTATGTTTTTGTTGGAACTGTTTGTTTGGGGGACTATTTTTGGTCACCAACTCAGGACCATTTCTGTTTACTACTGCCATTAAGTCACAAATTAGGATTGTTAGGTGTTTCTTCCTGGTAGAATGCAGCATGTGCTGGCAAGTTTTTCTTTGCCTTTTTGCCTTGTAGCCACTACAGGATTTGAGCAGGGCTTGGTGTTGTTGCTTGGTGTTTGGTGTACTTTTGGTTTACTCTGGACAGTATTTGCTTTTTACTGTCTTGTTTACATACTCTCTTATTCCATTGAAATTTAATGCCATAGTTTAGATTTTCTTGTTTCACTTGCTGAGGAATTCTTTCCTTTTCTGAATGCCTCAGGTTCTGATTAGTAGCCGGGTGGGCGGCTAGAATTGCTGTGGTGTTGCTGGTGATCCCTTGAGTTGTAGGGATCTTTCTCTTACTTTTGTGAGGTAGTTTTCCTGTTTTTTCTTACAGACATACATGCCTGCCAGTGGGTTCGTGTCAGTTTGTTGGCGCCCTCTGGTAGTTTTAACTTATGATACTAAATATGTTTCTTTTACTTCTACCTTTTCTGGAGATAGTCTACTTGCTCTTGGGAAATTTTATGCTAGGTTGCTAGTTACTTTTAAACCTAAAACACTACTATATGTATATCTCATGATCAGCATGTTTTATAAACTCATACTCTACTTCCCAAGTAACGTAAAAAGAACGTTTTCCCTACTTATAATATGATATAAATTTAGTGTCTTGCATAGTATAAGCTGACCCCGGGGGTCACTTATGCACTCTCTTAGGATGTCAAAGCAATAAATAAAGTATTTTCCGCTGTGTATAAATATAGTTTTAAACTGTGGACTAGATGATCCACTGAGCCGAGGGATACGACCTGTAAAAGATATCTGATTTTTTTTCTAATCATTAAACTTAAGAAACTTTCATAGTCTAGTTAGATGGTGTTCGCCTGAGCGTCGACAGTTATCCCCTGCTCGACGTGGCATCACGACACGTGTTTTTCTCATACTCTGATGCTCCATGAATTCAGAGAAAAATGCGGGTTGTGACAGTTGGTATCAGAGGGAGGTTGCTTGACAAATTGTCGGGCATCCTTTCCTTATAGGTATTAGTTGTTTAGCATCATATCATACACACACCGATATGTCATCAGCGCGTCTTGGCTGAAGCACGAACACTTCACTCATAGCATAACATGAAGTATACGGGACATATTATGTAGTATGGGATGCATAATATGCATCTGTATATGGATCCACCATAGTGGCAACATGTGAGGGTTATGTAGTATGGGATGCATAACCTCACCACATGAATGCGACTAGTACGTTTCTTTTTCGTTGCATGGGAATGTTATGTAGTATGGGATGCATAACATTTTCATGTGTACGCCGCTCATGACATGCATTAGGGCCTTTTTAGAATGCATAGCACAATCATGCATAGCATAACATTACATATGCACAACGTGCCAAGTTAAAGACTTGTAGGATAACATATGTGCACACATGGTTTTAAATCAGAAAAAGAATATAAATTCATGCATTCCCGATCTAGGCACAAGAGTTAGATGATGGTGGTTAACCATCCTAGGTTAGGCATAACATCATTTTTTGTTCAAATAAACTCCCAGAGCAAGTTTAGCAGTTTTAAGATCATATTTATGTATGTACTATCTGTACTTGTAGTTAGTTCCAACTATTGTACCAGGATTTGGCTAATGTTGATATGATTTTAGGATGGAGAGACTTCCTTCGACGAGGTCGACACCCCTGTCTGAGGTTGAGACTTCTGGAGCACAGAGTGATACGGTGATCGAGAGCTTGCGGTTGAGAAATGATTCCCTGACCAGGCAGTTGGTGGAGATGCAGGTCCAGATCTAGTCTCTGGCGGCAGTTGTGGCGGGACAGACTCAGGGAGTGTAAGACACTGTAGGGGGTTCAGCTGCCTCTCCCCCTCCTGCTCCCCTGAGACCTCCAGTGGTGGTACCAGTGGAGATGGCCTTCATTTCTCAGTTTCAGAGACTTAGCCCTCCTACATATGATGGGAAGGCAGATTTCATGGTCATAGATGATTGGCTGAACTCCATAGAGGAGATGTTCTCGTACTCCGGTGTTGTAGATGATCAGAGAGTGATGATAGCTGCTATCAGCTAAAGGGTTTGGCTAAGAGCTGGTGGCTTAGGGAAAAGGAGAGCTTGGTGGCTGGTTGCTCTTGGGCATTGTTCAAGGAGATGCTGTTGAGGAAGTTCTTGCCTTCGGTCGAGTGTGACCGACTTATGTACCACTTCCTTCACCTGAAGCAGAGGCAATTCACGGTCAGTGAGTACGAGATAGAGTTCAGCAAGTTGAGCAGGTTTGCCCCTGGGTTGGTGAGTGTTGAAGCAGATCGAGTCAAGCGGTTCCTTGGTGGCTTGAGGAGCGAGGTTCAGCAGTTAGCCAGTGCTTATGGATCAGTGACTTATGCAGGAGTTGTGGAGGCTGCTCTGGAAGTGCAGGCAATTGAGACCGCAAAGATCAGAGGCCAGCAAATGAGGAAGGATAAGAGAAAGTCTGCTGAGGAGAAGAACCCCCAGGTACTTGATGCTGCTCCGGGAAAGAAGAGCAGGGTAGTGTGTAGCTTCTGTGGCCGATCAGGCCACCCTGTAGAGAGGTATTTCAAGAAGGCGGGAGCTCAGAGGAAGGAGCAAGTTCATGCCATTCAAGGTGCTCATAGGAAGGATGTTTCCTGTGCTGTTTGCAAGCGACTCGGGCATGATGATGCCCAGTGCTGGTCCAAGGATAAGGTCTGCTTTCAGTGTGGCCAGAAGGGCCATATTAAGGCTAGGTTTCCTCAGGTCCAACCTATTCTTCAGGCAGTTCCACTTTAGGCTTTACCTCCACCTCAGCGTGTTGACAAGGGCAAAGGGAAACTGAACGTGATCTCTTCCGAGGAGGCTCAGATTTCGACTCAGGTCATCTCAGGTTAGTCGTTTTACCTAGCTTGAAAGTTTTATTTTCTAGCATTGTTTTAGTTTTGTTCTGGTAGTGCCTTAGTTGCTTATGTACTCCTATAGGGAAATTTAAGGTGAAGAACCGCTGGGCGCGTGTTTTGTTCAACTCCGGCGCTACCCACACGTTTGTGGCTAGAGCTTTTGTAGAGCATTATCGGTTGGTTCTAGATCAAGTTCGTGATACTTTCCGCGTCAAGTTCCCTTCTGGTGAATCTGTGTTGTCAGATTTGGGTGTTTTGGATTGCCCTGTTTTGTTGGGGGACTTTCTTGCGAAGGCAGACTTGAAGATGATTGATCTAGAGGACTTCGACATTATTCTGGGCATGGACTGGTTGTCTAGGTATAATGCGGTTATTCAGTGCAAAGGGAAGCGCTTGGACTTCATCAAGGACAACGACCAGCCTGGAAGTGTGTATGCTGATCCGTGCCAGGATTCTCCTATCATTTCTGCGGTATGTGCTCAGAAGCTGTTTCATTCTGATTGTTTTGCTTGTTTAGTCTCGGTGGTTGGGACTGCTGTTAGCGTACCGCGCCTGGAGGAGATTCCTGTGGTTCGTGGTTTCTCAGATGTTTTTTCCTGATGACCTTCCTGGTCTTCCCCCCGAGCGGGATGTTGAGTTTGTGATTGATTTGGAACCGGGTACGCATCCTATTGCTAACGCGCCTTACCGGATGGCCCCTCGTGAGTTGGAGGAGTTGCGAGTCCAGTTGGACGAGTTGTTTGCAAAGGGTTTTATCAGGTCGAGTTCGTCGCCTTGGGGTGCTCCTGTTCTATTTGTGAAGAAGAAGGATGAGTCGATGAGGCTGTGCGTTGACTATAGGGAGCTGAACAAAGTTACCATAAAGAACAGGTACCCTTTGCCGAGGATCGATGATTTATTTGATCAGTTGCATGGTAGCATGGTGTTTTCCAAGATCGATCTTCGTTCAGGCTATCATCAGCTTAGGATCCGTGAGTCGAACATTCCACGGACTGCTTTCAGGTCGAGGCATGTGCATTTCGAATTTCTGGTTATGTCATTTGGTTTGACCAACGCGCCATCAACTTTCATGGACATGATGAACCTGGTGTTCAAGGACTTTCTGGATAAGTTTGTGGTCGTATTTATAGACGACGTTCTGATTTATTCTCGCAGTGCTGAGGAGCATGAGCAGCATCTGCGATTGGTTTTATCTGCTTTGAGGGACCATCAGGTATTCGCCAAGTTGATTAAATGCGAATTCTAGTTGTCCCAGGTTTCCTTCCTGGGTCATGTGGTGAACAAAGACGACATTTCAGTTGACCTAGAAAAGATTTCTGCAGTGATGGACTGGCATAGGCCGAGCACACCCAAGGAGATTTGGAGTTTCTTGGGGTTGGCCGGCTATTATAGAAGATTTGTGGATGGCTTTTATACACTGGCAACGCCCTTGACTAAGCTGACATAGAAGAATGCGGCGTTCATTTGGAGCGATAAATGCGAGGAGGCTTTTCTGGAGCTGAAAAGCAGGCTGTGTTCTGCTCCTGTTTTGGCATTACCTACGAAGGGCATGGACTATGATGTGTATGTGGATGCCTCGCATGTTGGGCTCGGAGGTGTGTTGATGCAAGAAGGGAAGGTGATTGCATATGGGTCGAGGTAACTGAAGACTCATGAGAGGAACTACCCTACGCATGATCTTGAGTTCGTGACAGTGATCTTTGCCCTGAAGTTGTGGAGACATTTACTTTATGGTTCTCAGTGCAAGATCTACACCGATCATAAAAGCCTCAAGTATGTCTTCACCTAAAAAGAGCTGAATTTGCGCCAGCGGCGTTGGTTAGAGTATGTGGCCGATTATGATGTGGATATACAGTATCATCCGGGCAAGGCCAATGTTGTGGCCGATGCCCTGAGCCGGAAGACGGGGAAGATCTTTAATCTCATCGCTGATCGTTTAGTGGAAGAGTTCCTCCTGATGGATATTTCTGTGGGACACTGTGACATGCATAGCAGTTTGGCAGTAGCAGAGCCGTCTTGGATTGTACTTACCAGGTTGCACCAGAAGGATGATCCGGATCTTCTGCACTTATACCTCATGACTGAGAGAGGGGAGTTGCCGGATTTCTCTATTGATGATGTAGGTACTTTGAAGTACCGTGGCAGGTTCTGCATTCCCGCTGTTGGAGACATCAGGGGTATGATTTGCAGAGATGCTCATGGATCCAGTGTTTCCTATCATCCAGGATCCACAAAGATGTATCATGAATTGAAGCAGATTGCCTGGTGGTATGGGATGAAGGGTGATATAGCCTGATTTGTTACTGAGTGCCACACTTGCAAGCATGTGAAGGCCGATCATGGAAGGCCTGGTGGCAAGTTTACTCCGTTGGAGATCCCTACTTGGAAGTGGGAGAGTATTTCTATGGTCTTCATTATGGGCTTGCCGAGATCTCCTAGAGGTTTTGATTCTGTTTGGGTTATAGTGGACAGACTGACGAAGTGTGCTCACTTTTTGCCGTATAAGATTGATTATCCGATGAAAAAGATAGCGGAGTTGTATTTGAATGAGGTCATCAGATTGCACGGGGTACCGGTTAGCATCATTTCGGATCGAGACTCCCGTTTTACATCTCACTTCTGGAGGAGTCTGCAAGAGGGTTTGGGTACAGATTTGAGGTATTCTACAGCTTACCACCCGCAGACCAATGGTCAGACTGAGCGAGTGAACCAGATAGTTGAGGATATGATCAGGTGCTACATCTGGGACCATGGAGGATCGTGAGATGAGCGTTTGCGGCTTATGGAATTCGCTTACAATAACAGTTACCAGGAGTGCTTGCAAATGGCTCCGTTTGAAGCCTTGTATGGGAGGCGCTGCAGAACTCCCTTGTTTTGGACCGAGGCTGGTGAGAGGCCTGTGTTGGGTCCGGATGCGCTCGAGGAGATGGAAACTGCTGTGAAGCTTATTCGGGAAAAGCTTCGTATTACTCAGGAGAGATATGAGAAGAACGCCAACCGACGTAGGTCTGACTTGGAGTTTTCTGTAGGGGACCTTGTGTTTCTTAAGGTTTCCCCGATGGTTGGTGTTAAGAGGTTCGGTAAGAACTGGAAATTGGATCCAAGGTATGTGGGCCCATTTAGGATTGTTGAACGGATTGGCGTGTCAGCATATAGATTGGATTTGCCAGCAAATTTCCCAGGTATTCATAATGTGTTTCATGTAAGCCAATTGCGGAAGTGTGTGCGAAGTAGTGGACAAGTCTTGGATGTTGTGCCCCAGTTGGAGCCTAATCTTTCATATGTTGAGGTGCCGGTCCGCATCTTCGATACTCAAGATCGAGTGCTGCGGACGAAGTCTATCCCGATGGTGAAAGTTCTATGGAAGAATCAGGATTTGGAAAGCGCGACTTGGGGGTTAGAGTCGGCTATGAGGGAGGCCCACCCTCATCTTTTCCCTTGATTTGTTCGGTACGTTTTCTTTCTAGTACTCTTGTTTGTTACTTTTCTTCTATAGTAGAAGTAGCGTATATAAAGTTTCGGGACGAAACTTTCTTTTAGGAGGAGTGACTGTAACGCCCCTGATTTTTCTGCGACTATTTAATTCTCGTTTGGCGTTACGTTGACGTGTTTCCGGCATGTACCGTTTGTTATAGCACGGTCTTAGCTCTTTTGGTTCCTTGTATGGTTGTTGGTAGCCTTTTTTGGCATGATCTCCTAGCAAGCCGGGTTTGTTTTGGTGACTGGTAAGGCCTCTCGAGGGGATGCTTGTGTTTTGGCTTCGGGTAGTGACAACCCGTGTTTTGTTCGTCGAAGGTTGATTTCGACTTCGCCATTGCGTTTGTAGCACAAGTAATTAGCTACGGTGTGAATTTTGTCGAATTACGAGGTGGTTCGGTTTCGGGTCATTTTGGTGTGTTAATAATAATGGATGTAATGATTAATTAAATTATAAAGTTTGAAATGAGTGGTTTTAGGTGACAGTTAGGTTGAAAAGACGTATCCATGCATCATATATATAGACTTAAGAAATAAACGAGACTATTCATTGTCTCCTTCTGTGAGAGAGAAACCGCTGCCTGATCGGGAGGAAGAAAACCACCAACCCTATACCCTTCAGACGCTGATTTTGGGAGCATTAGTGGACGGAATTCGATTCCGAAAGCGGATTTGGATTGCTCTCACCTATACCTTCATTCATAAGGTAAGAGATTCAATTTTCGTGGTGTTTCTAGAGGACTCAGAATTTTTGGTTTGAACCTTTTCCGCCATTAAAACCTTAGATCCTGTTTAGGTGCTGTTGCGGCTGGAGCCGAGAGAGAGAGAAAGGGTTGTGCAAGTTAATCTCTGGATTTGAGGTAAGTGGTGTTCCTACCCTTGCCAATTTTTCCTTCTCCTTTTCATGGTCAATTTACTGTAATCATTCAAGTTTTTCCTGAAATTATTATTTGCGTTGTTTTCCTGTCAAAATTATGTGAATCATTAACCATAATGCCCCTTTAAGTTTCTGTTTGCATTCTCCCAAGTTCTAAAACTCATGTCATTGGCTGGAGTGCTGTAACCTTGTCTGTTTTATCAAACTGTTTCCTGTTAATCATTTAAATGGTCCCCTGTTAAAACCTCTGTTTGGGTAGATATTAGCCTTTCAACCCTAGAATCCAATAACAATGAGGTTTTATACTTATATTACCAATAAAAAGGATTGAATTAGGCTAGGAAGTTGGACGGAAATGAAGTAGGATGTTCATGATTACAGTGCACTCATTGCAGCCAGATCGATGGAAATCGTCGATCTGGGTTCGACGATTATCGTCGAGCGGAGCTCGACGACGAGCCTTAGTTCTGGGTCTGACGGAAATCGTCGAACGGAGTTCGACGATTTTCCCGTGACCTATGTTCGTCAAAGGGAAAATCGTCGAACGGCGTTCCACGATAATTTTTCCCCGTGGTCTGTTTTTCCCTTGGCCTGCATTTATCGGACTCTGTGCGACGATTTTTCCCATGACCTTCGTTCGACGAAAGGGAAATCATTGAACGGAGTTCGACGATTGCCCGTGTCCCGTGATTCGACGAAAATCGTCGAGCTTCGCTCGACGATTTTGCTTCGTTCGACGATTTTGTTCCAGCGCTCGACGAAAATCGTCGAACTGCGTTCGACGATTCCTGTAGGCAGATTTTTTATTTCTTTTCAATTATCTTTCTTCCTGAGTGTTTACCTCCTAGGGGAAATGTCTTGTCAGCCTTTCATTATTCTTTTATTTTGAGGGCCGAATCGTGGGTTATGGCAGGTAGTGGTGTTTTGACGCTCTAAAGGAGCGGGATGTATTGTGTGCGAGCCTTGGCCGGCACTTTTTGGTCCCAGGTACGGGCTGGGCATTTGCTATGGCCACCACCCTTTTTATTCCAGGTACGAGCTGGATTTGTGGTGGTTTTGTGCCGACAGTGGAAATTTATGCTTTTGTTGGAACTGTTTGTTTGGGGGACTGTTTTTGGTCACCAACTCAGGACCATTTCTGTTTACTACTGCCATTAACTCACAAATTAGGATTGTTAGATGTTTCTTCCTGGTAGAATGCAGCATGTGGTGGCAAGTTTTTCTTTGCCTTTTTGCCTTGTATCCACTGCAGGATTTGAGCAGGGCTTGGTGTTGTTGCTTGGTGTTTGGTGTACTTTTGGTTTACTCTGGACAGTGTTTGCTTTTTACTGTCTTGTTTACTTACTCTCTTGTTCCATTGAAATTTAATGCCATTGTTCAGATTTTCTTGTTTCTCTTGCTGAGGAATTCTTTCCTTTTCTGAATGCCTCAGGTTCTGATTAGTAGCCGGGTGGGCGGCTAGAATTGCTGTGGTATTGCTGGTGATCCCTTGAGTTGTAGGGATCTTTCTCTTACTTTTGTGAGGTAGTTTTCTTGCTTTTTCTTACAGACATACATGCCTGCCAGTGGGTTCATGTCAGTTTTTTGGCGCCCTCTGGTAGTTTTACCTTATGATACTAAATATGTTTCTTTTACTGTTACCTTTTCTGGAGATAGTCTACTTGCTCTTGGGAAATTTTATGCTAGGTTGCTAGTTACTTTTAAACCTAAAACACTACTATATGTATATCTCATGATCAACATGTTTTATAAACTCATACACTACTGATGACTACTTTTAGTCATCATCTTTAGTATAGTTTAGTTTAAGAAATTCCTGAGTTAATTGGTATTTTTGCTTACTTTATTCTTGTTATGCTTACTTTCATATCTTATTTGTTTGTTATGAATATATTTTTTTTATGTATGTTATGTTTATGTTATGTTCAATCTTATTTTTATTTTATAGGTATGTTATAATAATTAATGTTTTGATATAAAATATGTGTCTAATTTGCTATGTTTTATGTTGTTGTGCAGCCCACATGATGCAGCCCGGCCACTACATAATGCAGCCCAATTGGAGCAGCCCAATTGGAGCAGCCCTCTTCCACCAAAACAGCCCACATGGTGCAGCCCGACCACTTATGGTGCAGCCCCTCTACATGATGCAGCCCCCTACATGCAGCCCTTGAAGTTTGGAGCAGCCCGGCCCTTTTCCTTGAAGCCTACATGATGCATTCAGCCCCTCTTCAAGCTTCCCAAGCTCATATAGTGCAGCCCACTTCATCCAAGCATATGGTCGGCCACTCATTTTCCCCCCTCCCTCATCATTTATTGCATTCATGCACCTCTCCAAGCATATGGCCGGCCACCCCTCTTTCTCTCCCTCTTTTATTTCTTTTTTTTTCATTTATTTAATCCACATTCATGCATATCCCCTCTCTCTCCCCTCCTCATTTATTTCCACATGCATGAGTCCCCCATTTCCCATGGCCGGCCACACACTTTCCTCCTCTTTTATTTTTTCTTTTACTCTATTTTCATCTCCTCTCTCTCTCATTAATTTCTCCATGCATGCACCTTGCCACCATGCATTGAACTCCACCTCTTTCTTCCCCCTAAATAAATGAAATTCATTCCCCCTCTCCCTCTACATGGTCGGCCACCCCCCTTGCCTCCTTCTCTTCATTCCCATCTAGAATCTTCCCTCCTCATCTATAAAAGGCACCATGGTCTCATGCTTTAGGAGTTGGATTTTGGAGAGCAAGTGAAGTACTAGTTCAAGAGAGAGTGCTTTCTTTTATGTTTCTTACATGTTGTTAAGTTTTTATTAGTGTAACCTTTGCTTTTGATAGTGTAATCTTTTCTTCGGTAGCATAAACTTGTCTCTTTATTATTTTGTACTTCTCCGTTTTTATATATCAATGAAAATGAATTTCTTCTATCTTTCCGTGCTTTCTTTCTTAACTATGCGTAGCTAATCTTCTTTTAGCATTTGATCATGAGGATCCATGATTTGAGATAGGAATTCTTTTTACTTCGTAATTTTATTTTTGCTAACTTTCGCTCGATCCCTCTTTGATTTATTTCGAGTCGACTCCGTATTTCCGGTATACGGTAGTAGTCCTTTGATCTCATTTCATAATAGTCGAGAGACTCATTGATTTGAAAGATCACTCAAAGAGGGAAGGAGTTGCACGCAATCCTAGAGATAGGACGACGTAAATCCTCCGGATTGGAGTCAAATCCAATAGTGCGGATCACCTCGATAATGCAACTTTAGGCCCCTTTGATTTGTAATGAGATTTCGATCAAAGCGTCTATAAGTTAGGTGACTTAATGCTCTAGCGAGATTTTGTCTTATTTTCGGATCCATCACGGTTGAGTTAAGTCGCAATTATAAAATATTATTTTTATTCTCCTATCTCTTTTCATGGTGAATCATCGATCAAGTGCTATCTTTTAATCCATAGTTCGGTTTTAAATTTCATTTCAGTTTAATTTTTAAAAATTCTCAAAACCCACTTTCTTCCGGTAGGATAATAGTTCAAGCGTGAGTAACAGTACTTGACAACCCCGTGTTTAAATACCACCTTGATACTACAATTCGACAGGTACACTTGCCTGTTCGGGTTTTAGCCCATCAAGTTTTTGGCTCCGTTGCCGGGGACCTTCTTCGTCAATATTTTGAAAACGCTTTCGCTATTGCTTCTACAAAAAATTAAACAAAAAAAATCTAATCATTTTTTTTTTCTTTCTTCAAGTTTTTATTTCCATTTCTCCTTCATTTTTTTAGTGCATGACCCGCATGACTCCGTCGCTACTTGTTGATTTGGACCCAGAAATCGAACACTCCTTTCGGAGACAACTACGATTCGGGGCTTCCACTTCTCAAACAGCGGTTGAGGATTCCGACAGTGATTGTAATTTTAATTCTGAAATGGGAGATCCCAACCCAGGAATGGCTCAGCAAAGGACCATGTCCGATTATGCTCGACCCAACCTGGAGGGGACTGAAACAAGTATTGTTCGACCTGCAATTGCGAACAATAACTTCGAGCTTAAGCCTAACATCATACAAATGGTGCAGCAATATGTACAGTTCGAAGGATTACAAGATGAAGATCCGAACTTGCATATTGCCAATTTTCTTGAAATCTGTGACACCTTCAAAATAAATGGTGTCTCAGATGATGCTATAAGGCTAAGACTCTTCCCCTTCTCCTTAAGAACTAAAGCCAAACAGTGGTTGAGTTCTCTTCCAAGAGGATCAATCACTACTTGGAACATTTTAGTCGATAAATTTCTTGCTAGATATTTCCCTCCCGCTAAAACTGCTAAGTTAAGAAATGATATAACTTATTATTCTGAAATTGCTTCAGAGACCCTCTATGACAATTGGGAGAGGTTCAAAGAACTTTTGAGAAGATGCCCTCATCATGCTCTGCCTGTATGGTTACAGGTTCAGACATTTTACAATGGGCTAAATCAAAAAACTAAGCAAATGATAGATGCTGCTTCCGCTGGTTCTTTGGACCGCAAAACTCCGGAAGCCGCTCTTGAGCTTATCGAGGACATAGCGATGAACACTTATCAGTGGAATTCGTCTAGGACTCGCCCATCTAAACCTGCAGGCATCTATGAAGTGGACTCGGTTTCGCAACTGGCGTTGCAAGTGGAAATGTTGAACAAGAAGATTTCGGAGATGACTGCTTCCTCCGCCGCTAAGGTATATGAAAATGTGAATGTTGCTGCTGCCGAGCAGGTGGATTATCTGGGGAACATACCCATGCCTGCTCAAAATAATTCTGCCAATAATTTTTCTGCTTTTTCTAATTTTTCTACACCTCCTGGTTTTAAATCTTCTTCGAACTCTTATAATCCTAGATGGCGTAACCTTCCTAATTTTTCTTGGAGTAACCCTTCTAATGCTGCACGCCCACCACACGATTTCACTCCACCACCACCACAATATCAAAACCAAAATTTTCAAAAAACTCCATCTTTGGAGGAAATACTTTCTAAATATATAAGCTCGAACGATGCTACCATTAGAAGTCTATCTGGCTCCGTGAAAAATTTAGAGAACCAGGTCGGGCAACTTGCCAAGGTCATCTCCGAGAGGCCACCCAAGGCTCTTCCCTCAAACACTGAACCTAACCCAAGGGAGCAGCACGTGAATGCGATTTCCCTTCGGAGCGGTAAAGTTATTAACGAGCCCACCACAAGGGAAGAGTCAGAGGTGATTGCCTCTCCTACTGCTAAAAATATTATCGTTACGGAATCAAATGATAAAATTTTTGAAAAAGAAAAAGACAAATATATTTTTGAAAAAGAAAAGCCTATTTTTGAAAAAGAAGTTAACGATTTTCAAAATGATGCTCCGACAATTATAAAGGAATTTCAGCCACCTCCTTATCCGGCTAGGCTTAGGAAGGAAAAATTAGATGATCAATATTCACGCTTTCTTGAAATGTTTAAACAAATTCATATAAATTTGCCATTTCACGAAGCCATTAGCCAAATGCCGAAATACGCCAAATATCACAAGGATTTATTAACGAATAAAAAGAAATTGGAAAATCTTTCTCACGTAACGTTAAATGAAGAGTGCTCGGCGGTCGTTAAAAACTCTAACTTGCCTAAAAAAATACACGATCCGGGTAGTTTTTCAATTCCTTGCGTTTTTGGTGATCTTTTTATAAAACACGCGCTAGCGGATCTAGGTGCGAGCATCAACTTGATGCCTTTTTCATTGTTTAAAAAGCTAGGATTGGGCACTCTCTGCCCTACGCGTATGAGTATTCAATTGGCTGATCAATCGATTAAGTATCCGTTAGGTATCGTTGAGGATGTGCTAGTGAAGGTCGACAAATTCATCTTCCCGGTGGATTTTGTCATTCTCGATATTGAAGAGGACGTCGAGGTCCCTCTTATCCTTGGTCATCCCTTCCTAGCCACCGCTCGAGCAATCATAAATGTGAGTGACGGAAGACTTTCTCTGCGTGTGGGAGATGAAGAGGTTACTTTTGATATTAATAAATCTATGAGAAATTCTTTGCAAAATGATGACACTTGTTTTTTTCTTGATGAATTAAAAGAAGACTGATATATTTCTCCAAATGATTTTTCTTCTTCTTCTTCTTAACTTTCTCCAAATGTTTTTAAAAATACGGTTATGTCCATGCAAATAAATTTTGAAAATGAAACTATTTTTAAACAAAAGAATCTTGAAAATCTCATTTTTGAAGAAGACAAAAATCTGAAAAATTCATATGCAAAATCACCCGACCCTGAAACGAAAGTCGATCACGATAAGAACTTGGGCCAACATAAAATTTTTAAACCTGGCGATCAAGTTCTTCTTTTTAATTCACGCTTACATATTTTCTTCGGACATATTAAATCTCGATGGACTGGACCGTTTACGGTCAAGGAAGTTTATTCTGATGGAACTGTGTTGCTTTCGCACCCCGATAAGGGTGATTTTAAAGTGAATGGGCATAGACTTAAACTTTATTTTTCAAATGATTCTGTGTCTCCTGCAACAGAGGATCTTGTCTTGGACTCTTAAATGTTCATCTTGTTGTGGAACATTTTCATTTTAATTTTTTTGGACTTATTATTATTAATTATTATTATGCAACTTTTAATTTTATTCGGACTTTAAATTGTTGTAATAAAGAACAATCTTGGGCACTTGCCCACGAACTATATTCTTTTTCTGCTTTTATTTTGCTCTTCCTTCCGGAGGCCAACCAAGCAAGTTCGTGACCGGCGCTCCAACGTTGCTGATATAAAGAGGGATCAAGTCAAACCTGCTGACGATCAAGTGCACTAAAAAGCAAGCATGGGGGTGCGACATCCGTCTTCATCCCACAAACCCGGGGAAGTCCTGTTCTTTTTATTTCATTTACTTTCTACATTTTTCTCTCCCTCTCAGTCTCCTTCTCGTTTTTCTTTTTATCTATTTCATTGAGGACAATGAAAAATCTAAGCTTGGGGGAGGGTTTAGTTAGTTCTCTTTTTCCTTTATCTTTCAAAAAAATTTTTTCTAAAAAAATTAGCATAGTTTTGTTAAGTTTTTTTTAGTATTGCTTTTATTTTAGCCTTTTCAAAAATCACAAAAAAAGAAAAGCAAAAATCCATAAAAATGCTAAAATATATTTGAAAAAAAAATCTAAAATTATTTTCTATCTTTATTTTTATGTTTCTTCTAGTGATGTGTAGGCCCGTGCGGTTCCTTAGTTCTATTTAGATTACTTTGAATTGGTTTTCTAAATTTATCAGTTTAACATAACTTAGTTTTACTAGTTTCTTTTTCTTAAATATAGGCATCCAATTTTTACGTTTTAAGTTAGCAATTTGTAGTTATGTCTTTTTTTTCGGTTAGTTTCTTACGAATGGTTGCTAGGTAATGTTATCTCTTTTTCATTTGCGGGGTAGTCTTTCTTGGTGTCTAGAACTTGTCCCTAGCGACTCTCGAAACATTTGCGTCGTTTTTACGTACTTTAGAAATGATTTAGGCCACCCTTTGACTAGTTTGAGCTTTTCTTGCCCACCAACAAATTTACCATTGCAAAACAATTTTTGGGCCTTTTTCCCACCAAATTTTTGGGCCTGTTTCTTTATTTTTAGCTCCACCTTTCATTTCATCATTTCACCAAAGCCAAATGTCTTTCCCATTTCGCACTAAACTTTGAGCTTAAATATCATTTTTTGTGAAGGGTTATATCTTTGAAATAAAAAAGAGTGTTTAAAGCTTTTATTTGGAGCTTTCCTTAAAAAATTATTAAAGAAGAAAAAATTTGTTATTATAAAAAAAAAATGTGAAATCAATCAAAAAGAAAAAAAATGAAGTTTATTTGTGGCCAATTTATGAAAAGAAAAAAAAGTTCATGGCCTTTGTTTGTTAGTTTGAATTGAAAAATGATGTACTTGTCATTTCTCATTTCTCTTCATGTTTTTATTTTTGAGCTCAACCTTGGTTTAGTGTTTAAGCCCTCATGTTTATCTTTGTTTTCATTTCCTAATTATTTACCTAAGCCAAGATTTAACGCCTATAGAAGTCCTATTAATATTTAGAACGTAAATTCGCGTAGTGGAGAGAGTGTGAACGGACAAGCCTATGGCCACCATCATTGATGGATTTATTTGGAGATTATCTTGAGGTGATTTAGGGTTAATTGTTATTCTAGCAACCTAGTAGTTCGTTAATGCGCAGTCTATTTAGAACTTCTACTTTTGCTTTTCTTAATTTCATTAATTTTGGATGCCTTGTTTTAAGATTTAGAAATGTGTAAATTTTCTTTATGTTCTAATGATATTTTTAGGTCTCCACTTTCAAGTTTTTTATTGTGCACTTCTCACCCCACTAGTTGTTAACATAGGAATTAGGATAGTTTAATTTTTCATGTTTTGTTTTTCTTAATTATGCAACCTAAATCTTCTCTATTTTCTTTCCCTAGTTCTTTAAGTTTTATTTGCTTGAGGGCAAGCAAATACTCTAGCATGGGGGAATTTGATGACTACTTTTAGTCATCATCTTTAGTATAGTTTAGTTTAAGAAATTCCTGAGTTAATTGGTATTTTTGCTTACTTTATTCTTGTTATGCTTACTTTCATATCTTATTTGTTTGTTATGAATATTTTTTTTTATGTATGTTATGTTTATGTTATGTTCAATCTTATTTTTATTTTATAGGTATGTTATAATAATTAATGTTTTGATATAAAATATGTGTCTAATTTGCTATGTTTTATGTTGTTGTGTAGCCCACATGATGCAGCCCAGCCACTACATAATGCAGCCCAATTGGAGCAGCCCTCTTCCACCAAAACAGCCCACATGGTGCAGCCCGGCCACTTATGGTGCAGCCCCTCTACATGATGCAGCCCCCTACATGCAGCCCTTGAAGTTTGGAGCAGCCCAGCCCTTTTCCTTGAATCCTACATGATGCAATCAGCCCCTCTTCAAGCTTCCCAAGCCCATATAGTGCAGCCCACTTCATCCAAGCATATGGTCGGCCACTCATTTTCCCCCCTCCCTCATCATTTATTGCATTCATGCACCTCTCCAAGCATATGGCCGGCCACCCCTCTTTCTCTCCCTCTTTTATTTCTTTTTTTTCCTTTATTTAATCCACATTCATGCATATCCCCTCTCTCTCCCCTCCTCATTTATTTCCACATGCATGAGTCCCCCATTTCCCATGGCCGGCCACACACTTTCCTCCTCTTTTATTTTTTCTTTTATTCTATTTTCATCTCCTCTCTCTCTCATTAATTTCTCCATGCATGCACCTTGCCACCATGCATTGAAATCCACCTCTTTCTTCCCCGTAATTAAATGAAATTCATTCCCCCTCTCCCTCTACATGGCCGGCCACCCCCTTGCCTCCTTCTCTTCATTCCCATCTAGAATCTTCCCTCCTCATCTATAAAAGGCACCATGGTCTCATGCTTTAGGAGTTGGATTTTGGAGAGCAAGTGAAGTACTAGTTCAAGAGAGAGTGATTTCTTTTATGTTTCTTACAAGTTGTTAAGTTTTTATTAGTGTAACATTTGCTTTTGATAGTGTAATCTTTTCTTCGGTAGCATAAACTTGTCTCTTTATTATTTTGTACTTCCTCCGTTTTTATATATCAATGAAAATGAATTTCTTCTATCTTTCCGAGCTTTCTTTCTTAACTATGCGTAGCTAATCTTCTTTTAGCATTTGATCATGAGGATCCATGATTTGAGATAGGAATTCTTTTTACTTTGTAATTTTATTTTCGCTAACTTTCGCTCGATCCCTCTTTGATTTATTTCGAGCCGACTCCGTATTTCCGGTATACGGTAGTAGGCCTTTGATCTCATTTCATAATAGTCGAGACTCATTGATTTGAAAGATCACTCAAAGAGGGAAGGAGTTGCACGCAATCCTAGAGATAGGACGACGTAAATCCTCCGGATTGGAGTCAAATCCAATAGTGTGGATCACCTCGATAATGCAACTTTAGGCTCCTTTGATTTGTAAAGAGATTTCGATCAAAGCGTCTATAAGTTAGGAGACTTAATGCTCTAGCGAGATTTTGTCTTATTTTCGGATCCGTCACGGTCGAGTTAAGTCGCAATTATAAAATATTATTTTTATTCTCCGATCTCTTTTCATGGTGAATCATCGATCAAGTGCTATCTTTTAATCCATAGTTCGGTTTTAAATTTCATTTCAGTTTAATTTTTAAAAATTCTCAAAACCCACTTTCTTCCGGTAGGATAATAGTTCAAGTGTGAGTAGCAGTACTTGACAATCCCGTGTTTAAATACGACCTTGATACTACAATTCGATAGGTACACTTGCCTGTTCGGGTTTTAGCCCATCAACTACTTCTCAAGTAACGTAAAAAGAACGTTTTCCCTACTTATAATATGATATAAATTTAGTGTCTTGCATAGTATAAGCTGACCCCAGGGGTCACTTATGCACTCTCTTAGGATGTCAAAGCGATAAATAAAGTATTTTCTGCTGCGTATAAATATAGTTTTAAACTGTGGACTAGATGATCCACTGAGCCGAGGGATACGACCTCTAAAAGATATCTGATTTTTTTTCTAATCATTAAACTTAAGAAACTTTCATAGTCTAGTTAGATGGTGTTCGCCTGAGCGTCGACAGTTATCCCCTGCTCGACGTGGCATCACGACGCGTATTTTTCTCATACTCTGATGATCCATGAATTCGGAGAAAAATGCGGGTTGTGACAAGCAAGGCCAGTTTGGGCTATGTTCTTGGTGCACATCTACCCAAGACCCCGCTGGGCCATAGTACGCATGGGCTCCGCTGTTGTGTTCTTAGCGTTGAGGCGTACAGAGGCATAAGTGAAGTAGTGTGGATACCCGCCTAGTAGTAGAAGTGCACGTTCTACTGTCACCGCCTGGCTACGGCGGCTAATGCCTGAGAGGTTAGCTACCTGCTCGAAAAGTGGGAACTATAGTCTGTGTCGACATAGCAATTGCATGGGTGAGTCATTGCATATCATTCATAGTGTTTCATAGCATTGCACAATAAGATCCTCATCGTATAAGTTTGTATGGGCACTCTTTTACGATGAGTTACTTTTATGTAACCCGATCCTTAACTTATAAGTTTGTATGAACATTCTTATAAGTTAAGTTACTTTCCTGCTGTTACTTATACTTGCTAGTTTAGTGTAGCTCCTAAATATTTGCTAGATCATGTTATTGTTAGTCTTACAGTACTGCCACCTGCTTATACTCCTTACTTGTGTACTATTATATACTGTACTCTTGTTCCTCTTCCCCGCCCGGTGCCGAGGAGTCACCGGGGGAGCGGATGTGAAACCACTTAGTCGTTTCGACTAACGGTTGCTACGTCTTCCTTTTTAGGAGGTCACGCCGCAGGTAAAGCAGTCGCAGACTACGCAGCAGGACAGCCAGGCCAGGACGACAGGGCCTGAAGTGACGGTATCGTCGATACCGTCGGTTACTGATGTTAGTATTTTGATTACTCTGATGTAGCCCGTTTGGGCAATGATTAGCTGTACTCTGATATATTGTAGAAGCACGTTTAGCTTCTCCTTATTGATGTTTTGGACATTTATACTTAGTGTGGATTTTGACTTCTCTTGCTTATGTTATTTGGTTTGGTTGGCATGTTCTATTGATATTGTTATAGCCGACGGAATAGGCGTCTTGTGGTACAAGTTAGCCCATGTGCTAATGCTACCTCAAGGCGGCTGTTCCGGGCATAAGACTCCCCCTTCGTGCTGTGTTTTGGGATCCGGGAGGAGGGGGGTCTTACAAATGGTATCAAAGAGGTGGAGGGCGTGTCCACCGAAACTATAAGGTGGAGCATCCGGTTTCGCAGCTGCCTGCGTTACCTCCACCACAACAGCCTCAGCAATTTTAACAACCTGAATGGAGTCGTGGGCTGATGTGCTTCGAATGCAACCAGCCGGGTCACATCCGATGTTTTTGCCCGCAGCTATATGGGAACGTCCCTCCTGCTCTCCCTCCTGCTCTCCCTCCTACTCTCCCTCCAGCAGCTCCACGAGGATGGGGATATATGCGTGGTCGAGGTCGAGGACCGCGAGGAGGTAACCCCGGCCCTGCTAGGGATCAGGTGTACGCGCTTGACATGTTGTAGGAACGGAACCCACAAGATGTGATTGCAGGTATGATTTAATTAATTAACATATTTTCATGGTCTAACTTGAATTGATTAAGATTTACTAGACACATAGCAATAAGTTTTGGTTGTTGGTACTTAGGCACCGTGATTATTGGCGGGAAGATGGCCTATGCGCTGTTCGATACCGGTGCCTCACACTCCTTTGTGTCCGGGGATTTCATAAAAGACATGGAGGGTATACAATACTTCACTAGCATAGCCCAACGTGTATGCCTTCCGGATGGCTCGGAGATGATTGCAACCTCCAAGTGCGAGTTGGAGTTATTTATTGATGGGAAGGCATTTGATACGCCGACCACGGTTCTGAGAATGCCGGAGTTTAACATCATTTTGGGCATGGCATGGCTGGACTGGTACTTTGCGAGGATCGACTACACGGAGAAGCGGATCTATTTGAGACATGGAGACTCTAACGTCATCTTCCAAGATATTGGCTTCGCGCCTCGCATGATGTTATCTTCCGTCCAGGTTGTAAAAGCTTATATGAAGAGGGACGAGGTCTTCATGATCTGGTTCGAGTTGAAGGAAGAAGCGTTGGAATTAAAGGATGTACGGGTTGTGCGGGATTTTCCCGAGGTATTTTCTGAGAAGCTTCCAGGATTGCCCCCGCATAGAGAGGTTGAATTCCAGATCAATCTAGTACCAGGTGCCAAGCCTGCATCCAAGGCTCCGTACAGAATGTTCCCGAAAGAACTCGCTGAGTTTAGAGTTCAATTGCAAGAACTGGTGGAGTTAGGGTTCGTTCGCCCCAGTTCATCACCCTGGGGAGCCCCTGTGCTGTTCATGAAGAAGAAGGATGGAACCCTGCGTTTGTGCATAGATTATCGCGAACTCAATCGGTTGACGGTGCGGAACACTTATCCGCTACCTCGGATCGACGAGTTGTTCGATCAGCTAGTGGGAGCACATTTGTTCTCTAAATTGGATTTGCGCTCTGGATACTATCAGTTGAGAATACAAGAAGGGGACATTCAGAAAACAGCCTTCAGTTCAAGATATGGTTTGTATGAGTTAACGGTAATGCCGTTTGGGCTCACTAATGCCCCTTCGGCCTTCATGAGCCTGATGAACAAGGTGTTTGAACCATATTTGGACATCTTCGTCATTGTGTTCATCGACGACTTCTTGGTCTACTCAAAGACGGAGGAGGAGCATGTCGAGCACGTGACCTTGGTTTTGAAGAAATTGAAGGAGCACGCCTTGTACGCCAAGTTTAGCAAGTGTGAATTCTGGCTTAAGGAGGTTGCCTTCTTGGGGCATGTGATCAGTGGAGCAGGATTAGCAGTGGATCCAGCAAAGGTGCGAGCCGTGAAGGAGTGGTCGCCTTTGAAGTCGGCGGCCGATGTGAGCAGTTTTCTTGGACTTGCCGGGTACTACCGCAAGTTCGTGAAGGGATTTTCCAAGATTGCCCTTCCTCTTACCTCCTTGATGAAGAAGGGTGTGCCATTTGAGTGGACACCACAATGTGAAGCGGCATTCCAAGAGCTGAAGGATAGGCTTACCTCCGCCCCATTCCTTGCACTTCCATCTAGGAAGGAAGGATTTCAGGTTTACACTGACGCATCGTATCAAGGGATGGGAGCGGTACTGATGCAGCACGGGCACGTGATCGCATATGCTTCAAGACAGTTAAAGAAACATGAAATTAATTACCCGGTCCATGATTTGGAGTTGGGAGCAGTGGTGTTCACTTTGAAGGTCTGGAGGCATTATCTATATGGCGTCCACTGCGAGATATTTTCCGATCACAAAAACTTGAAGTATGTCCACACTTAGAAGGAGTTGAACCTGAGACAACGGCGGTGGTTGGAATTTCTATGCGACTATGAGTTCACCATGAACTACCACCCTGAGAAAGCGAACTCGGTAGCCGATTCCTTGAGTAGAAAAGTGTCAGGCTCTAGCCCAGAGTCTCGGTTGATGAGTATGGAGTTGGCTCGGATGATTGAGGAGATGGAAATTACTCTGGTATTCAAGGCTCCTTCGGCAGAGTATGCGGAGTATTTGGCCAGCATGAGCATAGTTTGTGATATCCGGGATCAGATTCGGGTGGAGCAAGGAATGGATGCGGCCTTAGCCCCGGCTATCAAGGCAATTGAAATTGGGACCACCGATGAGTACACACTAAAAGACGGCCTCGTTTAGTTTCGTGGCCGGCTCTACATTCCCAAGGGCGGCAAAATCCTGGAGGATATCTTGAGAGAGGCACGTTGCTCTCAATACTCTGTACACCCGGGTATTGCCAAGATGTACGCTGGCTTACGGAAGATCATGTGCTGGCCGGGAATGAAGAAGGATGTTCGTTACTATGTTACACATTGCGAATCTTGTCAAAGAGTGAAGGCTGAATGCAGGAGTCCCGGTGGTTTGTTGTAGTCGTTGCCCATCCCCAAATGGAAGTTCGAGGATATATCCATGGACTTTGTTCATGGGCTACCTCGTTCCCGCTCCGGGAATGATTCAGTGTGGGTTATTGTTGATCGACTGACAAAGGTGGCCCGATTCATTCCAATGAAGAAGGAAGCACACGTGGATGTTTTGGTACGCCTTTTTGTGTAGCAATTCATACGGTATCATGGCGCGCCCAAGACAATTGTTTCAGATCGGGATGGTCGGTTTACGTCCAAGGAGTGGAAGGCGGTACAGGCATATTTGGGCTCACGCCTTACCTTCAGCACCGCATTCCATCCTCAGACGGACGGGCAGTCTGAAAGGACCATTAGGATATTGGAGGATCTGCTGAGATTATGTGTGTTGGACAGAGGAGAGCCGTGGGAAAGGCTCTTGCCCCTGGTGGAATTTTCCTACAATAATAGCCATCGGTCGAGCATCGGTATGGCGCCCCATGAAGCCCTTTATGGAAGAAGGTGCAGGACCCCTTTGTCTTGGGTGTAGGATGAAGATACGAAGGCATTGGGAAATGAAAATATAGATGATACTGGTGCGGCGGTCAGATTGATACGGGATCGCATGTTGGAGGCTCAAAGTCGGCAGGCGAAATATTACAATAAAAAGCACCGGATGGTGGAGTTCCAAGTGGGCGATAAAGTGTTCCTCAAGATTCGTCCGATGCATGGAGTGTCGCGGGTGCGTGGAGTGAAAAAGCTCAGCCCAAGGTATGTTGGGCCTTATACTATACTAGAAAGGATTGGCTCGTTGGCCTATCGGTTGGAGTTGCCACCAGAACTAGAGAATCTCCACGATGTGTTCTATGTGTCGTCCCTTCGAAAAGCACTGTTGCGGCCCAACCAATATATTCCCACTACTAATGGTGCAGTGGCGTCAGATAGGTCTGTGCGACTAGAGCCGGTGCGGATTGTTGACAGCGAGACAAGAACTTTGCGCCGCAAAAGTGTACCCTTGGTGAAGGTGCTATGGTCCAACCATGGGAAGGAGGAGTACACATGGGAGCCATTGAATTTGATGCAACAACGCTACCCGGAGTTGTTTGCTCAAGGTAATTTTATTTAAAAGCATATGTTAAATTGTCTGTTATGCTTTTCTTCCCACAGCTTAAGCCTGATTTCGGGGATGAAATCTTTTATTTTGTTTATAGGATTTGTAACGTCCCGAATCGCTCTAGGCCCCTAGTGTGTGTTTTTGAGTCAGGAAGGTTGACTCGAGTCCTGGGACGTGCAGGGAATTGGATTGCACTTATGGAGGAGTAGAGAAATCAGTGATGTGAAGGGACACGGGTAGAGACACGGGCATGTCCCTACCCGTGTGCGTGTGTGCGTCGAGCTGAACTCGACGAGGCATGTCGAGATCGATGAGCTGTGTCGACACTATGTGACACGGGTAGCGACATGGGCGTGTCCCTTCCCGTGTGTGTCGAGTTACTCTTGACAGGACGTGTCGAGACTGGCGAGCAGTGTCGACACCAAGTGACACGGGTAGCGACACGGGCGTGTCCCTACCTGTGTGTGTCGAGTTACTCTCGACAGGACGTGTCGAGATTGGGGAGCTGTATCGACACCACGGGACACGGGTAGCGACACGGGCGTGTCCCTACCCGTGTGTGTCGAGTTGGACTCGACGAGGCATGCCGAGATCGACGAACTCCGTGTCGATATCGACGAATTATAGGACACGGGTGTAGACACGTGCGTGTCTCCACCCGTGTTCCGTATGTGTCGAGTTGAGTTCGTCGAGATGTAACCCGAGAAGGACACGGCCAAAGACACGGCCAGGAACACGGCTGTGTCATGTGGACACGGGTCGGGACACGGGCGTGTCCCTACCCGTGTCAACTATTGAACCGACATGGAAAGTGTCATTGCCGCTTCGCCCAGGCAGGACACGGGTAAGGACACGGCCGTGTCCCTACCCGTCTCACATTCCATATATAAGGGTGAGAGAAAACCCTAGCTGTTTTCATTCCCATTTCATTCCCTATTTCCTGTGAGAACTCCTGGTGAGAGAAAACTGCTGGAGCAAGTTCTACGGGAGAAAATCCGCCATCACCGTGAAAGAGAAGATGCCGCCGAGGAGAACTACGCGATCCATGGCCGGAAATGGTGGTACCGCTGGAACCGATGTGAGTTTCCTACCCTCTCCTTTGGTGCTAGATCTATAGTTATTTTCCTAGGCGAGACATCAACTCAAGAGAGTCTTGATGGTGAGGAGGAGTTTTCTAGGAAAGGCCATGCTAGGACTTGTGTCTTAGGTTTTAGATGCCTTCAACCACACCCTTCTTCAATGTGATGATAAGGGATGGTTTCGTGAAGGGTATTAGCCTCTTGAGGTTGAATAAGGGCGGAGGTTTCTGGAATGATTTGGGAATATCGCCTTGAGGAGGAAGATGAAACGATGTCGTTCATTCCGCCTTAAGATGCGTCCAGAATCTGTATTCTGCGCGCAACGAACTTCGTGGCCATTTTTAAGTGTGATATGTCTAGATCTGGGCTTTTAGCTAAACACGAAAGTTGAAGCCCATGAAAATACCTTTCCAACGAATGGTTGCACGACTTCTGGCAAAGTATGTAGCCACAGGAAAGTCTAAACGAAAATGGTGTTCAATAAATCCTGCATGCAGAAATTGTGTTCTGTACGCAACGGACTTCAAGTCCAATTTTAAATAGGATAATTTCAAATATGGGTTGAGGTCTGAATACGAGAGTTTTGGACCACAGAAATACCTTTCCATCGTGGGGTTACACGTCTTCACCGGATTCCTGTAGCTTTGGGAATCTCCGATCGAAGTTGCTGTCCAGATTCAACCTGCACCTAAATTCTGGGCTTTAATGGAAGATGGATTTGGATTCGGTGGAATTAATATTGCAAGATACTTGACTTGAATGAACCCTTATGATTAATCATTTGTTGCATGATTGATGTAGCTTAATAATCAGATTTCATATTATCAAATTGTGAAGCAATCTTATTTAAACGAATTGAATTGGTAGGAATTGAAAGTGTGATAATTGTGCACTTCATGTTTATATTATGGAAGATCGCCTTGAGGAGGAAGATGAACCGATGCCGTTCATTCTGCCATAAGATGCGTGCAGAATCTGTATTCTGCGCGCCGCGAACTTAGTGGCCTTTTTTAAGTGTGATATGGCCAGATCTGGGATTTCGGCTAAACACGAAAGTTGAAGCCCTTGAAAATACCTTTCCAACGTATGGTTTTACGACTTCTGGCGAAGTCTGTAGCCACAGGAAAGTCTAAACGAAAATGGTGTTCAATAAATCCTGCATGCAGAAATTGTGTTCTGTACGCAGCGGACTTCAAGTTCGATTTCAAATAGGATAATGTCAAATCTGGGTTGAGGTCAGAATACGAGAGTTATGGACCACGGAAAGACCTTTCCATCGTGGGGATACACGTCTTCACCGGATTCCTGTAGCTTCGGGAATCTCCGGTCGAAGTTGCTGTCCAGATTCAACCTGCACCTAAATTCTAGGCTTTAATGGAAGATGGATTTGGATTCGGTGGAATTAATATTGCAAGATACTTGACTTGGATGAACCCTTATGATTAATCATTTGTTGCATGATTGATGTAGCTTATTAATCAGATTTCATATTATCAAATTGTGAAGCAATCTTATTTAAACGAATTGAATTGGTAGGAATTGAAAGATTAATAATTGTGCACTTCATGTTTATATTATGGAAGATCGCCTTGAGGAGGAAGATGAAGCAATGCCGTTCATTCCGCCTTAAGATGCGTGCAGAATCTGTATTCTGCGCGCAGCGAACTTCGTGGCCATTTTTAAGTGTGATATGGCCAGATCTGGGCTTTCGGCTAAACACAAAAGTTGAAGCCCTTGAAAATACCTTTCCAACAAATGGTTGCACGACTTCTAGCAAAGTCTGTAGCCACGGGAAAGTCTAAACGAAAATGGTGTTCAATAAATCCTGCATGCAGAAATTTTGTTCTGTATGCAGCGGACTTCAAGTCCGATTTCAAATAGGATAATTCCAAATCTGGGTTGAAGTCTGAATATGAGAGTTGTGGACCACGGAAGGACCTTTCCATCGTGGGGTTACACGTCTTCACCGGATTCCTGTAGCTTCGGGAATCTCCGGTCGAAATTGCTGTCCAGATTCAACCTGCACCTAAATTCTGGGCTTTAATGGAAGATGGATTTGGATTCGGTGGAATTAATATTGCAAGATACTTGACTTGGATGAACCCTTATGATTAATCATTTATTGCATGATTGATGTAGCTTATTAATCAGATTTCATATTATCAAATTATGAAGCAATCTTATTTAAACGAATTGAATTGGTAGGAATTGAAAGAGTGATAATTGTGCACTTTATGTTTATATTATGACATTATCAATGAAAAGTGTGATAGATCTTTATATGTGCATCATGTTTATATTACGTTGTCATCATTTGGAAAGTCATATAGATGAATAGATTATGGCCATGGGTATGTTTGATTAATGAAATGAGTCTTGTAGTCCAATACTTAAAGCGTCGTCTCCCTACGGGTAGTATTGTGAAGGGATGTTAGTGCGGTGTTGACCGCCACTTGTTTTGGTTGTGTCGAGATAAGGTATGGATGGATGGTTGGGCTGTGTCCTCGTGCTTACTTCCGACGCCCCTTCCATGTTATGTTGATGTGGTATTTGCATGTGGTGTGAGTCGACACGCGGTGTCGTAATCCTGGGTTAAGGATAGTGTGGCAGGTCTATGGGCTCGCCAGTCGTCACACCGATGGGAGTTGGCAGTTAGACTTGGTCGGTTTGGGCTGTGTCCTCGGTGTTCACGTCCCGAGGCCCCTCCAGCCATGTGAACGGTTGGGCTGTGTCCTCGTGCTTTCTTCCGAGGCCCCTTCCGGGTCACGCAATCAAACGCCCCCGATTTTTCTGCGACTATTTAATTCTCGTTTGGCGTTACGTTGATGCATTTCCGGCATGTGACGTTTGTTATAGCACGGTATTAGCTCTTTTGGTTCCTTGTATGGTTGTTGGTAGCCTTTTTGGCAATATCTCCTAGTAAGCCGGGTCTGTTTTGGTGACCGGTAAGGCCTCTCGAGGGGATGCTTGTGTTTTGGCTTCGGGTAGTGACAACCCGTGTTTTGTTCGTCGAAGGTTGATTTTGACTTCGCCATTGCATTCGTAGCACATGTAATTAGCTACGGTGTGAATTTTGTCGGATTCCGAGGTGGTTCGGTTTCGGGTCATTTTGGTGTGTTAATAATAATGGATGTAATGATTAATTAAATTATAAAGTTTGAAATAAGTGGTTTTAGGTGGCAGTTAGGTTGAAAAGACGTATCCATGCATCATATATATAGCCTTAAGAAATAAATGAGACTATTCATTGTCTCCTTCTGTGAGAGAGAAATCGCTGCCTGATCGAGAGGAAGAAAACCGCCAACCCTATACCCTTCAGACGCTGATTTTGGGAGCGTTAGTGGATGGAATTCGATTCCGAAAGCAGATTTGGAGTGCGCTCGCCTAGACCTTCAATCCTAATGTATGAGATTCAATTTTCGTGGTGTTTCTAGAGGACTCAGAATTTTTGGTTTGAACCATTTCCTCCATTAAAACCTTAGATCCTGTTTAGGTGCTGTTGCGGCTGGAGCCGAGAGAGAGAGAAAGGGCTGTGCAAGTTAATCTCTGGATTTGAGGCAAGTGGTGTTCCTACCCTTGCCAAGTTTTCCTTCTCCTTTTCATGGTCAATTTACCGTAATCATTCAAGTTTTCCCTGAAATTATTATTTGCTCTGTTTTTCTGTCAAAATTATGTGAATCATTAACCATAATGCCCCTTTAAGTTTTTGTTTGCATTCTCCCAAGTTCTAAAACTCATGTCATTGGCTGGAGTGCTGTAACCTTGTCTGTTTTATCAAACTGTTTCCTGTTAATCATTCAAATGGTCCCCTGTTAAAACCTCTGTTTGGGTAGATATTAGCCTTTGAACCCTAGAATCCAATAACAGTGAGGTTTTATACTTATATTACCAGTAAAAGGATTGAATTAGGCTAGGAAGTTGGACGGAAACGAAGTAGGATGTTCAGGATTACAATGCACTCATTGCAGCCAGATCGACGGAAATCGTCGATCTGGGTTCGACGATTATCGTCGAGCGGAGCTCGACGACGAGCCTTAGTTCCGTTCGACGATTTTCCCGTGACCTCTGTTCGACAAAGGGAAAATCGTTGAACAGAGTTCGACGAAAATTTTTCCCCGTGGTCTGTTTTTCCCTTGGCCTGCATTTATCGGAAAATCGTCGAACGGAGTTCGACGATTTTTCCCGTGACCTTCGTTCGGCGAAAGGGAAATCATCAAACGAAGTTCGACGATTGCCCGTGTCCCGTGATTCGACGAAAATCGTCGAGCTGTGCTCCACGATTTTGCTTCGTTCGACGATTTTGTTCCAGCGCTCGACGAAAATTGTCGAGCTTCGTTCGACGAATCCTGTATGCAGAATTTTTATTTCTTTTCAATTATCTTTCTTCCCGAGTGTTTACCTCCTAGGGGAAATATCTTGTCGGCCTTTCGTTCTTCCTTTATTTTGAGGGCCGAATCGTGGGTTATGGCAGGTAGTGGTGTTTTGACGCTCTAAAGGAGCGGGATGTGTTGTGTGCGAGCCATGGCCGCCACTTTTTGGTCCCAGGTATGGGCTGGGCATTTGCTGTGGCCGCCACCCTTTTTATTCCAGGTACGGGCTGGATTTGTGGTGGTTTTGTGCCGACAGTGGAAATTTATGTTTTTGTTGGAACTGTTTGTTTGGGGGAATATTTTTGGTCACAAACTCAGGACCATTTCTATTTACTACTGCCATTAACTCACAAATTAGGATTGTTAGGTGTTTCTTCTTGGTAGAATGCAGCATGTGGTGGCAAGTTTTTCTTTGCCTTTTTGCCTTGTAGCCACTACACGATTTGAGCAGGGCTTGGTGTTGTTGTTTGATGTTTGGTGTACTTTTGGTTTACTCTAGACAGTCTTTGCTTTTTACTGTCTTGTTTACTTACTCTCTTGTTCCATTGAAATTTAATGTCATAGTTCAGATAAGTTTGTATGGGCACTGTTATACGATGAGTTACTTTTATGTAAACCGGTCCTTAACTTATAAGTTAAGTTACTTTCCTGCTGTTACTTATACTTGCTAGTTTAGTGTAGCTCCTAAATATTTTCTAGATCATGTTATTGTTACTCTTACACTACTCCCACCTGCTTATACTCCTTACTTGCATACTATTATATACTGTACTCTTGCTCCTCTTCCCCGCCCAGTGCCGAGGAGTCGCCGGGGGAGCGGATGTGAAACCACTTAGTAGTTTCGACTAACGGTTGCTACTTCTTCCTATTTAGGAGGTCACGCCGCAGGTAGAGCAGCAGCAGACTATGCAGCAGGACAGCCAGGCCAGGACGACTGGGCCTGAAGTGACGGTGCCGTCGATTACTGATGTTAGTATTTTGATTACTCTGATGTAGCCCATTTGGGCAATGATTAGCTGTACTCTGATATATTGTAGAAGCACGTTTAGCTTCTCCTTATTGATGGTTTGGACATTTGTACTTAGTGTGGATTTTGACTTCTCTTGCTTATGTTATTTGGTTGGGTTGGCATGTTTTATTGATATTGTTGTAGCCGGCGGAATAGGCGTCTTGTGGTACAGGTTAGCCCGTGTGCTAATGCTACCGCAAGGCGGCTATTCCGGGTATAAGACTCCCCCTTCGTGCCGTGTTTTGGGGTCCGGGAGGAGGGGGGGTCTTATATATAATGCCAAGCATAGGAACGTGGAGTTTGTTGTGGGCGACTATGTGTACTTAAAGATCAAGCCGTTCAAGGGTGTCTCATGGGTGTGACGATTGAAAAAGCTAAGCCCGAGGTACCTTGGGCCGTTTGAGGTTTTTGAGCGGGTTGGTGAAGCAGCCTATCGGATGAAGCTCTCAGTGGAGCTAAGTGGGTTACATGATGTGTTCCATATTTCAGTGCTACGGAAGGCGGTGCAAGAGCCTGCACAAGTGATCGCGGTTGATCAAGTGTCGGTGGATAGTGGGTTAACGACAAAGGTCAAACCCGTGCGGATTGAGGACTTGGAGGTCAAGCGGTTACACAATAAAGAGATCAGGATGGTCAAGGTCCGATGGGACAATTGCGGTCGAGAGGAGCTCTCTTGGGAACGAGAGCAGAGTATGCTTGACGAGTATCCGGAGTTGTTCCGCTCAGGTACAATTTAATTTTATACGTGTCTTTCCTTTATATATAATTTCGTGGACGAAATTCTTTTAAGAGGGGGAGAGTTGTAACGCCCCGAAACTCAAAAGAGCGACGGGGGAAGTTTTGGGCCAGATTTGGAATTTGGCAGTAGGCACACGGCCTGGGACACGGGCGTGTCCCAGGGCATGTCAGACTAGAGTAGATGATAATACAGTTTGCAGTCAATTTTATTAGAATATTTTCGGGGTTTTAAAGCCAATCATGTCTTGTAAAGTACTTGTTTTGATTCCCCTTTGTATATATTTTTGTCGCTAATGCATTTTTTCTGCTTTTTGCAGGTTTTCACGGCTTTCAGCCGAAGTTTGCTGTGACACGCCCCAAGGTTACGCCCTACCAGGGCGTGTACCTAGGGCGTGTAACCCAGAGGAATGAAGCAATTGGTCCGAAACTGCATTCCGTGGAAACTTAGTGTACACGCCCTCGGTCACGCCCGTGTCACACCCGACACGGGCGTGTACTAGAGGCGTGTCCCCAGGTTCCGAGGAATCGCCGTAGCGCGCTCGTTTTCCCGCTCCACCGTCGCATCGAAAGTGTCACGCCCCAGGGTCAGGCCTGACCCGGGCGTGACATATGGGCGTGTTTTTCAGCAATTCCGCCCGTCACCTCCAGCATTCAATTTTAGCTCAACAAAGTCACGCCGCAAACAACACGCCCCAGGTACACGCCCTGCCAGGGCGTGACTTGTGGGCGTGTACCGCAACAACTCCGTCAGAATTCAATTCCTGTCCGAAAAAGTCGCGCCGAATGTGTCACGCCCCAGGGTCACGCCCGACCAGGGCGTGACAGGGGGGCGTGACCCGACCCGAAAAAATTCTATAAATAGAGCCCAACTCCAGGGGTTTTAGACAGCTTTTGCTTTGAGAGGGGAGGTTCTGTCCTTTGTATTTCTGAACTTTTTAAGCATGTCTTTCCATTTTTAGTTCGTAGCTCTAGCTTTATGCTTTCCCTGTATTAGCTCCTAGCTTCTTTCTGTATTATGATGCTAATGATAGTGTAGTTTCCTTTTCATGTTCTTGTAATCTCTGGTTTTCATGCTGTAAGATCACTGTTTCTCTTAATAAAAAGTGTTGTTTTCTTTTTCGTTCCTGCTCTGTTTTCAGTATTTTTCTTCTACTCATCCCCCTCTTCCACCTCACCATGATTAACTAATCCTCCATGTACTCGATCTAATTGATCCGAGGTTCGAGTGATTAGGTTATGATGCTTTGAATCTTACCTTTTCTGTTTAGGGTTTAGCTTTGAATTACTCTTGATTTATCACGGGTTGGAGGTATATTATCGATATATACTCTCCACCTTTGCTTTCATTCTGGGCTAGCCGAGAGGCCGAAAGTTTGAAATGAGCACTCAAGAGTAAAGGGAGTTGTTCGCACCTCTCGAGAGAGGCAGACGTTCAAATCTCCCGGATTGGAGTAAAATCCAATAGAGGGGTTCACCGCGTAAAGCGAGTTTTAGGCCTCCGATTTAGGCGAGAGTCGGTCGGACCTTCCTAAACTAAGTTAGGCACGGCCTTCGAGAGAAGCGTGTCAATATTCATGGAATCTCCACGGTCAAGGACCTTTACCCTAATTAGCTTAGGTTTATTTATCGTATTTTTCTAACCACTCTTGCCGAGGTGATTTCTGATCGAGTGCATTTTCCCTTCATCGTTACTAAGCTTAAGTTAATCGCTCTTTTAGCTCTCTTTATCTTTTCATACAAGTAGTTCTCTTCTTTTAGTACATTTAGCCAAACCTTATTTTGCCGTCGATAAAATAATAGATTTCGTGTGAGTAAGCTTACTCAACTGTTCCCGGATTTCAATACGACACTTGTGTCCCCTAGCTGCATTTCGATAGGTATACTTGCCTTGATGAATTGTTGGTTTGGTATTTTCTCTTTGCAGATATCTCAGAGACAATCAAGTTTTTGGCGCCGTTGCCGGGGAAGCAACGCTTGTTGATAAATTGAAAACGCGAATATATTAATTTTATCACTTCTCTTTCTCACCCTCCTTCTTAAATTTTTTTTCCGCCTACTCACTTGAGTTAAATGGCTGGATTTTGTTAAGTGTGCGTATTTTTTATTTTTCCGCCTACTCACTTGAGTTAATTGGCTGGATTTATTTCAGTAGAGTGTGCGTATTTTATTTTTCCGCCTACTCACTTGAGTTAATTGGCAGGCTTTATTTCAGTAGAGTGTGTTTACTTTCTGTCGAGTGGGTGTGTTTTAATTTTCTGTCGAGTGCGTGAGTATAGCTTTTAATTTCCGCCTACTCGCACAGAGATAAATGGCTGGATTTTAATTACCGCATTCTTAATAGAAACCCACATCACAAAATTTTCTACACCACCTAACTCTCTCGAAAAGGGCAAAGTGGCTCTAAATGCCACTATCTTGTCTAGTACCTTGCGAACCCTTCACCGGGTAGCCCTTGGGAAGTTCGGGAGTTAAAATATAAAAAAATCTATTTCGAAAAAATTTTTCCAACTTCATTAGCTCTTTTACTTTTTAGTCTTGCTTCTCCTCTCTTCTTCTAGTGTATGACCCGCGGAAGTCCGTCGGTTACTTTGGACCTGGACCACGAAATTGAGCGTACTCTTCGGAGAAGATCGCGTTTTCAAGGCCCTACTACCCAAGTGCCGGTTGAGGATTCCGAGTCATTTTCTACCTTAAGAATGGCAGAACCCAACGTGGAGGAAGTCGTGCAAAGGCCTATGTCCTATTATGCACGACCAAATCTCAAGGCTACAGAAACTAGTATAGTTCGCCCTGCAATAAATAATAATAATTTTGAACTGAAGCCTAGCATAATTCAAATGGTGCAGCAGTATGTGCAATTTGACGGGCTTCAAGATGAAGACCCGAACGCACACATAGCCAGCTTTCTTGAGATTTGTGACACCTTCAAGATAAATGGTGTCACAAATGATGCTATTAGGCTAAGATTATTTCCTTTCTCTCTTAGAATTAAGGCTAAGCAGTGGCTGAACACCCTTCCTAAAAATAGCATAACTACTTGGACGCAATTAACTGAAAAATTTTTGGCCAAGTATTTTCCGCCTGCTAAAACTGCTAAACTTAGGAATGACATTTCTGCCTTTGGACAAATAGACTCTGAGACCCTTTACGAAACCTGGGAAAGATTTAAAGAATTATTAAGACGATGCCCACATCACGCTCTGCCTGTATGGTTGCAGGTACAGACGTTTTATATTGGGCTAAATCAAAGCACGAAGCAAATGATAGACGCAGCTTCTGGCGGTACTTTAAACCATAAGACCCCGGAAGCAGCTCTTGAGCTGTTTGAAGACATGGCCATGAACACTTACCAGTGGAATGTGCCTAGGTCCCGCCCAAACAAACCTGCAGGTCTCTTTGAAGTGGACAACGTCTCCCAACTCGCACTGCAAGTTGAAATATTAAGCAAAAAAATTACGGAGATGACTGCTGCCTCCGCCCCTCAGGTATGGGAATCTGCAACTCCTCCCGCTGAACATTTGGATTATGTAAATAATATGCCTAGAACTGCTTTTAATAATTTTTCTGCTGCGAATTATCATCCTCCTAGTTTTAATTTTCTGAATAGTTATAATCCTGCGTTAAGAAATCATCCGAATTTTTCGTGGAGCAATCCATCGAATGCTGTGCGCCCGCCACCGCAAAGTGATTTTTCTGCTCCACCACCACCTCCTCCTCAAAGTTTTCCAAAACCTCCAAATTTGGAGGAAGTGTTTTCAAAATACATGAATGCTAATGACGCTACGATTAGGACCTTAACCGGAAGTGTTAAAAACTTAGAAAATCAGGTAGGACAGCTCGCTAAAATGATTTCTGAGCGACCCGTAGGGTCTCTTCCTTCCAATACCGAGCCCAACCCGAGAGAGCAAGCGAAAGCTATAACTCTTCGGAGTGGGAAGAAAGTTCCTGGTATGGTAAGTGAAGAATCCGAGGCAAGCTCCGCTCCCGTTTTAAAAAATCAAAGCTCCGTTCCCGTTTTAAAAATTCCACCCTCTGCCGAAGAAATTATCACCCCTATCGTAGAAAAAGAACTCACTCCACCACCCACCTTTAAAAATAATCCATCCCCACCATACCCTTCCGAACTTAATAAACAACGACAGGATGATCAATACACCCATTTTTTGGAAATGTTTAAACAAATCCACGTAAATCTGCCTTTCCACGAAGCCATATCCCAGATGTCGAAGTACGCAAAATACCTTAAGGACCTCCTAACTAACAAGAAGAAGTTAGAGAACCTTTCGCATGTCACGTTAAATGTCGAATGCTCGGCGGTTTTGACAAACGGATTACCGAAGAAAATCAGTGACCCGGGTAGTTTCTCTATCCCGTGCGTCTTTGGTGATCTCTTTGTCAAACACGCTTTAGCCGACCTAGGTGCGAGTATTAATCTTATGCCCTTCTCGTTGTTTAAAAAGTTAGGAATTGGTAGTCTCAACCCCACACGCATGAGTATCCAGCTCGCCGACAGATCAGTCAAATACCCGTTAGGAATAGTGGAGGACGTCCTAGTCAAAGTTGACAAGTTCATCTTCCCGGTGGACTTTGTCATTTTAGACATCGAAGAAGACGTCGAGGTTCCCCTGATCCTTGGCCGACCCTTCCTTGCCACCTCCCGAGCTATCATTGATGTAAGCAATGGTAAGCTCTTCCTTCGAGTGGGCGACGATGAGGTAACTTTCTCTATCACCCCCTCGATGAAGAACACACTAGCTAATGATGACTCCTGTTTTTTCATGGATAGCATAAGTGAAGAATCCTTCTCTCCCACCTCTGATTTTGACAAAGAATTTTCCAATTTTTGTTCCTCTCCTACTCTTCCAACTGAATCTCTACACCTAAGTGAAGAATCCTCCACTCGCACCTCTGATTTTGAAAAAGAATTTTTTGATTTCTGTTCCTCTTCTACTTTTCCAACTGAATCGCTGCACGAAGCCTCCATGGCCGCTAGCAACACCCCTTTTAATTTTACATATAAAAAAGTGTACGAGGACATAGTTTTTGAAAGAGAACAAATTTCCAAAACCTCGTATGATGACCCCCCTACCTTGGAACTGAAAGAACTACCAGAGCACCTTCAATACGCTTCCTTAGAAGAGGACTCCAAGCTACCTGTCATAGTTTCGGCCTACCTCATGGATGCACAAAAGAATAAACTTCTTTCAATTTTACAAAAGCATCGCCAAGCTATTTCTTGGCAGATATCTGATATCAAGGGCATAAGCCCATCTTTCTGCACTCATAAAATCTTAATGGAAGATAATTCTCGTAACTCTATACAACCTCAGCGCCGTATAAACCCAAACATGAAAGACGTAGTTAAGGGCGAGGTTATGAAATTGTTAGACGCAGGAATTATCTATCCTATATCCGATAGTAAGTGGGTTAGCCCAGTACAGGTAGTACCAAAGAAGGGAGGGATAACGGTCGTAAGTAATGAAAATAATGAATTAATCCCGACTCGGACGGTGACCGGATGGCGAATGTGTATAGATTACCGTAAGTTGAATGACGCCACCCGCAAGGATCACTTCCCCTTGCCGTTCATTGATCAAATTTTAGAACGACTTTCCGGACATAGCTTTTATTGTTTTCTCGATGGCCTCTCGGGGTATCTTCAAATCCCCATCTCCCCCGAGGACCAGGAGAAAACTACGTTTACTTGTCCCTTCGGCACCTTCGCCTACCAAAGAATGCCGTTTGGATTGTGCAATGCGCCGGCTACATTCCAACGATGTATGCTCGCCATCTTTGATAAGTACGTAGAAAGCATTATGGAAGTCTTCATGGATGATTTCTCCGTCTTCGGGAATTCCTTCGATAGTTGCTTAGAAAACCTTGAAAAAGTCTTAGAGCGATGCGAAGAAACTAACCTCGCCTTAAATTGGGAAAAATGTCATTTTATGGTAAGGGAAGGGTTAAGTTTGGGACATAAAATTTCTGAAAGGGGTATTGAAGTAGATGTTGCGAAAATAGAAGTTATCGAGAAACTGCCGCCACCTACGAACATAAAAGCCATAAGAAGTTTCCTGGGTCATGCGGGTTTCTACCGCCGCTTCATAAAGTACTTTTCCAAAATCACCAAGCCCCTTACCCATCTCTTAGAAAAAGACGCCCCATTCATCTTTGATGACCTCTGTCTAGCTGCCTTCAATTTAATAAAAGAAAAATTAGTTAATGCGCCAATCATGATAGCTCCGGTGTGGGATCTTCCATTTGAAATAATGTGTGATGCGAGTAGTTATGCGATGGGAGCCGTACTAGGTCAACGTATTTCAAAAAACTTCCACCCCATTTATTACGCTAGTAAAACACTCACATCTGCACAGGAAAATTACAACACAACCGAGAAGGAGCTCTTAGCGGTAGTATTCGCATTTGACAAATTTCGCATTATATTACTCTTTCGAAAATTATTGTTTTTACGGACCACTCGGCCCTCAAATATCTTCTCTCTAAAACGGATGCCAAGCCTCGCTTGATTCGCTGGGTCTTACTCCTCCAGGAGTTTGACTTAGAGATCCGTGATAAGCGAGGGGCCGAGAACTTGGCCGCCGACCACCTTTCGCGCCTAGACAGCCCGTTTATAAAACAATTAGACGAAAATTCTTTTCATTACTATTTCCCTGATGAGAAGCTGTTCATAATTAACACATCTACTTCTCCTTGGTTTGCCCGCATCGCCAACTATCTAGTGGCCCGTGTGCTCCCAAAAGAGTTTTCATCTCAGCAAAAGAAGAAATTCTTTTCTGAGCTAAAAAACTATTTTTGGGAGGACCCGCATCTTTTCAGAATTTGTGCCGACCAAGTGATCAGGAGGTGTGTTTCTTTCGATGAAGGATTAGATATTATTAAACATTTGCATGAAGGACCGACAGGTGGGCACTATCAAGCTGCTCGCACCGCTCACAAAGTGTTAAGCGCGGGTTTTTACTGGCCCAGCCTGTTTAAAGACGCGCATGCCTTTGTGAGTAGGTGTGATAGTTGCCAACGGTCGGGGAATATTTCGAACAAAAATGAAATGCCACAAAATTATTTCCTAGAGTGCGAAGTTTTCGACCTCTGGGGGATTGATTTTGTCGGCCCTTTTCCTTCTAGCTTCGTGAATAAGTACATTTTAGTTGCCGTTGATTATGTTTCGCGTTGGGCCGAAGCCCAAGCTCTTCCTACGAATGACGCCCGAGTCGTAGTTAATTTCCTCAAAAAATTATTTTCTCGATTCGGTACGCCGCGCGCTATCGTTAGGATTCGGTACGCCGCGCGGGTTTTTACTGGCCCAGCCTGTTTAAAGACGCGCATGCCTTTGTGAGTAGGTGTGATAGTTGCCAACGGTCGGGGAATATTTCGAACAAAAATGAAATGCCACAAAATTATTTCCTAGAGTGCGAAGTTTTCGACCTCTGGGGGATTGATTTTGTCGGCCCTTTTCCTTCTAGCTTCGTGAATAAGTACATTTTAGTTGCCGTTGATTATGTTTCGCGTTGGGCCGAAGCCCAAGCACTTCCTACGAATGACGCCCGAGTCGTAGTTAATTTCCTCAAAAAATTATTTTCTCGATTCGGTACGCCGCGCGCTATCGTTAGTGATAGGGGTTCCCATTTCTGTAACGCACAATTTTCAAAAATCCTAACTAAATATGGCGTTACTCATAAGCTTTCCACTGCCTACCACCCCCAAACTAATGGAAAGTCGAAGTAGTGAATAGAGAAATAAAAAGAATTTTAAAAAAGACTGTTTCAACATCTAGAAAAGACTGGTCCGCCAAATTAGACGATGCTCTATGGGCCTACCGAACAGTGTACAAAACCGCCCTCGGCTGTACGCCATATCGGTTGGTTTATGGAAAATCGTGTCATTTACCCGTAGAGTTAGAACACCGCGCCTTTTGGGCCTTGCGATTTTTAAACTTCGATCCCAACTCTGTCGGCGATTTTAGAAAATTTCAACTTAACGAACTCGACGAGTGGCGCTCTTACGCGTATGAAAATAACAGACTTTATAAAGAGCGGACGAAGCGTTTACATGACCGACATCTTAGGCACCCAAAAATCTTTAAGCCGGGCGACCAAGTGCTTCTTTATAATTCTCGTTTACGTTTATTCCCGGGTAAATTAAAATCACGTTGGTCTGGGCCTTTTACTGTTTTAGAAGTCTTTTCTTATGGTACTGTTTTAATTTCTCACCCTGATAAGGGTACTTTCAAAGTGAATGGTCAGCGTCTTAAACTGTATTTCTGTGATGATGTCAGTCTAAACCCTGTTAACTCTATCTTTCCGGTCCTGACATTTGATTAATCTGAACTTTATTTTTCTCAAAAACTTTGACTTTATTCGAACTTTATTTTTAAACAATATTTGGGACATTATTATTTTGATGCGTCGAGCTCAAACGACGCTTTAAACAAAGGGCGCTCTTGGGAGGCAACCCAAGTTATCTTTTTCTGTTTTCTTTCTTTTACACTTTTTGCCCCGACTGGCTCCGGCAAGCTGAAACTTCTGCGATCGCCTGCTCCAACGGTTCTGCTTCCATGCCAAAGTCCGCCGGACGACGTTTCATGAAGATCCACAGCACAGGCATGGAGGAGCGGCATCACTCAACTTGCCCTGCAAAATAAAACTGGGGAAGTACCTGCTTTTCAATTCTGTCTTTTATTTCTGTACTTTACTTTTCTCTCGTTCTCCGACCTCCTTCTCCATTGCAGACAATGTAGATTTTAAGCTTGGGGGAGGACTTCCTCCTTCTTTTTGTTTTCTTTTTGTTTTGTAAATATCCCAAAAAATGCAAAATTTCAAAAAATTTCAAAACATTATTATATATATATAGCTGCATTTTGGTATTTCAATAAGTACCCCATGTTTATGTTTTGTTTTTCTCAAACTTCTTTATAAACAACGTAGTTAATTATAATTTTTCTAATCATTCTTTTTAATCATATTTCACTAGTAAAATGTTGGTCATGCTGTGTTTCTAATTCACGGTAGCATGTTAAGGTAAAATATTTCTCTAAACCGTGCATTTCTATTATGGTTTTCCGTTCTTTATTTTCTTTACTTTCTCTAAAAATTTATCATCCACTATTTTCCTTTTCGTCTTTAGATGATTTTTGTAAGAACATATTTTGAATAACGTAGTAGATATGAACGATCCAAGTGACATATTATTTTTATTTTCAAGATAATTTCATCAATCTTCTTTTATTATCTCGAACTTGCTTTTTGAAATTTATTGACTCTATGTTTTAAATAAATTTAAAAAAACGCGTGAAAATGATTTAGGCCATTTTTGTTTACGTTTGAGCTTTCTTGCCAACCTAAACTCTTTTACCACTAGTTAGCCGCTTTTGAGCCTTTTTTCCAAATTCATTTGATAAACTCCACACACCATTTCATTTTCACCAAAGCCCAAATTCCTACCTATCTAATCACGCTAATTTTGTTTGATAGGAAATTTTGTCTTATCTGTGGAGATATTGTTGAAAAAGGTGTACTCAAAAGAAATAAATTGAAAAAAAAAACAAAAATGAATGAAAATAATAGTAAAAAAAGAGATAAATAATCATAAAGAGAAAAAAATAAATTTATTTATACATATTTTGTTTAAAATAAATTTATTTTTTTTGAAACTCGTTGTTTTGGTTTAGTGTGATTTTTAAGCCTCCATGTTTATATTTGAATTCCACTCCTATTCATATTCCTAAACCAAACGTTTCGGTCCTATTAAGTTCTTTTGATTCACGCCCTTTTTTTATTTTTATTTAACAACTAAGAAAAGAAGAAAAGTAAATCAGTTTTAGTTTTGGATTTAAACTTAGATTTTTGTTATTTAATTGATATAATTATAATGCGTTGCTTGGATCTAGTAATAACTCAATACGTTCTTTTCATTTTCATTGCCTTACTTAAATCTATTTAAAGAATTTCGTCAAAATTATGGATGATTTATTTTTATTAAGTAAAGTTTATAAAAGTTAAAACATACCTAAATAATTGTTTTAGAATTACGTTTTACATTCTCCCTACCTAGAATTTCGCATAGTACTTGTGTGAGTATGATTAAAACTTTTTGAATTAGTCACTTTTTATGATTAGCTTGTCTTTATATCTTTGCTTGGGGACAAGCAAAACTTAAGCTTGGGGAATTTGATAATACAGTTTGCAGTCAATTTTATTAGGATATTTTCGGGGTTTTAAAGCCAATCATGTCTTGTAAAGTACTTGTTTTGATTCCCCTTTGTATATATTTTTGTCGCTAATGCATTTTTTCTGTTTTTTGCAGGTTTTCACGGCTTTTAGCCGAAGTTTGCTGTGACACGCCCCAAGGTCACGCCCTACCAGGGCGTGTACCTAGGGCATGTAACCCAGAGGAATGAAGCAATTGGTTCGAAACTGCATTCCGTGGAAACTTAGTGTACACGCCCTCGGTCACGCCCATGTCACACCCGACACGGGCGTGTACTAGAGGCGTGTCCCCAGGTTCCGAGGAATCGCCGCAGCGCGCTCGTTTTCCCGCTCCACCGTCGCACCGAAAGTGTCACGCCCCAGGGTCACGCCTGACCCGGGCGTGACATATGGGCGTGTACTTCAGCAATTCCGCCCGTCACCTCCAGCATTCAATTTCAGCTCAACAAAGTCACGCCGCAAACAACACGCCCCAGGTACACGCCCTGCCAGGGCGTGACTTGTGGGCGTGTACCGCAACAACTCCGTCAGAATTCAATTCCTGTCCGAAAAAGTCGCGCCGAATGTGTCACACCCCAGGGTCACGCCCGACCAGGGCGTGACAGGGGGGCGTGACCCGACCCGAAAAAATTCTATAAATAGAGCCCAACTCCAGGGGTTTTAGACAGCTTTTGCTTTGAGAGGGGAGGTTCTGTCCTTTGTATTTCTGAACTTTTTAAGCATGTCTTTCCATTTTTAGTTCGTAGCTCTAGCTTTATGCTTTCCCTGTATTAGCTCCTAGCTTCTTTCTGTAGTATGATGCTAATGATAGTGTAGTTTCCTTTTCATGTTCTTGTAATCTCTGGTTTTCAAGCTGTAAGATCACTGTTTCTCTTAATAAAAAGTGTTGTTTTCTTTTTCGTTCCTGCTCTGTTTTCAGTATTTTTCTTCTACTCATCCCCTCTTCCACCTCACCATGAGTAACTAATCCTCCATGTACTCGATCTAATTGATCCGAGGTTCGAGTGATTAGGTTATGATGCTTTGAATCTTACCTTTTCTGTTTAGGGTTTAGCTTTGAATTACTCTTGATTTATCACGGGTTGGAGGTATATTATCGATATATACTCTCCACCTTTGCTTTCATTCTGGGCTAGCCGAGAGGCCGAAAGTTTGAAATGAGCACTCAAGAGTAAAGGGAGTTGTTCGCACCCCTCGAGAGAGGCAGACGTTCAAATCTCCCGGATTGGAGTAAAATCCAATAGAGGGGTTCACCGCGTAAAGCGAGTTTTAGGCCTCCGATTTAGGCGAGAGTCGGTCGGACCTTCCTAAACTCAGTTAGGCACGGCCTTCGAGAGAAGCGTGTCAATATTCATGGAACCTCCACGGTCAAGGACCTTTACCCTAATTAGCTTAGGTTTATTTATCGTATTTTTCTAACCACTCTTGCCGAGGTGATTTCTGATCGAGTGCATTTTCCCTTCATCGTTACTAAGCTTAAGTTAATCGCTCTTTTAGCTCTCTTTATCTTTTCATACAAGTAGTTCTCTTCTTTTAGTACATTTAGCCAAACCTTATTTTGCCGTCGATAAAATAATAGATTTCGTGTGAGTAAGCTTACTCAACTGTTCCCGGATTTCAATACGACACTTGTGTCCCCTAGCTGCATTTCGATAGGTATACTTGCCTTGATGAATTGTTAGTTTGGTATTTTCTCTTTGCAGATATCTCAGAGACAATCAGTAGACGACTTGGCCGCGAAGTCGATGAATTTCGGTCGACACTGTCTCGAGATAGGGCACACAGCCTGAGACACGGGCGTGTCTCAGGGCGTGTCGAGCCCGTGTCGACGATCGGCCCGACGTGTCGACGATTTTCGCTCGACGAAGTGTCGAGATGAGGCACACGGCCTAAGACACGGGCGTGTCTCAGGGCGTGTCGAGCCCGTGTCGACAACCGGCCCGGGGTGTCGACATTTTTGCTCGACGATATGTCGAGAAAAGGCACACGGCCTAGGACACAGACGTGTCCAAGGCCGTGTCGGGTGCTCGACGAACTTCACTCGATGAAGTGTCGAGACCGTGTATACGGCCTGGAGCCCAGGCGTGTTGAGGTAGACACGGGCAAGGACACGGGCGTGTCCAATACCCGTGTAGTTCTCGGGTTGTTTTCGGGCTAAATCGACGGGGGCACACGACCGTGTCAGTTGGAACATGGGTGTGTCAGGTCGAACACGGGCGTGTCGGTTGCCCGTGTGTTGTTCCAGGCGCGTCGATTTTGACGGCGAATGAGGCACACGACCCTGGACACGGGCGTGTGCCAGGCCGTGTTCGGCCCAGATTCTGCATTTTAGATCTGGATCGTGGCCGTTCGTTTCTTTAATTCAGGATCCGACGGCTGGGGGCTGTTAGTGATGGTGTGCCCCCTCCTCCACCATTTGAAGACGATGCTGACGATGCTGCTGATGATCCGGTTGATAAGGCCATATGACTCAAGGACGTGAGGCGGCACGATGACGCTAACGGAAGACTACGCTACAACCTCCGCCCGCGACGTGCTACCGTCACGACATCGCATTAGCTTTATTTATTTCCTTTTCTTGCACTCTATTTTATATTTGGAATATAAAATTATCCTATGCTTATGTGATAATTTTATATTCATTGCATGTGTTGTTATTTTTTCATTTTGAACTATTTTTAGTATTGGTGTGCAATTAGCCATTCGGATGGATGAGATTAAATCTCCATCATGAAGGGCTAAGGCTTGTTTGTAACTCCTATTTAAAGGAGGCTATCATGAAGAGTTAAGGCATTGGAAAAATAAACCCTAAACCCCCCTTGAGGAATTTCGGCCACCATGGAGAGAATCCAATAGCCCCCCCCCCCTTAGTGTGAAGCCAAACCTTGCCTCCTCCATCCCCATTCGGTGCGACTCCGGCGTGTCTTCTATCGGTGCGACTCCGTGGAAGAAGGAAATAGCCCCATTCGGTGTGACACTGGTGGATCCGTGGAGAGAGTGATTCTCCCACAGTTATCTTGTGTGAAACGCTTTCCGGTTGGGTAATCTCTTTCCTCTTCCTTGTGTGATTCTTCTCCTTAGTTGTGGTGGATTTTTTCGCAAATCGTTTTTTCCGGATCTTTAAATTAATCGCTGCAAGTTTTGAAACGAAATCGCCGTTGCAAGACTTTTTATTTCCTGATCGGGTGGATCCTATTTGCTTGAGCGGATCTTGGCCTATAGCCTTGGTCTTGCTCTCAAAAAGGAGTGGCAACCTTTGTGTTTTCTTAGGGAATATTCCGTCTCAAATTTCCGATCGTTGTTTTCGAGTTGACCATTCCTCCCTTGTTGTTTGTGCTGCGTTTTGTGACGAGGAACTATTGTGGGCGATAGGTGCTGTGTAGGTGCGGTAGATCTACGACGTGTAGAGCGGAGATAGAGCGTTAGATCCGTGGAGATCTCCGATCCGACATCCCTACATCAATTTGGTATCAGAGGCGGTCGTTTCAACTTTCACGTTGCAAACATCCTCTCTGCATTCCTTGTTGGAGATCGGATCGTTAGAAAATAATAAAAAAAATTTCTGTGGTCTGCAAATAGCGGGCTGAAATTTTTATTTTTCAGTAAAATTTCACAAAAATTTTTTTTAACGATCTACGTGTTATTCACATTGGGAATATATAAAAATATCTTATTTTCAACATATCTTAAACTATAGGAAAATTCAGCTTGCCCGGGGCCTCCCAAACCTGAATGCGCACTAGGCTAGGAACAGAGTACGCAACCCCGTCTACGTCTAGGATGGCTGCGAACGAGCATGGTGATCCCAACACCGAGGCTATAGCGGGTCTTCGTGCCGAAATGGCTGAGCTTAGGAACGTCTTAGCCCAGATCCTACAAAATCAGGCTAGGCCACCCCCGCCACCCGTTAATGTTGACCGGCCCAACTGGCACCAACATAACTCTGATTCGGATTCTGATGGGGACTCTCCACAGGTGCCCCATAGAGGACACCGCCTCGAGCGAGACTTTGACATTACTAGGGCCATTAAAATAAATGCCCCCACTTACGATGGCATGGGAGACCCCCAAATCTTCCTGAACTGGACTGTGGACATGGAGTGTTACTTCGAGTGGCACAACCTGACGGATCCCCAAAAGGTCCAAGTTTTCGGGATGAAGTTAACAGGTCATGCTAAGACATTTTGGCTGAATGAGGAGCGAAGGTTAGGAACTGGACACGGAGCCCCCCTTATAGGTTAGCCGATAATGAAGAACCTGTTGACCGATCAGTACGTTCCCGCGTACCATCGGACACAGATGTTCGATGAGCTTGCCACTCTGCGGCAGGGCTCAAGCTCGGTAGCTGAATATATGGGCGAACTTAAGGACCATATGGTGCGATGTGACCTTAGGGAGATCCCCGAAGTCACCTTATCTAGATTTCGAAAAGGGCTTAACCCCGATATCCAAAGGAAGCTCTTGCGATACGGGCATACGGACTTGAACACGACTTTCAATGCTGCCTTGGATATTGAAAAACACCTAGACTCTAAGGCTCACTCCCGCTACGCTCATGCGAAAAGCAAGTCCACCACTGGGGCATCTTCTTCCACATACCCTGATAAGGGAAAGTTCAAATCTACCGAGTCAAAGTCAATCGTGATCACCGCTAGGAACTCCAAGAACCCTGCGAGTGAGCGTGTCCCTATCGGGAAGGTTAGCAAGGCTAACACCACTTGTTACTCTTGCGGCATTCAAGTCCACTATGCCTACGAATGCCCAACAAGGACAAAAACATTAGCCTTATTAGACCCAACCACCGACCCTGACCATTACGTATACGAGGCCGCAGAGCAGAGTGACCCCGAAGGAGTCCCTAGTGACTTAGAGGACGATCACCCCCTTATGGTGATGCGTTGTATCTTGACCACTCCGCATCTATTAGATGATTGGAAGAGGACGAGCATATTTTCTCTGATTTTTAGGAGTGGCGAGAAGCTTTGCAAGCTGATTATTGATAGTGGTAGCTGCGTGAATGTTGTATCCGAGAACGCCGTTGCACGTATGTCCTTAGTCACGGAACCGCACCCGACTCCATATCAGGTCGCTTGGATCAACAAGCACTCTGTACCCGTTACCAAACGATGCCTGGTCCCACTCTCATTCAAATCCTACATTGATGAGGTGTGGTGTGATGTCCTTCCGATGGACGCTTGTCATGTATTGTTAGGCCTCCCTTGGCTATACGACCGTGATGTTACACATTTTGGTAGAGCCAATACTTATGAATTCAAATTCAATGGCAAAACCATCACCTTGAGGCCGACCATCCCAAAGGAGCCCGTAGTCTTGGCGAAGGACACCACTATTCCGGTAGAACAGAAAACGTTGAATCTAGTTGGTAGGAAAGAGTTTGAGAGGGATCCGTTCTTTGATGGAATCATGTATGCGCTAGTCCTCTTAAGTGCGAAGCCCAATTCTAGTACTTTGGATGAGTTACCTAGTGAGTTACGGGTACTGTTGGAGGAGTATAGGGACGTGTACCCGGATGAGTTGTCGTCCACGTTACCCCCGCTTAGGAATATCCAGCATGCGATAGATCTTATCCCGGGGTCTTCCTTGCCAAATTAGCTCCATTACCGACTCCACCCCGCAGCTCACCTGGAGTTGCAGTCTCAGATAGAGGGCTTGCTAGTGAAAGGTTTTATTAGGACTAGTATGAGTCCATGTGCTGTACCAGCCCTACTTGCCCCCAAGAAAGATGGTACATGGAGGATGTGCATTGATAACCGGGCTATCAACAAAATCACCATCAAATATAGGTTCTCCATTCCCCGCCTAGATGATTTGTTGGATGTCTTGTCTGGAGCCACCGTATTCTCCAAATTAGATCTTCGGAGTGGCTATCACCAGATTAGGATACGAGAGGGCGATGAGTGGAAGATGGCGTTTAAGTCGAAGGATGGTTTGTACGAATGGCTTGTGATGCCCTTTGGGTTGTCCAATGCCCCTAGTACCTTCTCCCTGATGATGACACATGTCTTTCAGCCATTCATGGGAAAGTTCGTTGTCGTCTACTTTGACGATATTCTGATTTATAGCACCCCTACTACCGAGCACATCTCACACATGAGAGTGATCCTTTCCACCCTGAGGAAGGAGACATTATTTCTCAATCTTAAGAAATGCACTTTCTATGTCTCAGAGGTAGAGTTCTTAGGCTATATAGTCGGCTCCGAGGGTATCCGAGTCGATCCGGGCAAGGTTCAGGCCATTAAGGACTGGCCCGTGCCAACCACCCTACGTGAGGTGCATAGTTTCTATGGGTTATCCACGTTTTATCATCGTTTCATACGAGACTTCAGTAGTATTATGTCGCCTATCACATACTGTATGAAGAAGGGAGAGTTTACGTGGACGAAGTTCGCCACCCATGCTTTTGAACGAATCAAGGAGCTTATGACTGAGGCACCTGTCTTACGTCTACCTGACTTTGCTAAAGTCTTTGAGCTCACATGCGATGCGTCTAGGGTAGGGATTGGAGGTGTCTTGAGCCAGGAGGGCCATCCCGTTAGTTATTCTAGCGAGAAGTTGTCCGGCCCTAAGCTGAACTATTCCAATTACGATAGGGAATTTTATGTTGTAGTCCGATGTCTACACCATTGGAGGCACTATCTCCTCTCCAAGGAGTTTGTGATCCTCTCCGATCATGAGGCCTTACGTTTCATCAACGGCCAGCATAAGATCAGTCCACGACACGCTAAGTGGGTATCTTTCTTACAAGGTTACACGTTTAATCTCAAGCACCTTAAGGGAGCTGATAACCGAGTCGCGGGCGCCCTTAGTCGTCTTAATCTTTTACTCACCTCGATGGAAGTACATGTTGTAGGATTTGAGCGGATTAAGGATGAGTACGCCACGTGTCCTGACTTCCAGGACTTCTATCTTTCTGCCCAGGATAGCTCCCCCATGACGATATCTGCCTACGTCATCAAGGACGGTTACCTGTTTAGGAACGGGAAACTATGTATTCCACAGTCATCGTTATGACTACATATCATATGGGAGTTGCATAGCGGAGGGTTGAGTGGCCACTTCGGTAGAGATAAGACCATTACGTTAGTCGAGGATAAATTCTATTGGCCAAAACTTAAGTTTATGGTGGTACAAGTAGTGAGTAGCTGCCGCACGTGCCATGTGTCTAAGGGTAGTAAAACCAACGTAGGATTATATACACCCTTTCCTATTCCCTCCATGCCTTGGGTAGACGTTAGTATGGATTTTGTATTAGGCCTTCCCGTTACCCTACGCCGTCACGGCTCAATTTTTGTAGTTGTGGATAGGTTTTCAAAGATGGCTTATTTCATCCCGTGCAGTAGGACGAATGATGCGTCTCACATCGCTAAACTTTATTTTAAAGAAGTCGTTAGTCACCGTGGAGTGCCAAAGACCATAGTATCGGATAGGGACGTAAAATTCACTAGTTATTTTTGGAAGACTCTTTGGATATTAATGGGAACAAGATTATTGTTTTCCTCTGCCTATCATCCCCAAACTGATGGACAGACGGAAGTGGTTAATCGGAGCTTAGGAAATTTGTTATGATGCCTTGTGAGTGATCACAAGAGCACTTGGGATCTTCTCCTTCCCCATGCCCAGTTAGCCTATAATAATTCCAAGAATAGGTCTACGGGTCTGTCTCCGAATGAGATTGTCCACGGGTATAAGGCTCCTGTGCCGCTTGACTTGGTGCCGTTGCCCCCAACGTACAAGGCAAGTCAGTTTGCACAATCCTTCGCCCAGCACATCCATGATTTACACGCACATATACGGGCCAACTTGACTACGCAATACGACTCTTATTAAGCGCACGCTAATTTACATAGGAGAGTATCAGACTTCAAAATTGGCTATCTAGTTTTAGTCTGTTTGGTTCCCGAACGCTTGCCAACTGGCACCGTTAAAAAGTTAGCACCAAAGCGCGCCGGCCCTTTTCGGATTATTAAGAAGTTAGGTGACAACGCTTTCGTTTTGGACTTGCCTACTGATTGGGGTATCTCCCCCATTTTTAATGTTTCGGATTTAACGATGTTTGTGTCACCACCACAAGAGTTGATTTCTTTGTCGTCTTCTTCTCCCACTGAAAATTCTCATGGGTTGGGGAGTGGTAGTACGGATGATCTCTCTCTTTCGGTCCCCACAGGTATATCATCAGATGGTAAGTTGCCTTCTTTCCTGCCTACTGCTAATATGTTCCCCAGGTTTCCACGGACGTTTTCTACTCCAGAGATGATACTTGATGCTGAGCCTGTTACCACTGCTGATGGCAACACCCACCGCTTTCTCATCCGTTGGCGTGATCGTCCCCCTTCGGATGACTCTTGGGTACTCGAAACGGAGTTGCAGAGTTTGGATGCCGCTCTCCTTCACCGCTATCGCTTGGACCACGCAACGGAGATGCGTGCATTTGAGCCGGGGAGGATTGATGGCGTGCCCCCTCCTCCACCATTTGAAGACGATGATGACGATGCTGCTGATGATCCGGTTGATAAGGCCATACGACTCAAGGACGTGAGGCGGCACGATGACGCTAACGGAAGGCTACGCTACAACCTCCGCCCGCGACGTGCTACCTCCACGACAACGCATTAGCTTTATTTATTTCCTTTTCTTGCACTCTATTTTATATTTGGAATATAAAATTATCCTATGCTTATGTGATAATTTTATATTCATTGCATGTGTTGTTATTTTTTCATTTTGAACTATTTTTAGTATTGGTGTGCAATTAGCCATTCAGATGGATGAGATTAAATCTCCATCATGAAGGGCTAAGGCTTGTTTATAACTCCTATTTAAAGGAGGCTATCATGAAGAGTTAAGGCATTGGAAAAAGAAACCCTAAACCCCCCTTGAGGAATTTCGGCCACCATGGAGAGAATCCAATAGCCGCCCCCTTGGTGTGAAGCCAAACCTTGCCACCTCCATCCCCGTTCGGTGCGACTCCGGCGTGGCTTCTATCGGTGCGACTCCGTGGAAGAAGGAAGCAGCCCCATTCGGTGTGACACCGGTGGATCCGTGGAGAGAGTGATTCTCCCACAGTTATCTTGTGCGAAACGCTTTCCGGTTGGGTAATCTCTTTCCTCTTCCTTGTGTGATTCTTCTCCTTAGTTGTGGTGGATTTTTTCGCAAATCGTTTTCTCCGGATCTTTAAATTAATCGCTGCAAGTTTTGAAACGAAATCTCCGTTGCAAGGCTTTTTATTCCCGGATCGGGTGGATCCTATTTGCCTGAGCGGATCTTGGCCTATAGCCTTGGTCTTGCTCTCAAAAAGTAGTGGCAACCTTTGTGTTTTTTTGGGGAATATTCCGACTCAAATTTCCGATCGTTGTTTTCGAGTCGACCATTCCTCCCTTGTTGTTTGTGCTGCGTTTTGTGACGAGGAACTATTGTGGGCGATAGGTGCTGTGTAGGTGCGGTAGATCTACGACGTGTAGAGCGGAGATAGAGCCTTAGATCCGTGGAGATCTCCGATCCGACATCCCTACATCAGTTAGTACTTGGATATACACGGGTTTGGACCCTAGAAACCCTCATTTTACATGAGTGGTTCTCTTTCTAAGTCAAGAGAGAGAGGAGAGCCAAAGGAGGAAGAAGAAGCTAGATCTGGCCATTGGAGGAGCTTCGAAGCTCCATATCGCGAGCCGACTTCGGATCTACAGAGGCGAAGAGAGTGCGGTGCTTTTCATCCGCTTACTTTTCCATGGCGCCAAGGAATAACGCTAGGGTAACGATCCTCTACTTGAGCATGTGAAGTTCTCCTTCTTTGTATAGGAAGCCCGCTCTCGCGAGTTTGCGGTGAGTTGGAGGCGTTCCTTCGGGTAGATATGTAAAGTCCCCGTTGTTTAGATTCCGTATTCGAGAACGGACATAGGCATGATGTATGAAGCCTACCCAGACATGTTGGTCTGGATCGGTGATGTTGCATTGCATAAATGCCGGAGAAGACTCCGTGCGATTGTTTGTTTTTCGGGTTTTCTACGTGGTAGATTACAACAGGGAGCCTTGGGGATTAACCCAAAGGTGCACCCAGAAAACTGGGCGGATGCGTGATCTTGCCAACTTGTGGGCCTTGGAGCCAACTTGCACATAATTGGGGTATGTATTATTGTACGTTCGATACACGGGCTTCGGGAAAACTTAACTCGTGCCGATGATATGAAAGTGTCGTGGCAAGTGAGCAACTGGTTGAGTGGAACCGTTCCTGCTTTATGCCGCGGGCATAGAGGTCGGGTCTTGCTGTCGATGACATTAACTTTGTCGTGACATAGGCTGTCGATGACATTAACTTTGTCGTGACATAAACTGTTGATGATATTAACTTTGTCGTAACATTTTCCTAAAAGACCAAATCGCTCACGAGATATTGTCATCCTGGAGATGGTGGTGAGTCAACGGGCTTAGACTGTGATCACCGAGAATGTGCCCTGAGAGAACGGGGCATTTGGTCATGCGTGCCTATGCCTGTGATGCAATGAATTTTTATACTGTTGGGTTATGCTAATAAAAATGCAGGGAAGGAGCATCGCCACCCCGAGTTGGGGGCGGGATCGTTATAATTTGGTCAGCATTGCTGACCGTTGCCTTTGTTTGCCACCGTGCGGTGGTTTTGTTGCTTGCAGGTGCTGCTGGACCAAGCGGTCAATAGTGGGTTAAAGCCCAAATTGCGAAACCGGCCCTCGAAGGCCTAATTAGAGTGTTTACTGCTTTTATTCATGTGTGACCGGCCTACGTGCCGTGGTTTGTAAATCATGTAATATGAAGTAAACAATTTTGTAAGGCCTTAAGGCCAGTACTTGTGTATGTACTACATTCCTATTTGGTTTATTAGTGGACATTCGTGATCTTTGTGCTGGGTTCTTAATTACAACTTATAAAACTGCTTCCGCTAGAATTCTCTGTGTAGGACGTTGGATTGGTTGGATGGTTTCCATTGAGTAACCACCCGGTCTGTCTGTAATATATGACGTCGGGCCCCGGCCGGACCTACTGCTATATGCTATGCGACGGATAGGGGGTGTTACAACACGGGATCCGACATGCCCGTGTCCTAGGCCGTGTGCCTCCATCGACACATCACGAAAACAACCCGAGACTCACACGGGTATTGGACATGCCCGTGTCCTAACCCGTGTCTACTCGAACACGCCTGGGCTCCAGGCCGTGTTCACGGTCTCGACACTTCGTCGAGTGAAGTTCATCGACCCCACGACACGGCCTTGGATACGCCCGTGTCCTAGGCCGTGTGCCTTGTCTCGACACATCGTCGAGCGAAAATGTCGACACCCCGGGCCGGTTTTCGACACGGGCTCGACACGCCCTAAGACAGACCCGTGTCTGAGGCCGTGTGCCCCGTCTCGACACTTCGTCGAGCGAAATTCGTCGACTTCGCGGCCAAGTCGTCGACTCAAGCCTGACTCGCCCTGGGACACGCCCGTGTCCCAGGCCGTGTGCCCCCTGCCAAATTCTAGATTTGGCCCAAAATGCGTCCCGTCCCTCTTTTGAGTTTCAGGGCATTACAACTCTCCCCCTCTTAAAAGAATTTCGTCCACGAAATTAAAATAGAGGAAAGACAAGTACCAAAATTAAATTGTTCCTAAGCGGAACTCCGGATACTCGTCAAGCATAGTCTGCTCTCGCTCCCAAGAGAGCTCCTCACGACCGCAATTGTCCCAACGGATCTTGACCATCCCGATCTCTTTATTTCGCAGCTGCTTGACTTCCTAGTCTTCGATACGCACGGGCTTGACTTTTGTCTTCAACCCACTATTAATCGGTGCTTGATCGACCGCGATCTATTGCATAGGCTCTTGCACCGCCTTCCGTAGCACCGAAATAGGGAATACATCTTGTAGGCCACTAAGCTCCACCTAAAGCTTCAACTGATAGGCTGCTTCACCAACCCGCTCCAAAACCTCAAACGGCCCAAGGTACATCGGGCTTAGCTTTTTCAATTGCCGCACCCGCGAGACACCCTTGTACGGTTTGATCTTTAAGTACACATAGTCGCCCGAATGGTTCGTACCAACGAAGTAGCATCCTCCACTTCTAATCGCTTATACAACTTTGACTCCCTCGTTTCTAGCCAAGACAACGACGTGCGACGTCTTCTACCATATAGGGCCTCGAAGGGCGCCATTTGAATACTCGCCTGGTAGCTATTGTTGTATGCAAACTCCTCCAAATAAAGATGGTCTTCCCATTGCTTTCCAAAATCCAAGACACACATGCGAAGCATGTCTTCCATAGTTCTATTGACCCTCTCGGTCTGCCCATCCATTTGCGGGTGGAAGGCTGTGCTGAATTTTAGCTTTGTTCCCAACATTTGCTGCACAAGCCTCCAATCATTGTACGTGAAATGCCCATCTCAGTCACTCACGATGCTGCGGGGCACACCGTGAAGCCGTAGAATGTTATCCACATATAGTTTTGCCAACTTCTCCACCGGATCATCCTTCCTATGCGTAATAAAATGCGACACCTTTGCTAACCGATCTACGACCACCCAAATGGTGTCGTTCCCTTTTTGCAACCTTGGCAAACCGTGCACAAAGTCCATAGAGATGTCGTCGAATTTCCACTCTGGAATAGGCAAGGACTTCAGAAATCCTCCCGGCTTTTGGCACTCCGCCTGCATCAAGGCGCAAGTTTGACACTTCGCTACGTAGACCGCCACATCCTTTTTCAAACCCGGCCACCAAAACAGTTTCTTTGCATCGCGGTACATCTTCGTGCTCCCCGGGCGAATCGAGTACTTGGTATGGTGTGCCTCGTACAACAATTCCACCCGAAAATTGCCCACACTTGGGACGCACAAACGACCGTCTTTCCAAAGCAATCCGTCCTCCACAACGAATTGGGAATTTGACCCATCCAGAGCCTCTACCATGAACTGCCTCATATGGACATCCATATCCAAAGCCTGCCGAATCCGATCAGCCAGGTCATATTGGACTTCAGTCCAATTCAGTACTGCTTCAGCACTTGATTGCTTATCCACACAAACAATCTCCAACGCCTCCAACTCCCGAACCAACCGCTCGTCATGTACCGATAGCCAATTGGCTTGAGCTGGGGCCCGGTAACTCAACGCGTCCGCAACTGCATTACCCTTACCAGGCACGTAGTGGATCTTGAACGTATAGTCCCTCAGGAACTCCATCCATCTACGCTGCCGCATAGTCAGGTCTTTCTGATCAATCAGATACTTCACGCTCTTATGACCGGTGTAGATATCCATCTTCACGCCGTACAAATAATGTCTCCACAGCTTCAAGGCAAAAATCACGGCCGCTAACACCAAGTCATGGACCGGATAATTCCTCTCGTACAACTTCAGCTGCCTCGAGCCATATGCTATAACGCTTCCATGTTGCAGTAGCACGCAACCCAAACCGCTGCCCGAAGCATCACTATAAATCTCATAATCTTTGGTCACACTCGGCGAACTCAGCACAGGCGCCGTGGTCAATCGACATTTCAACTCCTCAAAAGCTCGCGCGCACTCCGGCGTTCAAATGAACTTCTGCTCCTTCCTCGTCAAAGTAGTGAGAGGTAACGCTATCCGCGAGAAGTTCTCTACGAAGCGCCTATAATAGCCGGCAAGCCCCAGAAAGCTCCGGACTTCCACTACCGTAGCAAGCTCAGGCCACTCCCGTATCGCAACAATCTTCGCCGGATCCACTGCAATACCTTCTCCACTCACTATATGACCGAGGAACGCCACTGAGGATAACCAAAACTCACACTTCGAGAACTTGGCATACAATTGATTCCTCCTTAGCGTCTCCAAAACCAAATGAAGATGCTTGAAGTGATCTTCCTCACTCTGCGAGTGCACCAAAATATCGTCGATGAAGACGATCACAAAATGGTCCAAGTACTCACTGAAGGTCATGTTCATCAAATCTATGAACACTGACGGCGCATTTGTCAGCCCAAACGGCATGACCGTAAACTCATAATGCCCGTATCTCATACTGAACGCTGTCTTCGGGATATCACTCTCCCTTATTCGCAGCTGATAGTACCCGGACTTGAGATCCAACTTTGAGTACACCGTCGACACGACCAACTGATCAAAAATATCATCGATCCGGGGGATCGGGTACTTGTTCTTCTCCGTCAACTTGTTGAACTCCCGATAGTCAATACATAGCCTCAAGATTCCATCCTTCTTCTTAACAAAGAGGACCGGCGCGCTCCAAGGCGAAGAACTTGGGCGCACATACCCTTGCTCAAACAACTCTTGCAGTTGAACCTTCAGCTCCGCCATTTCCTTAGGCGCTAGCCGATATGGAGAGCGTGACACAGGCTTTGCACCTGGAACTAACTCAATCGCGAAATTTATCTCCCGATGAGGCGGGGCTCCAAGAAGATCGCTAGGGAACACATCAGGGTATTCCGATACCACTGAAATAATATCCAACGCGGGATTCGGCTTTGCAACCTCCACTAGTGTAAAGAACAGCTCTACAGCAGCATGAACCGCCTTCACTCCCTGAAGAGCAGACACCAACATCTTGCTCGCCCCCTTCGAGCCCGTAAAGGTCGTCTCACGACTAGCTCCCAGCTTGACTTCCTTGCTACCGCAATCTATATAGGCTTGCTGCTCCGAGACCCAGTCCATGCCAAATATAACGTCGAACTCCACCAACGGAAGTAACGACGCTTGCAGATCGAACTCCTGATTCCCAATCCAAACCTAAGCGCAACAAATTCTACCCGCGCACAATGAGGACCATTGGACTATAACGCATCCAATTTGTCTCTTACCATCGAAAGAGGTATTCCGACGCACAATATAATTTCTAATAAAGGAATGCGAAGCTCCCTAAACAAACGGTGCTCTCGCCAGATAAAGTAAAGTCGTAACAAAGCTTAGCACAAGTAGTTCTAAGCTAACATGCACAAGGGCGACAAGTATTTAAGGCAAAACTATCTTTAAATCATACCTGACCTCACGACGGCGTGCTTCCTCCAGGGCTTTAGGCACTCACGGGCATAATGCCCCAGCTCCCCACAGTTGAAGCATGCGCCCGGGGTTTGGCTCGAAGTTGTCCCCGAAGCACCGAAAGGAGGGACTAGACCCAAAGTCCTAGCCTTCTTATACCACCTTTATTATCTAGACTTTGAGGTGTTCGGCACTTTGAATGTCGTCTCCTTTGCACTAAAGTCCTCGACTGCTCCTGACATAGCTTTCTTGGCCTTGTGGGCACCTTTCCAACAGTCTCAGTTAAAGTGCCCTTTCTTTCCACAAGTGTGACAAGTGTGACAAGTGTAAGTAGCTTTGCTAGTCGATGTCATAGCCCCTTTCTCCAACATTCTACCGGATGCAGCTCTTATGGGGATTGCATAGTTCGATACCATGGTCACTGGCATTGGGAGAGTATTCCTCAAATCTTCCTCCAAAGACCTAGCTGATTCCACCAAGGCTCGGAATCCCAACAACTTTGGTCGTAGCAGTAGAACTCGTAACTTGGCGCGCAGGCCATTATAAAATCTATCGACTGTAGCTTGCTCATTATCCAACTCGAAGCATGGGTAGCGGCTTATCATAAGAAATGCTTGCAAATATTCCTCAACTATGTGTGCTCCCTGCACTAAATGCATATTCATCTGCTGCCCCGATGGTCTACCAAAGGTCATCTGCTCCATCGCGCCAACCGGCGTTGAAGCCACAACAGGGGCGCATGGTTGTACATTTCCTCCAAGATGTGCACCCGTCACAGCGAACACCGCTTCAACGATCCTTCTAACGGTTTCATATGATGGAGGGGTCTCAAACACCTCAACGGGCGCAGTAAACTCCTCAGAAACCGGACATTCTGGCGGTCCAGCACCGCTTCCGGTCACCTATAGTGGTACAAAACACTGTTAAACGACCAAATAAAATTGCAAACAGCAAATATAGGAACACGCAGCTTCCCCAAACACGTGTATTTTCATTCCTAAGTGGACATTCATGGGTTCTTTTGTTGTTATAACGATGACGCACACACATGTGCTCACCACCCCTTAAAAAGAATTCGCCCACGAATTCATTTTAAGCCTGAACGAAACCAGTAGCCTGATACCAAATTGTAACACCCCCTATTCGTCGCATACCATATAGCAGTAGGTCCGGCCGGGGCCCGACGCCATATACCACAGACAGACCGGGTGGTTACTCAATGGAAACCATCCAAGCAATCATAACATCCTACACAGAGAATTCTAGCGGAAGCGGTTTAAGTTACAATAAAGAACCCAACACAAAGAGCATGAATGTCCACTAATAAACCAAATAGGAATGTATTACATACACAAGTACTGGCCTTAAGGCCTTACAAAATGGTTTACTTAAATATTACATGTTTTACAAATCACGGCACGCAGGCCGGTCATACATGATTAAAAGCAGTAAACACTCCAATTAAGCCTTCGAGGGCCGGCTTCGCAATTTGGGCTTTAGCCCGCTATTGACCGCTTGGTCCAGCAGCACCTGCAAGAAACAAAACCACCGCACGGTGGCAAACAAAAGCAACGGTCAGCAATGCTGACCAAATTATAACGATCCCGCCCCCAACTCGGTGCGGTGATGCTCCTTCCCTGCATTTCATTTGCATAAGCGAGCAATATAGTATTGTCACAACATCACAGGCGTAGGCTCGCACGGCCACACACCCCGTGCACTCAGGGCACATTCTCGGTGAACCAGCCAATGTCACGTCAATTTAAGCCATAGACATTCCGGACTCACCACCGCCATTTTGACGGCCAAACATATGAGCAATTTGTCTTCCCGGCATGGGTCACGAAAATTTAAGCCATAGATCGCCGAAGACCCTCATCTGTGCCAACAACTCTAACCGAACGACATAGAAATGGGTACGGTTCCATCTAACCCGTGCTCACATCGCAACGACAATTTAAGCCATATGCGCAGGTCAAACTTCTCCAGAGTCCCATTTCCGTCAAACAATTCACATAAATCGGTTATGTTCAAGTTGGCTCTCAGGCCTCCAAGTTGGCAAGATCACGCATCCACCCAGTTTTTCGGGTACACCTTTGGATTAATTCGCAAGGCTCCCTGTTGCAATCTACCAAGTAGAAAACCCGCAAAACAAACAATCGCACGGAGTCTTCTCCGGCATTTATGCAATGCAACATCACTGATCCAGACCAACATTTCCGGATAGGCTTCACACATCATGCCTATGTCCATTCTCGCTTACGGACTCGACACAACGGGGACTTTACATATCTACCCGAAGGAACGCGTCCAACTCATCGCAAACTCGCGAGAGCGGGCTTCCTATGCAAAGAAGGGGAGCTTCACATGCTCAAGAAGAGAATCGTTACCCTAGCGTTCTTCCTTGGCGCCATGGAAATGTAAGCGGATGAAAAGCAGCGCACTCTCTTCGCCTCTGTAGATCCGGAGTCGGCTCGCGATTTGGAGCTTCGAAGCTCCTCCAATGGCCAGATCTAGCTTCTTCTTCCTCCTTTGGCTCTCCCCTCTCTCTATACTTTAGAAAGATAACTTCTCAAGTGAAATGAGGGTTTCTAGGGTCTAATCCCGTGTATATCCAAGTACTAACAGCCCCCAGCTGTCGGATCCTGAATTAAAGAAACGAACGACCACGATCCAGATCTAAACTGCAGAATCTAGGCCGAGCACGGCCTGGCACACGCCTGTGTCCAGGGCCGTGTTCCTCATTCGCCGTCAAAATCGACGCGCCTAGAACAACACACGGGCATCCGACACGCCCGTGTTCGACCTGACATGCCCGTGTTCCAACTGACACGGCTGTGGGGTCGGCTATGTGCCTCCATCGACACAGCACAAAAATAACCCGAGACTCACTCGGGTATTGGACACGCCCGTGTCCTAACCCGTGTCTACTCGAACACGCCTAGGCTCCAGGCCGTGTTCACGGTCTCGACAGTTCTTCGAGTGAAGTTCGTCGCCCCCACGACACGGCCTTGGACACGCCCGTGTCCTAGGCCGTGTGCCTTGTCTCGACACATCGTCGAGCGAAAATGTCGACACCCCGGGCCGGTTGTCGACATGGGCTCGACACGCCCTGAGACACGCCCGTGTCTCAGGCCGTGTGCCCCGTCTCGACACTTCGTCGAGCAAAATTCGTCGACTTCGCAGCCAAGTCGTCGACTCAAGCCTAACACGCCCTGGGACACGCCCGTGTCCCAGGCCGTGTGCCCCCTGCCAAATTCCAGATTTGGCCCAAAACGCCTCCCGTCGCTCTTTTGAATTTCGGGGTGTTACAGTTCTTCTGCGTCAGTTTAGTCAAAGGCACAGATAACGTAGAGAAACCATCTACAAACCTTCTATAATAGCCAACCAACCCTAGGAAGCTCCTTATCACCTTGGGGATGGTGGGCCTATTCCAATCCATAACAGTAGTTACGTTTTCAGGGTCAACTGAAATGCCATCTTTATTTACCACATGACCCAAGAAAGAAACCCGAGGCAACCAAAACTCACACTTACTTAGATTGGCATACAACTTATGCTCCCTCAAAGTAGACAAAACTAAACGCAAGTGCTGGGCATGCTCACAGCACTGCGGGAATACACCAAAACGTCATCTATAAACATGACCATGAAACGGTCCAGAAAATCCTTGAACACACGGTTCATCATATCCATAAAGGCAGAGGGAGCATTGGTCAAACCAAAGGACACTATCAAAAACTCAAAATGCCCATGCCGTGAATGAAAAGCAGTCCGTGGAATATCTGCCTCAGGAATCCTCAACTGGTGGTAGCCTGAACGAAGTTCGATCTTTGAAAACACAGAGCTACCACGCAACTGATCAAACAGGTCATCAATCCTTGGTAGGGGATATCTATTCTTAATGGTTACTTTATTCAACTCTCTATAGTCAATACAAAAACTCATTGATCCATCCTTTTTCTTTACAAACAAGACGGGAGCCCCCAAGGCGAAGAACTCGACCTAATAAAATCATTCAGGAGCAACTCATCCAACTGAGTACGCAACTCCTCCAACTCACTGGGGGCCATCTGTTACGGTGCATTAGCAATAGTTTGGGTACCGGCTCCAGATCTATGACAAACTCCATGTCCCTCTCAGGAGGAAGACCAGGAAGATTAGCTAGAAAAACATCTCGAAACCCACACACCACTGGAATCTCCTCTACACGTGGCAAGCAAGCAACGGTTCCAAAACTGAAACCAAACAAACAAAACATTCGGAATTTAACAGCTTTTGAGAACGTATCGTAGATATAATCCAAGAAACCTGGTGCGAAAAACCATAAACACTCCTGGGTTGACCGTTGTCCATCTTGAAGTCCAAGCGCTTAAACTTGCACCAGATAACCACATCATATTTGGACAACCAGTCAATGCCTAAGATCACATCAAAATCCTCCAGGTCTATCACAGTGAAATCAGCAACTGCTAGGAAATCATCTAACAAAATCGGACAACTCTAGATACACTAGTCTGACATCACCAAATCACCGGAAGGAAACTTGACTTGACACGCATCGCCGACTTGATAGAGAGTCAAACGATGACGCTCAACAAAGGCCTTAGCCTCAAACAAGTGGTAGTACCGGAATCAAAGAGAACACATGGCGAACGGTTCTTTACTTTAAATTTTCCTATAAAAATACTTACATAACTAATCAAACTACCTCGAAACTACAGCTACAAGCTAAACAGAAACAAACCAGGTTAGAAACTAACCTAAAATCACTTGAGTAGAAGTCTGGGCCTCCTCCAGAGACAACACGTTCAGCTTTCCCTTCCCTTTGTCTGCAGGCTACGGCGGTGGCAAGGCCCGAAGCGGAACTGGCTACAGCGCAGGCTGAGACTGCGGGCACTTTGACTTGACGTGACATTTCTGTCCGCACTAAAAGCAAACACTAACCTTATCCCAATAGTGGGCGGGATCATGCTCCTTCCATTTGCACGAGGTACAAACCAAATCTCATTTATGAGCACCATAGATCACATGGACCTGCTCCTGCATCTAAGCTTCTATCCTCTTAAAACATTTCTCAAACGGGTGGCCTGGTCGGCCATAGAAACTACATATTTCTTTGCTCCTCTTCCTCAAAGAATCACCAGATTCCTCAGAACTCTTACTCTCACCAGTCTTCCTCTTATCCATTCTCATTTGTTATCCTCGGTTCTTGGCATTGTTAATTTCCTCCACCTTAAGAGCTACTTCGACTGCTTCAGTATAACTCACTATCTATAAGCACTTGCCAACTGATGGATGTCAGTCTTCAGACTATCCAGAAAATGCTTGACTCTACTGTCTTTAGAAATAACTAAATCCAGGGCGAACCTGCTCAGCTTGCTAAACTCCACCACATACTCACTCACAATGAGCTGTCTCTGCTTTAAGTGCAGGAAATCATTTAACAAACGGTCTCGCTCGACCAACGGTCGAAACTTCTTCAGCAAAATATCCTAGAAGACTTCCTAAGAACATCGATCCTTCAAGATTTCCATCCATCTTAGCCACCAACTCTCTGGCAAACCTTTGAGCTAGTAGGCATCGACCATTACGCTCGGGTCTACTGAAACTCTGGACTAAGAGAACATCTCCTCGATGGTAATAATCCAGTCATCTAAAGCCATGAAGTCTGCCATACCATCATAGGTAGGGGGTCCTAATCGTTGGAAGTGCGAAATGAAGTTCATCTCTGCTGGTAGCACAGCTGGGGGCACCAGAGGAGCAGGAGGAACTGGAACACCGTGACCCACTGCTGGGTCCTGAACTCTAAGTGGCTATCCTGTAACGACAGTCAACAAGGTTTGGATCTGCAACTGTATCTCCAATATTTGCCTAGACAAAGCTTCATTGCTCTATCGCAATCCTTCAATCACGACATCGTTCTGAGCACAAGATGACTTGCACTCTGACTAGGGAGTCGACCTCATTGTATGACGTATCGACATTCTAATAATTATGTCAGGTAACTAGTCAAAACATAGCTTAACCGTTAGAACCAAACAACATAGTACAGACAGAACATACATAAATACTTACTCTTGCTGATATCTTGCTGTGCGAATTTTATAAATGATGAAATGCTTAAACCTAGGATGACATACCATCATCCTATAAATTCTTGTGCAAAGTCCATTAATGCATGAATTTGTGTTCTTTTGAGTCAAAATAATGTGTGTATATATGTCATTATATAAATCTTTAACTTGGCACGTGTGCAAATGCTATGTTATGCTATACATGATGTGATATGCATTCTAAAAAGGCCTTAATGCATGCTATGAGCGTCGTACACATGAAATATTATACATCCTATACTACATAATATCACATGTAACAAAAAAGTAAAGCATACTAATGGGCACCCATTTGGTGATGGTAATGCATCACATACTACATAACCGTCACATGTTGGCACCTATGGTGGATCCATATACAACCACATATTATGTATCCCATACTACAGAATATGCACCGTATACATCTTATCATGCTATGAGTATTGTGTTCATGCTTCAGCCAAGACGTACCGGTGATACATGGAGTGTGTATAAAATGTCAATAGACAGCTAACACTAACAAAAGAAGGTTGCTCCACCAATTGTTAAAGCAAACTCCCTCTAATACCAACTGTGATAACCCGCATTTTCTCAACATTTAAGTTATACCAGAGTAAGAGAAAATACGCGCCGTGATGCCACACTGTACAGGTGATAATTGTAGGCGCTCAGGCAAAACCCCACACTCTACCGTTTATGTGAAATCCATAAGTTATTAAGTAAAAATCTGATTAAATTGGATGGATGTATTCGTCGGCATAGGGGATCAACTAGTCCACGAGTAAAAGTATAGTTTTACGTTGTGTAAAATACTTTGGTTATGTTGACTAACACCCTACATGACTATAAAACATCCCCAAAGGACAACTCATGGAAAACAAGACTCTAAATTTATTATAAGTATAGAAATAGTCTTTACGTTAACTAGAAAATAGTATTTTAATTTTAGAAATATGAGATGTATGAAGTACAAGTAGTAATGCTTTTATAAGTGAAAATACCTAACGTGCAACCTACCATAAAACATTCCCAGAGAGCAAGTAAAAAAACAACCACAAAAGGCAAAACTTAGCAGCTTAGCAGAGTATTCAGTAATTCTAAAGAAAACCACCAGTGGGGGTCAACAAACTGACACGAATCCACCTGTCAGTATGTGTGTCTATACTAAAAAGAAAATAACAAGGAACTACCTCTCAAGGTTGTGGAAGCCTTTGTAATACTGCAGTCCACAAGTAAACACCAAACCTAGCTGCTCAACCGGCTACTACTCAGAACCTGAGGAATTCAAAAAAGAACACCTCAGCAAGAAAAATACAAGTGACAAACAAAACTATTAGTAAACAAGGGATTAGAGAGATTACTAATCACAAACCTGAATAACTGTCAAAAGAAAACATAGCAAACTAACTAGAGATTTATAACGAAAAGTTAACTTATAAAGTTAAAAGGTAAAGAAATTTGTACCAAGTGTGAACAGAGTTATACTCCGAAAACAATCCGCGAGAAAAGGCAGAAGTATCATAAGTTTAGTCCATAAGAAACAAAAACAGGGCAAAGGCTCAATAAACACGTGAATCATTAACACCGTAACACAACCAAATCTGAGTCGGGACCAAACCGGTCAAACCCGAACTAACATACCGAAACATCTCAAAAACGGGACTGCGGTGATGGTCATCTGATCCAACATAAAACAACAGCCCAAAAACGAGACCCAAACAAGCCCAGGTGTAATGAGTCACGAAACTAAGCCAAATAAACCAACCCCATTTCCAAATAACAATAACACAAACTCAACAAATTCAGCAGAAAACCGACGATTCTAGCTTGGCATGACTAAGCCTTAATGATACACGTCAAATAGGTGAAAGGACACAATGCTAAGGAAAAGTGTCGAGTACACTCGATGCCGCGTCGAGTGCAGTCAACGCACTCGACGACATAACTCAACACACTGAATGCTTAAACACAGCAGCAAGAATAGACGATGGCGTTGAGTGAGTTCAGCTCACTCAACGCTAAAACACAATGCGACGGCGGTGAGTTAGTTCTGCTCACTCGACACTGTCGACTCTTTTACTTAACTTGCAGAATAAAGTGACGGCGTTAAGTGAGTTAAGCTCACTCAATGCTGTCAATGCTTTTACACTTATACTCCAAGATTTTCTGATGGCGGCGAATGTATACAGCACACTCAATATCGCGTTCAGTGTATGCAGCACACTCAACGCCTTCTGACTTAACGTCAAATTCTGATGACGTTGAGTGTATACAGCACACTCAACGCCGAGTTGAGTGCACTCAACGCACTCAATGCTTTTACACAGCATCAAATTCTGATGGCGTTGAGTGTATGCAGTACACTAAACTCCTCATTGAGTGCACTCAATGCACTCAATGCTTTTACACTTAGCATCACCGATCTCACAACAAGGCGTTGGGTGTATTCATCACACCCGACACTGCGTTGAGTGCACACAATGCACTCAACACTTTTGGACTTAGGCTTGAAACTGGATTCAGTGCTATGGCTACACTCAACGCCTAAGGGCTATACTCAACGCCTAGGGTTGCACTCAGCAAATATGCTCTGTTCGACGAATTGGCTCCGTTCGACAAACTGAGTTCGATGATTTAGCTTCTATTCGTCGAACTCTGACCTCTCCAAACCGACAACTACACAATGAGACTTAATACATTGAATTATATTATTGTTGAACTTGGCCGGAAAAATAATACCATAAAGCTGTCGGCAAAAAGTCTGGATCTAACCCTATTGCCAAAAACTACTACAAAGGAAGAACAGTAAGGAATATATACAGGAAAAGACAAGCTTGGCAAGGGGAAGATGTCACCACTTGCCTCAAATAGACGAAACCAGCCACGTAAATGCTCCGCCTCAATGATTTGGCCGCAACAACACCTAAGCAATACTTCCTAAAACTTTTCAGGACGAAAAAGGGTCAAAACCGCATACCCAGAACTCTAAAAATCCAAGAAACTAGAAAATCTTACCGTAGAAATGTAGATCTAGGCGATATCTACCCAGATCCACTCTCCAAAGAAGAAATCGAGCACCAAAACTCCAAAAATCGGCGGTCGAGGGCTTAGGAAAGTCCGCCGCTCTCGTTCTTCTGCAACAAGCTGACGTTTCATGAGGGAGGCAAATGAATAGGGTTTGAAGTGATGGATTTCTATTTATACTACTTCATCCGATTATATTATTATAGGATAACATAATTAATTAAATAAAGCGTCAAAATGACCCGAAAACCAAACTTACACGAAATTTTACAAAAATCACACCGTAGCTAAATACCGATGCTACGAACATATCAGCGCTGTCAAAATTATTATTCGATGAACCAAACTTGGGTAAACACCTCCCGAAGCCAAAACATGAGCATTCCCAAAAGACGCTCCATCGAGTCACCAAAACAGACCCGACTCGCTAGGAATTCTTGCAAACAAGCTAAACCCAGCCACACACATAAAACCTAAGAGCTAAAACCATGCTCTAACAACGATAAATGCCGAAATCGCATCAACGTAATGCCTTTACGTCATAAACATGCCAGATAAAGAATTAAACTAAATATCGAAAAATCGGGGGCGTTACACATCTATGTGTATACCGTTGACTTGTTTGACTTCTAAAAATCTGGGACATTGCAATCAATGGACCTAACAAAGCTTTATGAAGAAAATAAAATAATCAGGGAATGAGGAATCAACAAAACTTTGCGCTTGTTCCATGTATATTTCTTAATTTAAATTACCATTAAGGAAAGCTGACTTCACGTCCATTTGATAAATGTTGAACCATTTGTAAGCAGCGTATGCAAGGAACAACATGATCGCTTCGAGCCTGGCCATTGGAGCAAATATTTGATTGAAGTCGGTCCCTTCTTCTTGTCTTACCCTTGGGATACAAGTTTCTTTCTTTCTTCTTTATAATTACACTATCTTCATCCAGCTTGTTTCTAAAGACCCATTTTCTCCCGATCACATTGTGTGCTTTGGGTCTTGTTACTAGCTCCCAAACTTTTCACCTTTTGAATTGATTGTGCTCTTCTTCCATTGCAATGATCAATGAAGCATCTCTATTTAATTCTTCAAATTTATTTTGCTTAATTTGCGAGAGAAAGCTTAAGTACAGAATTTCATTAGGTGTACCTCTTCCTGATCTTACTCCATCACGAGGGTCTCCAATGATCTGATTTTCTGGATGATCTCTTGAGTGCCGAATCACTAGATTCCTCACAAACAGTGTTGACAGCTTTGGCCCAGAAATACTCTGGTAATGAAGAATTATTCAACATGGTTCTGCATGCCTTTATGAGAGTCTTTTTCTTTCTCTCAGTGACTCCATTTTACTTTGGTGTGCGAGGAGAGGAAAACTCATGAAATATACCTAGACTTTCACAAAATTTTGTCATGGCACCAGATTCAAATTCTATTTCATGGTCACTTCTGGTTTTAACCACGGAGTAATTAAATTCATTCTGATTTTGCCTAACAAAATTACTGATGGAATCATATGTATCTGACATGTGTTTCAAAAAGAAGACCCATGCAAACAACAAGTAATCATCAACGATAACCAATGTGCAAGCTTTATCTCCTAAACTATAAATTTGCAAGGGACCAAATAAGTCAATATGGAGCAAATATAAGCATCTGGTAAAATCTTTGCCAACAATACTTTTAAAGGTAGACCTTATCTGCTTGTCTATTTGGCATGAGTGACAAGGTCTCTCCTTAACACACGTAACAGAGAGGGCATCCCGTATTAAGTTATATGAAAATAATATATTAATATTTTTGAATTTAATACGTGTTAATCTCTTGTACAGTTGGTCACAGTGAAACACACTATCTTTTGCTAAAAAACACACTAGTGTTGAAGAGTCTAAACAAAGAAAATTCAAAAAAAAATTCTACTCTAGGTGTGTGTTAAAATTGTTCCTGAGCTATCAGATGACTTTATCAGGTAGTTATTCTTGTAGAACTCTACCATTTATCCTTTGTCACATAATTGACTTATGTCAACTAGATTATGTTGTAATCCCTTAACATACGCCGCGTCTGTAAAAGAGACTATACCGTTTGTAATAAAACTGTAGCCTTTTGTGATTCCCCTATCTGAACCGCCAAATATAACTTTTGTATCATCCTCAACTAGTGTTAGTTCTGAAGTTGGCTTCTTGTCCTGGTCATATGCCGAGAGAATCCATTGTCCAAGTAGCAAATAGGCATTTTGTTGGCCTTTCGACATACTTTCATTTACAAACTAATTCCCGTTAGGAACCCAAATAGATTTAGGTCCTTGATTCTAGGTAAGCCTGTGTAACGACCCTAGATGATCTAACGTGATAATGTCACGACTATGCTCTAGGCGACGTTAAGGGTCTGCAGCCCAAGCACCCCAACCCTCTCCAGCCCACTGGCGGCTTGTTTGAGGCCACACCCTCCCTTTGATGAGATAAACTCGATAGTCAAACACGCATCACAAGGACTTCCCAGGAGGTCACATATCCTAGTACTAATACAACCCGAGCACGCTTAACTACAAAGTTCCTTCACATCTCATCACTAATTGATCATATCAATTGGTGATGATGAGTTGAAAAACTCCATAGTTAAGCGTGCTCGGGCTGGAGTAGTACTGCGATGGGTGACATCCTGGGAAGTCCACGTGGTGCGCGCTTGACTATCGAGTTTACCTCATCAATGAGAGGTTGTGGCCACCAACAACCCGTTAGAGTAGTGGAGAGGGGTTGGGGTGCTTGGGCTGCACCCCGGTAACATTGCCTGGAGCGGAGCGGTGACATTGTCATGTTGGATCGTCTAGGCTCGTTACAGCTTGACACCACAAGGAGTGTTAACATTGAGAGTGGTCGATCTAGCAGTGTTAACTTGCTGAGTCTTACAATTCATTGGATTAAACCAACAATCGATGCAATGTGACCAACCTTGCTACAACATCAGCAGTCAAACTTGTTTTATCTTCTCTTGTTCTACTGCTTTACCTTTAGAATGGGTGTTCTTGCAGGAGAAACTGAATTGGAGGTAGAATCCTCATGATTATAACACACACAAGACTTCTTCATCTAAAGTGTCTTGACATCAACAGTTTTTACCTTTGGTGTCTTCTTTACGCTCGGTCCATGAACGAATGAAACATAATCCTTAAGGATGATTTCTTCCTGAGGTGATTTTAGAGCACACGTTCCAAAATATCTTGGGTGGTTCCAAACTTGTTTGTTTTTGTTAGAGTCAACATATGTTTGTCTAGCAAAGTGACTATAGGATGTCTCAAAATAATACTTGTTTTAAGGAAGATGACTTTCTTGAAAGTAGTGTGACTTTGAGCAGCCTTCCCTTTCCCCTTAGCAAATTTGTGTCCAACACCAATACCCTTATTCGGAGCATAAGATCCATCTATGAGAGGAAGTACAATGTTTGGCTATAAGAAGGACAATGTTTGGCTAACAAATCCATCTATTGGAGGAAGGACATTGTTTGGCTAGCAGATTTGGATATAAGTAGCATGCTACATGCTTCTTCTCAGCTAACAACTTTTCTTCTAGTTCATTGATGACTTTCTCATTTAGCCTTACTACTTCAGTGGAGGTCATAAGTTCCTCTTTCAAGGAATGAACTTCTTCTCTGAGAGGAGTTAATTTTTTAATTTCTTCTCTCAGATCAAATTCCACTGCCTTGAGAGAGTTAATCTCCTTGGCTTGTGTTTTGACTACCTTATGACATTTGTCAAACCCTACCAGTAGTACCTTATAATGAGCCAATAAATTATACTCCTCCTCATAAGAGTACTCTTCATGACCATCTGAGGCAGTATCAGACCTAGAGAGCAGTGTGTGAGAATTTACATTCCCATTGTACTGGGAGTTAACTTCGTCCTCATCAGACTGAGCAGTTAGATGAAAATAGGCTTCTTCATTTTAGCTTGACCCACTTGAGTTATTGTCTCTCAAACTCTTTGGCTTCTTTGCTATGAAGCTCTTTTCTTCTTTCTTCTTTCCGCAGAAGGGTTTCTTTTCTTCTCTTCTTGTTCCTGCCTTCTTTTTATGTGGGCAATCAACAATCATGTGCCCTGAGTTATGACAACAATAACAAATAGTGTCAGATAAAATATGTTTATTCTGTTCAGGATTATACCTTTTGTTGTTGTAGCTTTTATTATAATGATCAACATTACAATGTGATCTCATGTAATCTGACGAAAATGTCTGATTTTTCATGTGTCTTCTTTTTCATAACATCCTCTTGAATTGTTTGGAGAGTAAAGAAAACTCTCCTCTGACATTTCAGAGCTTAAGGTGCTTGGCTCTGATTCTTCATGATCATATGAGGTTTGAGTTCTAGTCGGAGACACTACTCTAGCTTTCTTTACCCTTCAGCCTTTTGGGCCACTGACTTTTCTTTAGTTGAGGATCTGCTTCCTTGTTCTTCAGCTTTTCTCGTGTTGATCTGAAGCTCATAGGAAATCAGCTTCCCGAATAGATTATTCGGATCTGTGTAAGCGAGTTTACTAAACACCCTTATCGTGTAAACCTTGTTATCCCATTCTTTCATCAGGGATCTCAAGAATTTATAGTTAAGGTCACCTTTGGCGAACATGCGACTATAGTTCCTCATTTCGTTGACAATTTTGAAGAATCTCTCATAGTAGTAAGCTATCGAGTCTCTTTTGTCTTGCTTGAACACATTGTACTTCTAACTGAGGAGGGATTTCCGGTCATCCCGAAGGTCTTCCATTCCTTCCATGAGGACAATCAAAGAAGTCCACATTTCTTTGGCAGACTTGCAGTGTATTAAGTTTTGCAACATGGATTTGTCCACTATACATGAAATAATGTTCTTCGCTTTCTTGTCTAGAGAGACAAGAGTAATCTCATCTTTGTTTAGGTCCAGCATCTTCTTAGGAACCATCAGACTTGGATTGATGGTTGAAACAATCATATGCATATGAGGACCATCTTTAACAATCTGGAAAATTCTTGAACCAACAACTTCCATGAAGAACCTAACTCTCTCCTTCCATATGGGGAAGTTTTCCTTAGAACACACAAGCAACTTCTTGGGGGACATAGCCTTGCCTCTTTCTATATCAAAAAATCATGTACTTTGACTAAGATAACTAGATAGAAATCTTGTTCAATGTGTTAACCTTTTTACGAACAACCTTCCCATAATACTAATTGAAAGTATCTATTTGTCTACATAAATCACCAAGAGGGATGTGAATATGTGTGTTCTACGTCTTTTAGCAGATTAAAAATAATATCAAACAAGAACACAAAAATACAACACAGACACAAGGATTTATAGTGGTTCCCCAGGATGGATACATCCACTATCTCGCCTCGCCAATCTAGCACTTCGGGCTAGACTTAGCTAGTTCACAAAAACTAAGATTATAACAATCTTACACCTCGGAGCCTCAACTACTACAAACTCGGAGACAACTCTACTACAGCTCGGAGAACAATCTCTCCTACAACTCGATCCAATAAACAAGGATCTACAAACTCGGAAGTGAAAACTTCCTACAATAACTAAAATGATTTTGTACAAGTTTATAGATTGAAACAAATCTTCTTCTTCATATGTAAGTAGATTTAATCCTCTTCATTCTTTGAGAGTAGATGTTAAAATAAAGGATGAAGGAGAAGGCTTGATGTAGACTTGAAAACTTTGATCTGAAAACTTATGATCCGAAAAGATCAAGAAGAACCTCTATAGAGTCTGAAAGCAGAGATCTGTCGAATCTCTTCTTGTAAGGAATTGCTGATCGTGAACTTTTAGGTTGTCGAGTTGTGCATTTCCTAGAATAGTAAATCGGGAAAGAAAAGTTCGGCCTTCATGATTTGAAAATTAGGTTAGGAGATTCTTGTGATTCTTATTGAATGAAATGTAATCCTTAGATTGTATAGGATTCATCTACAATGGCTAGAAATATTCTTCAAAATGAGTTCCATGTTTAATGTACATGGCCGACATCTTAAAATAGAACCTGCAAGAAAATCAAACCCAAAAATTCGTTAAGTCCATTCGTCGAGATGACTCGTGTCTTACTCAGAACACTAGACGAATAACTTAGCCACTCGACAAATTTCACAAGAGCATTCGACGAATTACACAAAAGCACTCGATGAATTATTCTTAGTCAAAAATGGGTCCAAAAGAAAATTTTATGTGAAGAGTCACTGGACTTATCAAGAATACTTGACGAATTCCCCAAGTGTTCACGTGACATCTCGACAAATGACACAAGACTTCTCATGAATACTCGATGAATTTGACTTATCCATTTCTGATAAAGATTTAAGAAACTATTAGAAATTTAATGAGTAAACTCGACGAATTTCACGAATCTTCGCATGAAATCTCGACGAATGACACGAGACTTCACGTCAATACTCGATGAATTTAACTTAGAGAAATTTCTAATTCATCGTGAACTTGGTAACCACCCTTTTCCTTGAATCTCCTATTGCACTAGAAAATGAAGTACACCCCAATAAAGATATTACACGTATGTTAACAACATGTCCTACACAATGAGAAATTATATTGTATAGTCCTGTGTTTTATGACCCTTTGTAGTCTAACTTTGTTTTGCACTTTGCAATTAAATCCTGCAAGCACAAAACTTGAAAGTATTACTCAATTCATCTTTGTTCAAGGTTGATTTCTTAAAATCAGGACTATTGTGGAAAAAATACCCAATATATATCACAATGATTTGAAAAATATGAACCAATAGATGATATTTTAAACAAAATTTCAAAGTATGATTCTAATTATCTAAGAAAGATAAGAGTAACATTGTTAGGAAATTTGTAAGAGTCAAATATACTAGAAACATTGTAGAGATCATACATTGATATATAATGTTGTTACTCACATTTATAGAGAACGTGTATAGGTGTGCGTTAGGATCTAATTCTCATAAGTATAAGTGTTATGCAAGATAATGAAATGTACAAAAATAGTTTTTTGATCATTCATACCTATAAATAAATTGAAAAGTCTCGACATTTGTTAAGAAATATGTTTAATATTAAAGATATATTATTAATTTTACGTCCACCCAAATTCAATGCACATACCAATAAAGTACAACTCCCAAGGTGCTCTACACACACAATGCTTATTAAGACTTATTAGGGAGCAAAGTAGTGCTTCAGGGATCGTTTTTACAATTTCTGAATTTTTTGTGATCCTATGTACATAAAGTGGGTTTTGATATTATTTTTTGCGACAAGACACTTTACAATTCATTTTCCATTGTGCTCAACCTAACAATGATCATTAAGACTTTTTAGGAGGGTAAGTGGTGCTTGGTGGTGATTTCTTGTCAATTTTATTTATGATTTTAGTTTCTTGACTAGGGGTTGTGAATTCACTTGTTGTGCAAACAATAACATTTTTTAAACCACTGGAACAAACATAGTGCGTGAACAATAAATTTGCATTACACAAATTTAAGGTTGTGTTGGTAACTTATTCATGGATTTTAATATATTAAGATAGTTATACTACACAATTATGCAACTTTAAAATTTATAACATATGTAGGAGAATCAAAGTTGTGCATGTGAGAAATTCATTATCAAGCATAAAACTTTACCCATACTTAGAGACATACTAACATGTTCTATAAATGTACACTATAATAAGTTTCAGGACAAAGGAAAAGATCGTTTGCAAGGCATGATGAGTCAGTACAATGCATGAATGTTTTGACAAGAAAATTAAACATTGTAGTTAAAGGAGAATAGATAATAGAAATCAACTTTGACCGTTTGTTGCAATAGCACAACAGTTTTTTTGATTTTGTACATGTTTCTGTTATTTTATCTAATGCAAAAATAGAAAGCATATTTTTGGGAATTTTGAAGTTTTTCAAATTTTGTAGTTGATTTTTGAAGTAATACTAAAAAAATAGTGAATAAAAAAAATGAAATTTTGATGAAATAGAAAAGGTAGACACTCAGTAGGAAAACAAAAGAAATTAAAAAAAAATCATATTTTTAGGCTAATGTTAACGGTATCACTACCGTCTGGCGGTACCAATGGAGATTTGGTTTTTTTATTTAAAATCATGTTTTTCAAGATTTTTTCATTCGATTTTTCATGATAATGTTATATCAATATGATAATCATCCAATGGTGCAAATGTTGAAACCGAAAACTCGGTCTCTATGGAGTTCACCCTTGGGGAAGTAGTGATTGCACACCTACTTCTCTCCCACGAGCTGAACGGCTAAGGAAAAAGAACATTGGACAGACCCAAGGGCTCGGCGTGGAGGTCCCACCACACACCCGAAAGATCTTAGAGCACTCCACCTCCCTAGAAAGACACCGAGCTAAGGATACCTCAAAAAGTGCAAGAAGATCGGGGCACAAGTAAGCATGCATCTGAGGTACCCCCTTGGGTCTATTTATAGATTTCTTAAAATGTCATCCAAATAGCCAACCTCCGTTGTTTGGAATGGCTATTTGCTGCCCAACTGGGTCTGCCAACAGCTTAAATCCGTTGTTATAACAGGCTATAGGCAGGCCAACAGGGGATGGATGATAAAAACACATCACATGAGACGGGGCGGGCACCCCCGTAAAACCTCTGCTCGTCGGGGGCGGCAAGTGCACGACGAAGCTAGCACTCGCCACCTCTAGTCCCCAATCGGGCGAGTATGGCCCAGGCCTGCGCCTACTCGCCCGCTGCCTGCCCGAGGTATTATGCCCAGAACTGCCGCTTTGTGGTGACACCGACAGTCGGGAAGGTCGCCATTACAAAACGCCGATCCTGCCAACCTTTATGATCACCAAAAAGAAAGACAAGTATACACATAGTATGAATAAAACTAAGCCAACAATCACATGTAATATATGTAAAGGAAATCTCATCAAGTACATATATAATAAAAGTACTGAAATAAAACACTACAAAGAAATATAAACGGGCTCAAACCCGGTACATCAATCCTCACTACAAACTCGAGTGGAATCTAAGTAAACTATCACTCACGGAACCAGTAGCTGGTGCTCCTTTGCTAGACTGGACCATCTCCATGAGCACCGTACTCCACTGGTGCTGTGTCCCCTGCTGCTTCTCCCTGTCTTCCATCCGGAGTCCCTGGAATGTTGTGGTCCGAAAACCGTTAGTCGAAAGACTAAGTCCTATAATCCCCTACCCCTCCCCCATGGCTCATAGGAACCGAGCGGGGAGGAGGAAAGGGAAGCTATGAAGGTGGAGAATAAGCAAATTAGGTGACGGTGGAACTATTCTAGCAGTTAATTATAATCCTTAGTATGTATAGGATTCATCTACAATGGCTAGAAATATTCTTCAAAATGAGCTCCATGTTTAATGTACATGACCGACATCTTAAAATAGAACCTGCCAGAAAATCAAACCCAAAAATTAGTTAAGTCCATTCGGCGAGATGACTCGTGTCTTACTCAGAACACTAGACGAATAACTTAGCCACTCGACAAATTTCACAAGAGCATTCGACGAATTACACAAAAGCACTCGATGAATTATTCTTAGTCAAAAATGGGTCCAAAAGAAAATTTTATGTGAAGAGTCACTGGACTTCTCAAGAATACTTGACGAATTCCCCAAGTGTTCACGTGACATCTCGACAAATGACACAAGACTTCTCATGAATACTCGATGAATTTGACTTATCCATTTCTGATAAAGCTTTAAGAAACTATTAGAAATTTAATGAGTAAACTCGACGAATTTCACGAATCTTCGCATGAAATCTCGACGAATGACACAAGACATCACGTCAATACTCGATGAATTTAACTTAGAGAAATTTCTAATTCATCGTGAACTTGGTAACCACCCTTTTCCTTGAATCTCCTATTGCACTAGAAAATGAAGTACACCCCAATAAAGAGATTACACATATGTTAACACCATGTCCTACACAATGAGGAATTAGATTGTATAGTCCTGTGTTTTATGACCCTTTGTAGTGTAACTTTGTTTTGTACTTTGCAATTAAATCCTGCAAGCACAAAACTTGAAAGTATTACTCAATTCATCTTTGTTCAAGGTTGATTTCTTAAAATCAGGATTATTGTGGAAAAAATACCCAATATATATCACAATGATTTGAAAAATATGAACCAATAGATGATATTTTAAACAAAATTTCAAAGTATGATTCTAATTATCTAAGCAAGATAAGAGTAACATTGTTAGGAAATTTGTAAGAGTCAAATATACTAGAAACATTGTAGAGATCATACATTGATATATAATGTTGTTACTCACATTTATAGAGAACGTGTATAGGTGTGCGTTAGGATCTAATTCTCATAAGTATAAGTGTTATGCAAGATAATGAAATGTACAAAAATAGTTTTTTGATCATTCATACCTATAAATAAATTGAAAAGGCTCAACATTTATTAAGAAATATGCTTAATATTAAAGATATATTATTAATTTTACGTCCACCCAAATTCAATGCACATACCAATAAAGTACAACTCCCAAGGTGCTCTACACACACAATGCTTATTAAGACTTATTAGGGAGCAAAGTAGTGCTTCAGGGATCATTTTTACAATTTCTGAATTTTTTGTGATCCTGTGTACATAAAGTGGTTTTTGATTTTATTTTTTGCGACAAGACACTTTACAATTCATTTTCCATTGTGCTTAACCTAACAATGATCATTAAGACTTTTTAGGAGGGTAAGTAGTGCTTGGTGGTGATTTCTTGTCAATTTTATTTATGATTTTAGTTTCTTGACTAGGGGTTGTGAATTCACTTGTTGTGAAACAATAACATTTTTTAAACCACTGGAACAAACATAGTGCGTGAACAATAAATTTGCATTACACAAATTTAAGGTTGTGTTGGTAACTTATTCATGGATTTTAATATATTAAGATATTTATACTACACAATTATGCAACTTTAAAATTTATAACATATGTAGGAGAATCAAAGTTGTGCATGTGAGAAATTCATTATCAAGCATAAAACTTTACCCATACTTAGAGACATACTAACATGTTCTATAAATGTACACTATAATAAGTTTCATGACAAAGGAAAAGATCGTTTGCAAGGCATGATGAGTCAGTACAATGCTTGAACGTTTTGATAAGAAAATTAAACATTGTAGTTAAAGGAGAATAGATAATAGAAATCAACTTTGACCGTTTGTTGCAATAGCACAACAGTTTTTTTGATTTTATACATGTTTCTGTTATTTTATCTAATGCAAAAATAGAAAGCATATTTTTGGGAATTTTGAAGTTTTTCAAATTTTGTAGTTGATTTTTGAAGTAATACTAAAAAAATAGTGAATAAAAAAAATGAAATTTTGATGAAATAGAAAAGGTAGACACTCAGTAGGAAAACAAAAGAAATTAAAAAAAAATCATATTTTTAGGCTACTGTTAACGGTATCACTACCGTTTGGCGGTACCAGTGGATATTTGGTTTTTTGATTTAAAATCATGTTTTTCAAGATTTTTTCATTCGAGTTTTCATGATAATGTTATATCAATATGATAATCATCCAATAGTGCAAATGTTGAAACCGAAAACTCGATCTCTATGGAGTTCACCCTTGGGGAAGTAGTGATTGCACACCTACTTCTCTCCCGCGAGCTGAACGGCTAAGGAAAGAGAACATTGGACAGACCCAAGGGCTCGGCGTGGAGGTCCCACCACACACCCGGAAGATCTTAGAGCACTCCACCTCCCTAAAAAGGCACCGAGCTAAGGATACCTCAAAAAGTGCAAGAAGATCGGGGCACAAGTAAGCATGCATCTGAGGTACCCCCTTGGGTCTATTTATAGATTTCTTAAAATGTCATCCAAATAGCCAACCTCCGTTGTTTGGAATGGCTATTTGCTGCCCAACTGGGTCTGCCAACATCTTAACTCCATTGTTATAACAGGCTATAGGTAGGCCAACGGGGGAGGGATGATAAAAACACATCACATGAGACGGCGCGGGCACCCCCGTAAAACCTCTGCTCGTCGGGGGCGGCAAGTGCACGACGAAGCTAGCACTCGCCACCTCTAGTCCCCAATCGGGCGAGTATGGCCCAGGCCTACGCCTACTCGCCCGTTGCCTGCCCGAGGTCTTATGCCCAGAACTGCCTCTTTGTGGTGACACCGACAGTCGGGAAGGTCGCCATTACAAAACGCCGATTCTGCCAACCTTTATGATCACCAAAAAGAAAGACAAGTATACACATAGTATGGATAAAACTAAGCCCACAATCACATGTAATATATGTAAAGGAAATCTCATCAAGTCCATATATAATAAAAGTACTGAAATAAAACACTACAAAGAAATATAAACGGGCTCAAACCCGGTACATCAATCCTCACTACAAACTCTAGTGGAATCTAAGTAAACTATCACTCACGGAACCAGTAGCTGGTGCTCCTTTGCTAGACTAGACCATCTCCATGAGCACCGTACTCCACTGGTGCTGTGTCCCCTGCTGCTTCTCCCTGTCTTCCATCCGGAGTCCCTTGAATGTTGTGGTCCGAAAACCGTTAGTCGAAAGACTAAGTCCTATAATCCCCTACCCCTCCCCCATGGATCGTAGGAACCGAGCAGGGAGGAGGAAAGGGAAGCTATGAAGGTGGATAATAAGCAAATTAGGTGACGGTGGAACTATTCTAGCAGTTAATTATAATGTATATACAGCTAAGGAAGGAAGGTACGTGCTAGCAGTTCTATGATAGTAAGCAGTAAGGTGAACAAGTAGAGCAAAGTAACAGAGGTAAGAAAGTCATACTAGGAAGTAAGTAACCTTAACTTATATGAATGCCCACACAAACTTAAAAGTTAAGGGGTCTTCTACAAGGCTCCCATCGTATAAAAAGTCACATACTGATTTATACGTTAGGGTGTTGGTTGTATGTAAGTATGAGTGTAGTGATATGTTATGCCATGATTAGCCTAAATCCAGAAATTTATAATTTTCTAATTAAATTTGATATTTAATTATTTTTTCCCAAACTTAATCCATGAGTGATTTGAACATTAAGTACTAGATTTACTTAGGGTATGACCATTCAAAAATTATGAACACTATAGGTTTACAAGATATCAGTGAATACTAAATATCATATATTTCATAAAACATTTAACCTCTAAATATTTATTCCAAAATAATTCATATAAATAGGGGTATTGAAGGAAGTACCAAAAATACTTGTCCAAAAATTCCTCAAAAATTAGCAGAGCTACATTATGATCATAAAACTTCACTTCCTAAGTTTCATGAAATTCCAAAGTCAGTAAACCAGGTAAAAGATTATCTAAAGAAAAACCATCATAAGGCACTTTGTGAAGACACACCCTTGTAATCTCAATTAAACAACATTTACAATTTTTCCATGCCTCTATATGCCCTAATATGTTCTTGACTAAGTATCACAATTTTCCAGCAAGCTATAATATTTATTTCCTATTTATCCATGTAAGTTGCAGTAATTTACTTTACAAAGGAGGTTCTAAAAATAAAGCTTCAACCACTACAAATAAACTACTAGTGCAAAATAATGTCATTTGATTATCTATTCCAGAATTTCAAACCATTCTACCAACTATACATCATATTTCCATCATTAACATAAAAAACGGCAATATGGAAGTTACTTCTACAAGGATAATCTACTGATCTCTAAACACCAAAAGATAATTACCAGATGTTAATAATACTACGAAATTATCCATGCCAAAATTTCATCAAGATTCAAGGTCATTTGACCCATGAAATAACTTATAGGGTTTAAAGTCATAAATACATAATAAGTGGTTTATGTAGGGTGCATGTGTCTAAGTACCACTATACCCCATCCAAGGACATTTCACCACCTTAGGATCTCATGGACAAATCCCCAAGTCCATCCAAGAACATAACCCCCTATGTCCTTCACAAGCCCCCAAGGTTCAACCTTAGGGTTAGAAATAGGGTCCAAGGGCAATTTCAGCATAATCCACTCCACAATCCATATGAGGGTGTTAAATGTCATGTCAAACCAGTGGCCAAATTTTCAACCTCTGTTGAGGTGGTTTGGCCACTTAAACCCATAAGGGGCTCTTTTGACCTAAATACCCCTTTTATGGCAAAGCTAGGGTTTGCTTATTTCCAAACTAAATCATCCACAAATGTGATGAAAATATATACAGAGCCTTATGATGACCCCAAGGACCACTCACAAAAATTTGGGAGGGTTTGGAGGTCATTAGGTCTCCTAAATAAAATACCCTAGGATTATTAAATAATTTCTAAAACTATAAAAAAAATGTCTCCAAAAATTCCCATTTTGGGCATGACCTAAGTATAGGTCAGAATGACTCCCTGTCCAAATTTTAGATCATTTGGACATGTGATGAAGTGGGGGCACACATTTAATCTCTAACTAGCCCTAGGTACAGATCCCACCAAAATGAGTGCTGTGGTCAAACCACTTACCCAAATTAGTTCAAATAAATTTTAAAATAAAGTAGACCCATAGAGTTTCAATTTACATGATGATCATTTTCTCTGAAATAACAGCTAGGTATTTTTAATATATTTCCTAAGATGACTGATTTATATCACAGAAAATACATTTAATATAATATAAAAATGTTGATCTTGCACAGATCTTGGCGCAGATCCGACAACGCCGGCTCATCTTCTACCTCCAACAAACGGGTAGGATCTACCCGACCTAGAGCAGACTCCAGCCGCCACAGCCGGCCACCCGGCCACCTACCTAGCCGACCACCACCACCACCACCTCCGTCAAGGTGGTGGCCATCACTGGGCGGCAGCACGACCGCCGGAGGGGCGGATTCTGGCGATCCTGATAGGTTGAAGTTTTTAGAAAAATAGAGAAATTGAAAGCTTGGATCGGGCTCAATTGAGGCCGATTCTCTTTCTTATTGAATCCTATGACCTACCCAAAGAAGAAGGAGTAAGGGAGGACCTTATTGGTGGTCTGGAGTCGAGTTGATCACCAGGTTACCATGGTGGTGGTGGCGTCGCTCGGTTTTCTGCAACTGCACTGTAGAGGGGCTCGAAATCTCCAAGTAAATGGTGAGAAGGGCTCCTCTCATGCCACTGATGGTGTTTAAAACACTAGTTGAGGAGGGGAGAGGACAAGCCATCAATGGCCATTAATGGCCATTGAAATCTTGGCTCGACCATGGTTGGGTAGGGTTGTCTTGGTTATTATAGGTCACCTACCCCTTAGTTAGGGCACTTTGATCTTTTTAGGACTAAGGTTGACTTGGGTCAACCTTTCCTCTTTGGTTTTCCCCAATGGATCCTTGGTGACCCATTGGCCTCCCTTAGGGCTTGGGGAGGTCTATGTATGGTCAATTGGGCATCTTAGAGGACAATTTCCCTTAGTTAGGGCACCATGACCTTTTTAGGGCTAAGGTTGACTTGGGTCAACTTAGCCTCTTGGATTGACCCCAAAGGGGTCCTTGGTGACCCATTGACCTCACTTTAGGGTTAGGGAAGCATGTGTTGGGTCCACTTGGCTAAGGAAGGGTCAACTGACCCCAAGTAGGCCAGTTTGACCCATTTAGGGTTAGGGTGGACTTAAGCCAACTTGTCTACCTACACGGTCGTGTCACTGGTTGTGACACAGCACACAGCGCCCAACCAAACAACCCGAGAAGGACACGGCTTTGGGACACGCCCGTGTCCCAAGCCGTGTCACCCCATACTCGACACTCGTCGAGCGAATTTTGTCGAGCGAAGTTCGTCGACCGCGGGACACGCCCTGTGACACGCCCGTGTCACAGGCCGTGTACCCCTTCTCTCGATACTCGACACACGTCGAGTGAATTTCATCGAGCGAAGTTCGTCGAGAGCAGGACACACCCTATGAAATGCCCGTGTCACAGGCTGTGTACCCCTTTCTCGACACTCGACAATCGTCGAGTGAACTTCGTCGACCGAAATTCGTCGAACACACGGGACACACCCTGTGAGACGCCCGTGTCACAGGCCGTGTACCCAGACATGCCCTGGGAAATGCCCGTGTCCTAGGCCATGTCACCCAAATGCGCTCCAGGTCTTTGACCTCTTACACCTCTCCCCTGCTATAATAAACTGCAGCCATAATTTTGACACCTAGGGGGAAATAACCAGTAACCAATAGAGCATAGCTACATATCCATATGTTATAACTTCTTACTCATGCTATTCCCGAGCCAACCAATTCGGGTTCGAACAAACTACCCACGCTACGACTCTAGTGGCGAAGTCGAAATCAGCATCCGACAAACAAAAACTTGGGCTAACCTTGCCCGAAGCCAAAACACAAGCATTCCCGAAGAGGCATCACCGAGTCACCAAAACAGACTCCGGCTTGCTAGGGAATCTTGCAAACAGGCTATCAACCAAGCCACTAAAGGCCTAAAGAGCGAAGATTACGCTCTAACAACAATAAAGGCCAACGTAACGCCACAAAATTACACACTGGCCATAAAAAAAACCGGGGGCGTTACACTATGGACCACCCAAGGGGGTTTAAGTGTTGTGGTAGGGTCATGGGGGTCTAGTTGGATCCCTAAAGTCAAACCCTAAATCTGGTGGTGAGGCTTTGTTATAGGCAGAACAAGGTGATTTTCACCTTGGCCCTTGTTCAATTGGTCCTTTGAGCTTCTTATGGTTTTATCATGACCCAGTCATGACAAAACCACTCCTAGGGGTCTAGTTGTTTGAGGGATATTATAAAGGGCCTCACCAATTGATGAATATATTCTCCCTCATCAGTTTTGAGGAGTTGAATAATCATAGCCAGCCACCAAAGTGGCTGCATTTAATTTCTCCAATAAGGAAGAGAGAAAAGAGGGGAGAGAAAGCCATTAATTACCATAAGAGATCAAGAGCCCCTCCCCTCACCTCCATTTGATGGGTTCATCTTCCCTGGATAATTAGGAGGAGACCAACAGCCATAATCAGCCCTAAATGGCCGAGTTCAGTGAACCCATGGGTGGCCGAAATTTTCACCTTCAAGGCCAATAATGGTCATTGGTGCTGCACCCTTCCTCTCCCCCATTTAGCCCTCTTAAAAGCATCCCTGGACTCAGAGGAGGAGTTTCCATAATCCAACTGAAGTATCCGAGTCAGTTGGTAGTGTAGTTGCAAAGCACCAATCAACTCCACCACTGGCCATGGCGCACCACCACCAAATAGGTCGGCAAGCATGATTGCAAGTCCTCCTCTACTCCTCTCTTCGTGGGATAGATCCTTAGATATTTTAGGAGAGAAATCGTGCTCAATTGAGCCCGATTGGAGAGGCAATTTTCAGAAATTTTCATGGATTTTTAACCTTGCGGGATCGCCAGAAATCGCCCCTCTAGCGGCCGTGATGCCGCCGGGCAATAGCCCACACCTCAACGAAGGTGGTGGCGGCGGTGGCCGACCAGGGAGGTCGCCGGGTGGCCAAAAAATGGGGTTTAAATTCCTTCCAAGTCGGGCAAATCGCGACCATGGGCTGGAGGTTGAAGTCGCAGTCCAAGCCGTTCATTGTTTGATTTTATTATTTGATTTATTTTGAGAATTTTATCCCTTTACTGCACTCATTTTAAAATAGAAAAATAGGGCCCTTAGGTGCTGAAACAGAAAAAGTGGTCAACATCAAAGTTGTTGCCCTTGAAGTCTCTTTAATTTAAAATTAATTTCAACCCATTTGGGTTAGTGGATTGACCACAACGCTCATTTTGGTGAGGTCTATACATGGGGTTGAACAATGGTTGATTTGACATCTAAATGACCTGAAATTTTAGACTGGGTGTCACTCTCATCTATACCCACAACATATCCAAAAATGGAATTTTTTTCGATACAATTTTTGTATAATTTTTGTAATTATTTACTAAACTATGATTAAATTAATTAGGGGACCTAATTACCTCCAAATGCTCCTAAAGTTTGGTGAGAGTTTCTTGGGGCCAATATAGGCCTCTGTGTAAATTTTCATCCCATTTGGTGATGATTTGGTTTTATTTTTGCAAACCCTAGCCAGCTATAGGATCTAGTGGGAAACAGATTTGTCCGGTCTATCTCTTCACCATGGGGAGCTCCGGTGTTGTTCAGCAAGAAGAAGGATGGGATACTTCGATTATGTATCGACTACCAGGCCTTGAACAGGTTGACGGTCTGGAACACGTATCCTCTACTAAGGATAGATGAACTAGTTGATCAGTTGGAGGGAGCTCACTGGTTTTCATAGCTGGATCTAAGGTCAGGGTACTACCAGTTACGCATTCAGGAGGACGACATCCCGAAGACATCCTTCAGCAGTAGATGCAGATTGTACGAGTTTACTGTGATGCTCTTCGGGCTCTCGAGTGCTCCCACCGCATTCATAAGTTCGATGAACCGGGTATTTAAGCCATATCTGGATGTCTTCGTCCTCATATTTATTGACGACATCCTCATGTACTCGAGGACAGAAGAGGAGCATGCAAGATACCTGGATCTGATGCTGGAAAAGCTCCGAGAGCACAAGGTATTTGCTAAGTTCAGCAAGTGCCAGTTTTGGATAAAAGTGGTGGCCTTTTGGGCCATACTATCAGTGGAGCAGGATTGACGGTAGATCCAACAAATATTTAGGCAGTACAAGATTGGCCACCACTGAAGATGGCAACGAATGTCAGGAGTTTCTTAGGGCTTGTCGGATACTGCCGGAAGTTCGTGAAGGTATTCTCGCAAATTGCTCTCCCTCTCACATCCCTGACGAAGAAGGAGTCTCCATTTGTTTGGAGGCCACGGTGCGACGCTGCCTTTCTAGAGCTAAAGGGTCGGCTTACCTCGGCCCCTATACTTGCTCTTCCATCCGGGAAGGAAGGATTCCAGGTATACACGGATGCATCATATCAGGGGATGGGTGCCATTCTGATGCAGAACAGGCACGTGATAGCTTACACCTCCCTTCAGTTGAAGAAACATGAGCAAAATACCCGGTGCACGACTTGGAGATGGGGGCAGTTTTTTTTGATCTAAAGATCTGGCGACACTATCTATACGGTGTCCACTGCGATATATTCTCTGAACACAAGAACTTGAAGTATGTGGACATGTAGAAGGAGCTAAACATCAGACAAAGACGCTAGGTAGAGTTTCTGTCGGACTATCAGTACACCATGCACTTCCATCCCGGGAAGGCAAACGTAAAGGCAGACGCTTTGAGCCAGAGAGCAACTACGTCGGGAGCAGGTCCTCAGCTGAAATCCTTGGGGTTGGTGAAGATGTTGGAGGAGGTGCATATATCCTTAGTGACTGAGGATGATCCAGTGCTATATACGGAGTACCTGGAATCGATGACTGCCACCGATGCCATTCAGGATTGCATCAGGGATGGGCAGAGGCTGGATATGAGGACAGAGCCTATATTCAGAGCATTGGAGGAAGGCACGGTAGGAGATTACTCCCTGAGAGACATGCTGCTATGTTTTAGAGGCAAGGTCTATATACCAGTAGGAGGCTAGATTCGGGAGGATATCATGTCAGAGGCACACTGTAGAAGATACTAAGTGTACCCGAGGATCACTAACATGGCAGCGGACCTGAAAAGGACGATGTATTAGCTGGGTAAGAAGAAGGACATTACATATTTTGTGACACATTGCGAGGCTTGCCAGCTCGTAAAGGCGGAGTGCAAAAATCCGATCGGATTACTACAGCCACTTTCGCTGCCGGAGTGGAAGTTTGAGGACATAGCCATGGATTTTATACATGGGCTTCCGCATTCTTATGCGGGGAATGATTTGATTTGGGTGATCATAGATAGACTGACAAAGGTGTCTAGGTTTATTCCAGTTACGAAGGACGCTCCGGTCAGTGTTCTAGTGTGTATGTTTGTCGAGCAGTTTGTTCGTTACCATGAAGTGCCCAGGACGATCGTGTCAGATAGGGATGGATGGTTTACGTCCATGAGTGGAGGTCGGTCCAGGCTTATATGGGTTCTCGATTGACGTTCAGCACGAAATTCCACCCTCAGACAGATGGGCAGATGGAGCGCACCAACCAGATACTTGAGGGCCTTCTGCGCCTATGTATTTTGGACCACGACAAGCCTTGGGAGAGACTGTTGCTGCTAATTGAGTTCTCGTACAACATCAACCATCAATCTAGTTTAGGAATGTCCCCTTACGAGGCATTATACAGAGGGAGGTGCAGGAGCCCACTATCTTGGATTCGGGATGAGGATCCAAATGCACTTGGCTCGGAGTTCGTGGCGGGCACTGATGCTCAGGTTAGATTGATTCGAGATAGGATGTTGGAAGCCCAGAGCAGGAAGGCCAAATACTATAATGCGTGGAATCATCAGGTAGAGTTCTAGGTGGGAGACCGGGTCTTCTTGAAGATATGACCGATGCGTGGGGTCTCGCGGGTTCACGGGCGGAAGAAGCTCAGTCTGAGATACATGGGGCCTTACAGGATCCTGGAGCGGATTGGCCCCTTATCTTATAGACTGGAGCTACCGCTGGACTTGGCGGGATTGCACGACGTCTTCCATGTCTCTTCACTTAGGAGGGCTCTACTACGCCCAGAGCAGCTGATTTCCACTATAGATGGACCGGTGGCCTCAGATCGATCAGTTAGCATGGAGCCGATCAGGATCGATGATACGACAGTGTGGGTTGTTGGATCCCTAGTTGATTTGGGCTAGGTTCACTGACTTAGGATGTGACCCATCATGTATAGTCCGGGTCAAGTTTTTGTCTTAGAGTCTAGGACAGTCCTCTTTCTCAACTTCAAATGGACCAGCCTTCTTCAAGACCATCAGGAACTCCAGATCTATCAGTTTTTCAGACTAAGTGAAATGAGTTCGACGTTCGTCGAACTCAGCTCGATAAAGGGAGTTCTGCGCTCGACGATCGTGAGACAATTCGCAGTGCTGAGCTCGTCGAACTATGTTCTTTACTCGACGAACACCGGGATTCTACCTCAAGCTTATCAGGACTACTTCAGAATTTCTCTAAGTCCAGCTTCGTGCTTCGGTCGACGAATTATATTCTGATCTCGATGAACTTGGACCTCAAATTCACAGCTTCTCAGGTCGACGAATGCTAATCTCTACTCGACGATCTTTGTACTCAAAAAATCTGTGTCGACACTTAGGGTTTGTGTCGACACCAGACGATTTGTGTCGACACCAGGATTTCAGTCGACACCAGCTTATGTCGATACCAGAGGATTTGTGTCAACACCAAGATCAATCTGTCGACAACAAGTTGTGTCGACACAACATTTCAGCAGATGCAGAGTATTTCGTCCAAGTCCAGAACTTTTCTCAGTTCAACGATTTTTATTCTCAGCTCGACGAATTTGGTTCTCTGCTCAACGAATAATGTTTGTCTGATATTGAAGATTGTCTGTTCAACGAATGAAGACTGTCAGCTCGACGAACTCAGCTCAGCTCGACGAACTCAGCTTAGCTCGAAGAACTCAGGCTTAGCTCGACGAACTCAAAACTCAGCTCGATGAATTATGTTCTTCGGTCGATGATTCCAGACTAGGTCTTCTTCCGTTCTCGTCTCATTCCATGGCGCTGATTCTTGGACATTTAATGGCAGTTCTTCATAGTATACTACCGTTAGAATGCGCAGTTAATCCTGGATTATTACATGCCATTTTCCCATGGAAACAGTTGGGGAAATAATTAATTGCTGCTTCCTTTCCAGGCCGTCTGCCATTACTGCTCGATATTCAAAATTCGAATGTTTTCTTATGATACAGAGAGATATATAGAAAGAGTCAGTAATACAGAGAGACAACATACACAATAACAACAACAAAAAGACAGACAGTGATTCAGACAACACAAGAAAAAGAATTCATTCTTGGCCCATAGAGAAACTGATCAAGAAGAAGAAGAAGAACACACATCAATATCAAGAGTCTTCGTCATCTGCTTTTACTCAGGATAACTTCAAAAACAATACATTCATATCAGTTACAAGAAGTTCCTGAAGACTTTCTCTAGACCAAGAAATCTAGGTCTTTGAAGACCTATCACCCTGAAGCAGTGCTCCAGCATTCTTCCTGATCCATTCTACATCTCAGGGGGAGCAAAGCTGCTAAACAACAATCCATAAGTCTTCTCATTTGACTTGAGAAAGAGAAGACCTCATCACCCTCTCACTCCACCTCTGTACAGGGTTTTAATTCCCTTCAAAATTATTCTTGTTGCAAGTCTCCCACCAAAAGACTTGAGGGTTTGGTTTTTGGGAACCTGATCAAAACCCCATTGGTGCCAGGACACCTGATCAACCCCTTCCTGCAGTGGATTCCTACCAGGGTGGTAGAAGAGTGGACTACCCAGATTTGGGGAACCACTATAAAATTCTTGTGTCGTCTGGTTGCTTTCTTTTCTATTTGTTTTCTGGCCTTGCTCTATGAATGTGCTGTGATTAGATAATTGCTGCATCTTGGTTTATTGTATTTGCTTCCCTACACACACACACCTAAAATACAACAGTAGTTGTAAAAGTTTTAAAATCACCATATACTCTATTCACCCCCCCCTCTAGAGTATATCAGATCTAGATGCACTTTCAATTGGTATCAGAGGGAGGTTGGTTAATAATACCACATCTTCCAGGTTGGTTAAATTACCATACCTGATTGGTTGTACAGGCTAACACCTGAATCCCAAGATCCCTTAGTTAGATCTGTTTGTTTTTATTCTGTTTTTGGACTTATCCTTCTCACAGACATGGCCCAAAATAAGGATTATACAAGCATCAGACCTCCAGTGTGCAATCTTAATAAGTTTGCCATCTGTAAGGCAAGAATTAGATTATATATGAACTCCATTGATGAGGATATTTTCTCTGTCATTTCAACAGGTGTTCAGCTCCTACAACTTTTGCCAGCACATCAACTAATCTGAGTGCAGTACCACCTACAGACAATACTGAAGCCTATAAGAAAGCCAAGATGGCTGATGCAAAGGCTATGAATATTCTGGCCCAAACAATGTCAGATGACATATTTCAGAAGGTGGCTGAGTGCACCTCAGCCAAGGCCATTTGGGACTCTCTCAATCAAATGATAGCTGGCTCAGCTGATGAAAGAAAGGATAGGAGATCCAGTCTCATTTCTCTCTATGAGAATTTCAAAAAGGATGAGACAGAATCTGTGGCTGAGATGTACAATAGATTAAGCTCAATCATCAGTGAACTCAAGACTCTTGACAAGGACATCACCTTAACTGAGGTAAATGACAAAATACTGATGTGTTTCCCCAGTTCATGGGACTCCAGAATCTGGCCAATCAAAGAAGCCAGAAGCCTCAATGAGATTTCAATAGAATCTCTGTTAGGCAAGCTGAAGTCATATGAGCAGCTTGTCAAATCAAGAGAGGCAGCAGAACAGAAAGCAACTACCCCAGTTAGGAAGGAGCACAGCTTGGCCCTCAAAGCTTCTAAAGACAATGAAACATCTACATCCAATGAGGAGTTAATGAGTCTTTTTGCCAAAAGATTCTACAAAATGGCAAGAAAGGACTTTAGAAGAAAATCATCCAGGCAGGATGATAAGCCCAAATATGACAAGACACCAACTAAGGAGGTTGTGTGTTTTGGATGCAAAAAGCCTGGGCACTATATTTCAGAATGCCCAGAGAATCAGAAAAAGGACAAGGGCAGGGACAAGGATTCTAGAAGAAAACAAAGCAGCAGACCCACCTCCAACAAGTATAAAAGGAAAGACAAAGGATTTGTTGCTGAGTCCTGGAGTGACACAGAAGAGGAAACATCCTCCTCCAGCTCCAGTGAAGAAGAGGAAGAAGCCAGATCCAAGGAGGTGTGCCTAATGGATATAGATGCCTCCAGAAGCAACTATGGATCAGAAGAGGATTCTGAAGATGAAGGTGCCTCAGACTCAGAGGCTGATCAGGTCATTTCTAGTTTTGATTTCAATTCTGACTTATTTAAAGTAGAATTTAAAACTATGTGCATGGATCTAATAAACTCAGAGAAAGAAATAAAAACCTTGAGGACTAGACTAGAAAACCTTGAATCTGTCAGCACAGAAAATAGAAAACTAACTGACCAATTGACACTAGCTAATGATCAGATAATCAAGTTAAAATCTGAATTATGTGAGGCAAAACAACTTGAGCAATCTCTCAATGGGAGAAGCCTCAAGCTGATGGATATCACAAGCACAGTAAATGCCATATTAAATGGCAGGCTGGGCTTGGGTGCTTCATCAGGTTTACCCCCATAATAAAGAAGAATATACTTTCTACTCCCATAAAGTTTATCACTGCTAAGGGTAAAGAGAAACTAACTGAAAAACCCAGGTCAGAAAACAAGTCAAATCCCCTAGACAATAGAAACAGAAAACAGAAGAAAGCTGTTAAAAACCAAGTTCAGCAGAATTCGTCGAACTTAGATCGACGAAATCCTGCAAGATCGTCGAACCCCGATCGACGAACGCTGAACGCAAACTTCAGAAATAATTATTCGTCCTACTGCGATCGACGAACTGTGTATGGTTCGTCGAGCAGAGGTCGACGAACGTGGGACGCAGAAAATGACCATGGTCATTCTCTGAGTGGAGGTCGACGATCTCATCCCCATTCGTCGAACTCTGGTCGACGAACTTACAATAATTCGTCGATCTCAGAACGACCAAATATAAATCATTTCTCCTATAGAAATTTTAAAACAGCTAACAAGACATTTAATCCAGTAGCTGATTGGATAATCCCACCTAGGAGATATCACCCTCTAGGGTATAAGTCTCAACTTGCCTTATCAGTCATTTCTAGTTTTACTTTTCAGCCAAACCAAGGACCCAAGTTAACCTGGGTCAAGAACAATTGAGCTTTATTTCTTAATGCAGGTACAGGTGAAGAGCTGTCCAAGGCTATGTCAGACCTGGTACCTGGACAGTGGCTGCTCCAAGCACATGACTGGCAGCAAAGCAAATCTCTCCAGCTATAAGTCCAAGCTAGGACCAAAGGTGATATTTGGAGACTCAAAGAGTGGTCAGTCAGAAGGGTATGTAAGAGTAAGCATTGGAGCAGTGACCTTCAAAAAGGTAACATATGTAAGAGGACTTAAACATAACCTCATATCCAAAGTCAATTATGTGATGAAGGTTATCAGGTACATTTCAACTCTACCTCTTGCTCTATTATAAATGATAAAAACCAAACTGTTTTAATTGGACTTAGACAAGGAAACATATATTTAGTAGATTTCATTTCTGCCACAACTGATATTTGTTTACTTAATATCACTAGTAACCAAAATGAGTTATGACACAAAATGCTAGGACATGTAAATCTTAAGAACATATCTAGGTTATCTAAAAACAACATTGTTAGAGGTTTACCTTCTGGTCCCTACAAGAAGGAAAGCCTATGCAGGGCTTGTCAACTAGGCAAGCAAACTAAAACTAGTTTCAAATCCATTAATAAAAGTGATTCACCTAGGATATTGTATCTGCTTCATGTGGATCTTTTTGGACCCATTGCAGTACAAAGCCTAGGAGGGAAGTCTTACACCTTAGTCATTGTTGATGATTTCTCCAGATTCAGTTAGGTAGCCTTCCTGAGAGCTAAGTCAGATACATTCAAAGTTCTTACAGATTTTCTCAGGACCATACAGATTGAGTTCTCTACTCATGTTGCATTGATCAGAAGCGATCATGGCACAGAGTTTGAGTCTCTTCTTATGCATGAGTTCTGTGAGAAGGAATGTATCAGGCAGTGCTTCTCAGCTCCTAGAACTCCCCAACAAAATGGGGTTGCTGAAAGGAAAAATAGGACACTCATTGAAGCTGCAGGTACATTGTTAGCAGATGCTTACATGCCTCTATCCTTTTGGGCAGAAGCTGTAAACACAGCTAACTATATCCTGAACAGATGTCTTATACAAAAACTAAAACATAAGACCCCCTATGAATGACTTAAAGAAAAGAAACCTAAAATCACTTACTTTAAAGTTTTTGGTTGCATATGTTACATCCACACTAATAACAAAAGATATATTAGAAAATTTGAGGCTAAGGCTGAAGAAGGGATTTTTCTAGGATATTCCCAAGTAAGCAAGGCCTATTGAGTTTTCAACAAATCATCCCTTAAAATTGAAGAATCTGTCCATGTGTCTTTTGATGAAGCTAACATGTCTTATAAGGAGAAAGACATTTCTACCAATAGTCTTTTGCAGGTTTCACCAATGTGTGAGTCAATGGATGGACTAAACCTTACCCAAGAGGTTCCAACTCATCGCACTCCACAGGCTGCTGAAGATAGTGAAGAAGAAGTCCAAGAGAAAGTAACTGAACTTCCATCAACAGCCAGTACCATTCCTCAAGAGGAATTATTTACAGAAGCTATTGCTCAACCAACTCCACAAACTGATCTTGTCACACTTAGAGATCACCCCAGATCTCAAGTGATTGGAGACATTTCAGTTGGTGTACAGACAAGACATCAGCTCAATCAAGACTTGATGCATGCCTGTTTTCTCTCTCAAATTGAACCTCTCACCATCCATGAAGCTGAGCAAGATCCCCACTGGATTCTTGCAATGCAAGAGGAACTAAATCAATTTGAGAGATGTAGAGTTTGGGATTTGGTTCCAAGACCCCATAACTACCCAGTTATTGGAACCAAATGGGTCTATAGGAATAAATTGGATGCACAAGGGAACATAGTAAGAAACAAGGCTAGACTGGTTGCCCAAGGATATAGACAAGAGGAAGGAATAGACTATGACCAAACCTTTGCCCCTGTTGCAAGGTTGGAGGCCATTAGAATATTCCTAGCCTATGCAGCATACAAAAAGTTCAAAGTATTCCACATGGATGTTAAGAGTGCCTTTCTGAATGGTGTACTTCAAGAAGAGGTTTATGTAGAACAATCTCTAGGTTTTATCTCTCTAACTCAACCCTCTTATGTTTACAAATTGCATAAAGCTCTCTATGGTTTAAAGCAAGCTCTAAGAGCTTGGTATGAGACCCTAGCTAGCTTTCTTTTAGAACATAAATTTACAAGAGAAACCATTAATAAAACCTTTTTCACTAGACATCATAAGGACCAAATCTTATTGATACAAATATATGTAGATGACATTATTTTTGGGTCTGCTGATCCCAAATTGTGCAAGAGGTTTGCTGACCTCATGCATTCCAAATTTGAGATGAGTAGCATGGGTGAGCTTTCCTACTTCCTTGGTCTCCAAGTGAAGCAGCTCCCTGATGGTATCTTCCTCTCCCAATCTAAGTATGCTAAAGAGCTTATTAAAAAGTTTGGGATGGGTGATGCTTCAGGAATGAAAACACCTATGGCTACCAATGCTGTTGTGGATTCTGATGCTGCAGGGAAACCAGTAGATCAGAAACATTATAGGGCTATTGTTGGATCCCTATTGTACTTAACAGCTAGCAGGCCTGACATAATGTTTGCCACATGCCTTTGTGCTAGATTCCAAGTGAATCCTAAAGAATCTCATCTTATTTTTCTAAAAAGGATTTTGAGATATATAAAGAGTTATCCTAGTTTAGGACTCTGGTATCCTGCAGAGTCAGAATTTGAGTTAACTGGATACTCAGATGCTGACTATGCTGGATGTAGAGTGGACATGAAAAGTATCTCTGGAACTTGCCAGTTCCTGGATATGAGACTTGTCTCTTGGTTTTGCAAAAAGCAGACATCTGTGTCTACATCAACTGCTGAGGCAGATTATATGGCTGCTGGCAGCTGCTGTTCACAGATGTTATGGATACAAAACCAACTCCTAGATTATGGTATCAACTTAAATAATTCAACCTTATTTTGTGATAATACTAGTGCTATTGCTATAGCTCAGAATCCAGTTCATCATTCTAGGACTAAATATATTGAAATAAGACATCATTTCATTAGAGATAATGTGGACAAAAAGAAAATTAACTTGATCCACATTCCTACTAATCTACAAAGAGCAGATATCTTCACCAAGCCTTTGGATGAGAAAACCCATCTATTCTTTATAAATCAAGTGGGAATGATTGATGGAGAAGAGTTAAATTGATTTCTGTCTACATTCGACGAATTTTCCAGAGTTTGTCGAACGGAGTTCGACGAATTAGGGAAGTTTTGGGAGATTCTCGTCGAACGAAGATCGACGAATTCTCTATGTGGAAATAATTTTCGTCGACTGGAGATCGACGAACCTTGCTTCAGAAACCATTTCATCGAACGGAGTTCGACGAACTGTTTTCAATTCTTCTAAATGAGTTCGACGAACTACTCACCTCTAACTTATTTCGGCGATCTCAGTTCGAATATCTGTCTCTTTTCGTGGAACGGAGCTTGTCAATTCATATTCCGAAAATCTTATATCTAGGTTTTCTTCGACCTCCGTCCCGCGCTTTTAGTTCCTTTGCTCTTGATCGCCGTTTTCTCTGTGATTTTCTTTGCAGGTCATCAATGGAGATCCTCCAGGAGCACTTGCGACGATGAAGTTTGATGCAGCATTCTCCATGGACTTTGAGTCCTTCCAACATTCAGATCTAATTTTTCTTTATATCCTGGAATTACTTGAAGAATTGCATCTCAAGGATTTCATGACACGCAGCATCAAGCTACACTCAACCGAGATAAGAGAATGGGTGTACACTGCCACAGTTTCTGAAGATGGAAATCTGACAGGGCATATTGGAAACACTGCAGTACTCTTTGAAATTTTTGGACTGATCAATGGGGAAGACAACTTGGAAATGGACGCTGAGGAATATGCTGATATGTTGAAAGTAATGGGTTTCTCCGGCAGCAACCCTAATAAGCTTTTGAAGAAGTAACTGTCTGCCGCCTATCAATTTTTGGCCGACATTGTAGGAAAAATTCTGATGGGCAAGCACTCGGTACATGACTATATCACTCGCCATCAGTTCCTGATTATGTGAGCAGTGCTCAACAAACGTCAGGTCGACTGGGGCATGGTCTTGTTTGACCTAATCAAGAAGAAAACAAGTAAGAAGGAAGTCTGCTACGGCAGAATCCTGGGGATTTTCCTCCAAGAAAAGGCCAGTGAATGTTTGGTCTCCCCGACCACATTCATCAATGCCAGCAAGCGCCTCACCTGCGCCTTGTTTGGCCGATGGGAGAGGACAATCACCAAACCGTCCAAGGGTTCCTCCTCCTCCATCAATGCTTCTGAGAGCACCAGGACCATCAAGGTCACTCCCCACCCTGACACTGAAGAGGCCATTCCACCTACCAAATCTCTTCCCACTCCACCTCAACCTCAATCTCCACCACTTGATCTTGCACATATCCCTACACCTCCAGTTGCCCCCACTGAAACACATATTCCCTCACCTCCTCAATCCCCTCTTCCCCCACACCTCTCCACTATTCCATCCTACACAATACCCACTGAATCACACACTGTTCTCCCTCCATTATCCCCTCCACACATTCCTCCTTCCTCCTATTGGAGTTACCATTGTGATCTGGAAGTGATCAAACATGTAATCTCACTGCCAACGCGATATGAGCCTGCAGGGTCGCACATAAGAGATGTGGAGAAGTTGGATAATTGACTGTGTTGGTAAAGGTTACCAATCACCGACCTAAATGGGGTTATGGGCAAAGTGTTGCTTAAAGGATCATCAGGTTGGGCAAATGTTGCCTTGGAGGACTGGTATGAATAGTCGACCGAGGGTCGACGAGAATCATCGAGAATGGTTCTCTGATTTTCGCCAGTCGACGAGAATCGTCGAGAATGGTTCTCTGATTCTCGCCGATCGACAAGAATCGTTACACTGATTCTCGACGATCGACGAGAATTGTCGACCGCAGGTCGACGGTCGACGAGTATGGTCCACCCTGCATTCGGCGAGAATCGTCGAGTATTGTGCTCTGATTCTCGCCGATCCTAGGTGATACTCGCTGACTGATTCTCGCCGAACCTGCCAAGTGATTCTCGCCGATCGTCGCCGATTCTCGCCGACTGATACTCGCCGATTCTGGAACCCTATTTCTGGGTGGTCTGCGGATAACGAAATTCCTAAGTCTATTTATGCCTTCGGTATAAAAGGGACACTTAGGGTTTTCGGGAATCATGTTTTTTGCTTTTGGTAGCCGATCGAAACGAAACCCGCGACGGAAGCGTTCCGCCGTTCCGCTCGATCCGCCGATCCCGAATCCCGCCGCCGATGGAAGTGTTCCACCACCGCCATGTTCGCTCCGTCGACCTCCTTCTCTCCGGCGATCGTCGCTGGCATTGCAATCCCTGGCGCGGACCTAGCAGTCCGTGGGAAAGCAAGGTGCGGTCTTCTCCTTCCCGATAATCCATGCGACGGATAGATCGGCGTTCTCCCGCTCGTGTGGATTTCTGCAGAGACGTGGATATTATTCCACGTAGAACTCGCCACTAGCAAGAAGACAAAGTTTGGACCATCTCCGTTGAGTTGTGACTCAATGCCACCGAGGTAATTTTTGCCTAGTTGTTTGTTAACTTCTTGATTCAACTATCATGGCCCGATCCCATCTCTTTTGGGTTTTCTTGATGTTTTTTTTATTCTTCCGCTGCATGCACAAGCGTTGTGCCATCCTCTTAGAGAAACCCATCAGTGGTATCAAAGGGAGGTTTCAGCCATGATTATTGTATTGGAAGTTTTGTTATTCCAGTGCGTGTAAACCTAGGGATTTAGAAGTGTTCTAAATATCTAGATTTAGTCTTGGTACCCCGCCAAGAACTTCTGAAATTTCGTGGAATTTCTAATTGTTAGAAATTGTAGTCTCCTTAGCAGTAACCATCCCTCGAGTTTGTTTTGGATTTGGATCCAACATAGAGAGATGAGCTTGTCTACTGCTTTAAGTTGAGTTGTCTTTGCCTTTGTCCAATGCATGTAAATCTGAGGATTTGGAAGTTTCCGGATGCTCAGATTTAGCCCTTCCTTCTATCAAATGTTGATGGTGTCAGGTTGTGCACATAAGGGATGCATGTGGTTTTAGAAAAGAAAATTGGTTTTCTTTGGATGTGCACATTGATCAAATGTTGATCATGGTTAACTGTTAACCTACAATCAAAATCCCTTCATCAAATATTAAGTGTTCGGATGCCTTCCGATGGATGACACTCTTCCTGCCTCGATCGATGAAGTGTGGGCTTGCCAAAGCAAGGTGCATTAATCTATCTTGGTAAGGGTGCGAGCAGATAATTGTGATATCCCACTGTCGACAACGGGTCCAGCTTAACTAGGTGACCTCAAAGGTTGAGTTCCTAGAGGCATAGGATTGGCATGCACCATATGATGGGTGCGAATAAGGAGTTATTCACCAACCATACAAGAATTGCATGAGGATGCAATTGGCAAGCGTTGCCTACCTAAATAACCGCATCGTGAGAGGAAAGCCAAAGCTGACTTGATATACGGATCTTGTCCACTAAGAGAGTAGCTCGCATGAACTGTCTGAATTGTTAGTGAGGGCTATCATTTCGAATAAAATAGTGGGAGTGTTTTAATTGAAGTCCAAATTAAAATAAATTGTATTTGAAATTTTGGTACTGATTTTATTCTGCATAAATTCTTGTAGAATTCCATGGCAAGTGTTTCACACTCCACGTTGTCTCTGAGAGCCATCCTTGAGAAGGATAAGCTCAGTGAGACAAATTACATGGACTGGTATAGGAACCTGAGAGTTGTTCTCAGGCAAGAGCGAAAGCTCTATGTCTTGGAAGAAGAAGCCCCCGAGGTGCCGATCGGGAACTCTTCCCGTGCTGAGAAGGATACTTATAAGAAGTATACTGATGATGCTTTAGATGTCGAATGCCTTATGCTTGCCACTATGAACTCTGAGCTTCAGAAGCAACATGAGAACATGGGGTGCAAGGAGATTGACGAGCATCTCAAGAAAATGTTTCAAGGGCAAGCTCGTCAAGAGAGGTTCGACATCACAAAAGCGTTGTTTCAGTGCAAGATGGGAGTTCGAGACTCAGTAGGGACTCACGTACTCAAGATGATTGGGTATATAGAGAACCTTGAAAGGCTGGGTTTTCCTCTTGGTCAAGAGTTGGCCACATATCTGATCCTGCAATCGTTGCCAGACAGTTATGAGCAGTTCGTCTTGAACTACAACATGAATGAAATAGACAAGACACTGCCCGAACTCCTAGGCATGTTGAGAACTGCCGAAATCAATATGAAGAAGGCCAAGCCTGCCAGCCCCATACTGATGGTGCATAAGGGCAAGGGCAAGGCCAAAGGCTCAAAGAAGACGAAGGTGGGACCTAAGTCATATCTTGAGCCCAATTCTTCTACACTGATGAAAAAGAAAAGCACGGTGAAGGAAGGGAAATGCCACCACTGTGGCAAGGCTGGTCATTGAAGGAGGAACTGTCCTTCGTACATTGAGGGTCTGCAGAAATTGAAGGGAGGTGTGACTTCCGCTTCAAATGTTTACGTTATAGAGATAAACCTTTCTGCTCCTTCATCTTGGGTATTGGATACCGGATGTGGTTCTCACATTTGTACAAATGTGCAGGAACTGGGAAGGAGAAGATTGCTGAGTAAAGGGGAGGTGGACCTCCGCGTCAGCAATGGAGCAAGAGTTGCTGCTGTAGCCGTAGGGGTTTACCGTCTTTCTTTGCCCAGTTGGCTTGTAATAGAACTAGATAACTGTTATTTTGTTCCGGCCATAACTAGAAACATTATATCTATTTCATGTTTGGACATGATTGGATTTTCTTTTATAATTAAGAACAACTGTTGTTCTATATTTAAGAATGATGTTTGTTATGCTGTAGCCCAATTGTTTAATGGTCTTGATGTTTTGAACTTGGACCATCTGATCTGTAATGTTGAAAATAATAAAAGACTAAGAACAAATGACTCGAACCCTACGTTTCTCTGGCATTGTCGTTTGGGCTATATCAATGAGAAGCGCATATCCAAGCTCCATAGAGATGGACTTTTGGACTCATTTGATTATGAATCATTTGAGAGATGCGAATATTGTTTGTTAGGCAAAATGACTAAAGATCCTTTCACTGGTTATACTGAGAGGGCTGAGGATCTCTTGGGTGTTGTACATAATGATGTATGCGGACCCATGAGTTCCATGGCTAGAGGTGGGTATTTCTACTTTGTTACATTTACTGATGATTTCAGTAGATACGGATATGTGTATCTTATGAAGTGCAAATCCGAGACCTTTGAAAAGTTCAAAGAGTTCAAGAATGAAGTAGAAAACCAGTTGGGTAAAATGGTTAAAGCACTCTGATCTGATCGAGGTGGCGAATACCTGAGTCATGAGTTCCGTGATCATCTAAAAGAGTGTGGTATTGTATCACAGCTCACTCCACCTAGAACACCACAACATAATGGTGTGTCTGAGAGGAGAAATCGTACTCTGTTAGACATGGTACGTTCGATGATGAGTCATGCAGACTTGCCTGTTTCCTTTTGGGGTTTTGCTTTAGAGACTGCTGCAATGACATTGAATCGCGCTCCAACGAAAACGGTTCTGAAGACACCATATGAGATATGGACTGGGAAGCGTCCTAGTATGTCGTTCATTAAAATTTGGGGCTGTGAGGCATACGTGAGACGTCAAATGCCTGACAAGCTGGAACCCAAATCGGATAAATGTTATCTGGTGGGATATCCTAAGGAAACGAAAGGGTATTACTTTTACCTACCGTCTGAGGGCAAAGTGTTTGTCGCAAGGACTGGTGTCTTCTTGGAGAGAGAGTTCTTATCAAGAAAGACTGAAAAGGTAGAGCTTGAAGAAGTTCAAGAACCACATGTAATGAATGAACCGGAATTGGATCCTGAGACAGGACTACAAGATGTTATAGCTAGAGAACTTGCTCAAGGAACACAAGTCCTACGTAGATCTGGTAGACCGAGGTTTGAGCCTGAGAGATATGGATTTCTCGTATCTCAAATAGGTAATGTGTTGCTTATGGATCATGATGATGAACCAGCAACCTACCAAGAGGCTATGAATGGAACGGACTCCGACAAATGGCTTGAGGCCATGAAATCCGAAATGGACTCCATGTATGCAAACCAAGTTTGGAACTTGGTGGAACCACCTGAAGGGGTACGACCCATACGGTGCAAGTGGGTCTTGAAGAAGAAGACCGACATGGATGGGAATGTACAGACATTCAAAGGGCGACTGGTGGCTAAGGGTTTCAAGCAAATTCATGGTATTGACTATGATGAGACTTTTTCCCCTGTTGCCATGGTAAAGTCCATAAGGATATTGCTTGCTGTTGCTGCGTATTATGACTACGAGATCTGGCAGATGGATGTCAAAACGGCTTTCCTTAATGGAAACCTCCTTGAGGAAGTGTATATGACACAACCCGAGGGTTTTGCATCCCCAGATGAAGCCACTAAAATATGCAAGCTGAATAAGTCCATTTATGGACTGAAACAGGCCTCTCGAAGTTGGAATCTTCGTTTTGATGAGAAAATCAAAGAGTTTGGTTTCATCAAGAATGAAGATGAGCCTTGTGTTTACAAGCGAATCAGTGGGAGCATTGTTGTCTTCCTGATATTGTATGTAGATGACATACTGTTGATTGGGAATGACATTCCTACCCTGAAAGTTGTTAAGAACAACCTAGGGAACTGCTTTTCAATGAAGGATTTGGGTGAAGCGACTTATATACTCGGTATTAAGATCTATAGAGATAGATCGAAGAAGTTGCTGGGTTTGACCCAGAGTACGTACATCGAAAAGGTGTTGAAGCGGTTCAACATGCTTGAGTCCAAGAAAGGATTTTTGCCCATGTCTCATGGTGTGAATCTCTCTAAGGACCAGTGTCCAAAGTCTTGTGAAGATAAGGACCGCATGAAGTTGATTCCATATGCTTCGGCAATTGGATCAATCATGTACGCGATGTTATGTACTCGGCCCGACGTCTCCTTTGCTTTGAGCATGACTAGCAGGTATCAGTCAGACCTCGGTGAGTGTCACTGGATTGCAGTCAAGAATGTCCTGAACTACTTGAGAAGGACTAAGGATGTATTCTTGGTGTATGGTGGAGAGGAAGAGCTCATTGTAAGTGGTTACACGGATGCTAGCTTCCAAACTGATAGAGACGACTCCAAGTCTCAGCCAGGTTTTGTGTTTTGCCTGAATGGAGGAGCTGTGAGCTGGAAGAGTTCTAAGCAAGAGACAGTTGCTGATTCTACAACAGAGGCCGAGTATATCGCAGCAGCTAATGCGGCGAAGGAGGCTGTATGGATTAGGAAATTCATCGGCGAGCTTGATGTAGTTCCTAGCATTGTTGGTCCCGTAGTTCTCTACTATGATAACAATGGTGCAATTGCACAATCTAAGGAACCTAGATCCCATCAGCGCTCCAAGCACATACTTCGGCGGTTTCATCTTATTCGTGAGATTGTCGAACGAGGAGATGTAAACATTTGCAGAGTGCCGACTGAGGAGAATATTGCGGATCCACTGACAAAGCGTCTCGCGCAGAGAAAGCATGATGGTCATACTAGATTGATGGGTATGCGATACCTAAATGATCAACTCTAGTGAGAATCTTGTGTATTGCATGTAAACTGTATTTTGTTGGCTATTTGTTCATATGATGAACTGTATACCTAATTTTTTCCTTTTACAATCAATGGCAAATTCTTTTATTATGAGTTTTTCTATATGATAGTTAAATGTTAACATAATAGATACCCTTAGAATGTTCGCTTCCATGGGACATCAAGTACGTGACTTGAATGTGAGAGCCTATGATTTATTTGAAGCTTCATTCTTAAAAGGTCCCAGGTCGGGTATCATCATAGGAGCTAAGGGTGATGATGGTACTTAGAGACTAGCACATGCGTTGACTGATGACCGGTTCTCACAGGTCATGATATTGTGATATCAAGTCATCACGTGGGTACTTGTTAGTGAACAAGTTATACTGGACAGACCCAACCTGAGACTACTCTGTGGATTGTCATCCAATCGTGTCACGAGTAGGTCTCAATTGACAATGGTGTTGTGGTCCTTTAACCTGAAGTCACAGCATTCATCAAGTGAGGAAGAGCGTGCTTTGATGCCATCTAAAGTCTTCCTTGAGAAAGGTTGATGATAAGGGTGGTTGTTGGGCATGTTACGAATCATTTGGGTGTTTGTGTGTGAGCAGATATGGGATTTGTCCTCCTGTATGACAGGAGTTGCATCCATGGGCCCCTTGATGGAACTGGACTGAGAAATGCATGGCCATGCTTGGTTAAGTCAATATGTGATATTGGACTCACCATTCTCTGGAAGTTCGTCCTGGATCAAGAAACTTGGATTGAGCTATTACGAGGGTGACACGGTCCATGCCTCTAGTTCTTTCCGGATGTAAGGGACAAAGGGACAAAGACAACGCTGATACATTGGTCATAAAGGCTTATGAGTTATGAACTCTTATTGCTTGGGGAGCAATGATGCATTGCTAGATGCCGCTCATTATTTGTGAGGTTTTTGTTTTGATACTTTCAAGATCAAGTGAGAGTCTGTTGGAGTTACCATTGTGATCTGGAAGTGATCAAACATGTAATCTCACTGCCAACGCGATATGAGCCTGCAGGGTCGCACATAAGAGATGTGGAGAAGTTGTATAATTGACTGTGTTGGTAAAGGTTACCAATCACCGACCTAAATGGGGTTATGGGCAAAGTGTTGCTTAAAGGATCATCGGGTTGGGCAAATGTTGCCTTGGAGGACTGGTATGAATAGTCGACCGAGGGTCGACGAGAATCGTCGAGAATGGTTCTCTGATTTTCGCCGGTCGACGAGAATCGTCGAGAATGGTTCTCTGATTCTCGCCGATCGACGAGAATCGTTACTCTGATTCTCGACGATCGACGAGAATCGTCGACCGCAGGTCGACGGTCGACGAGTATGGTCCACCCTGCATTCTGCGAGAATCGTCGAGTATTGTGCTCTGATTCTCGCCGATCCTAGGTGATACTCGCCGACTGATTCTCGCCGAACCTGCCAAGTGATTCTCGCTGATCATCGCCGATTCTCGCCGACTGATACTCGCCGATTCTGGAACCCTATTTCTGGGTGGTCTGCGGATAAAGAAATTCCTAAGTCTATTTATGCCTTCGGTATAAAAGGGACACTTAGGGTTTTCGGGAATCATGCTTTTTTGCTTTTGGTAGCCGATCGAAATGAAACCCGCGACGGAAGCGTTCCGCCGTTCCGCTCGATCCGCCGATCCCGAATCCCGCCGCCGACGGAAGTGTTCCGCCGCCGCCGTGTTCGCTCCGTCGACCTCCTTCTCTCCGGCGATCGTCGCTGGCGTTGCAATCCCTGGCGCGGACCTAGCTCCAGGTTCTCCTTAGTTGATTCGACAAGGCCTCAGCCAAGCTCTAAACCCAGTCCGCAACAGCCCACACCGCGGACACGAGCCAAACCGCCTATTAGCACAAACTTGCACCTGCGGCCACTGAGCAATGCACCAGTCTGCAAGCCTCCATCCGCTCAGACCGCTCCTTGGCAAAGCCAATCAGCAAACACCTTATCCGCAGAAACCAGGCCGCATAGTCCGCGGACTCCATGCAACAAGCCGCTCAGAAGATAGCCGGCTTTCCACTAGACCTTCCACCAGGCCGCACATCTCAGTCCGCCCAGTCCGCCTAGTCCGCCAAAGCTGTCCGCCCCAGGCCGCCCGGCCTGTCCCGTCACCCACTTCCACTTCACAAATTTCAACACTCCCCCTTGAAGCGGAAAGCAAGGTGCGGTCTTCTCCTTCCCGATAATCCGTGCGACGGATAGATCGGCGTTCTCCCGCTCGTGTGGATTTCTGCAGAGACGTGGATATTATTCCACGTAGAACTCTCCACTAGCAAGAAGACGAAGTTTGGAGCATCTCCGTTGAGTTGTGACTCAACGCCACTGAGGTAATTTTTGCCTAGTTGTTTGTTAACTTCTTGATTCAACTATCATGGCCCGATCCCATCTCTTTTGGATTTTCTTGATGTTTTTTTATTCTTCCGCTGCGTGCACAAGCGTTGTGCCATCCTCTTAGAGAAACCCATCAACTCCTCTGCTTCTATCCCCTCCACCATTCCTTCTCCACTTCTGGACTCTTCCACCATTCCCTCCATCATCTCTCTTCTAACTCCTCTCATTCAAGCACTCATCACAGAGGCCATCACACCTCTGGTAAATTCCAATAATTCTTTATCTGCACAAATCACAGCCCTTTCTGCTGCCCCCTCTTCATTCAGGGGCCTGGCTCCAGGTTCTCCTGAACCCAGGCAGGGGGAGATGCTCCATGATGAAGCTGGTGCAGCAACTGCAGAAGTTGATACAGTTGATACAGATACAGATACTGCAGATACAGTTTTTGACACTACAGATACAGTTGATTCAGTGCTTGATAATACAGTTGCAGTTACAGATACAACAATTGATTTTATTCAATTCATGGACACTGACAGTAGTTTTGATGAGTCAGTAGATACAGTAACAACTGCTGGTGATTTCCTTATAAATCTCACAGTTAATTTATCTGAGATACTTCATATATTTGATCCTGTATATATGAAGCTTCCTTTAGTAGAGGTTGCTAGGCCACATTTGGTTATTCCTTCAGTAGAGATTGCTAAGCCATATTTAGCTATTGTCCAGTATACCTCTCCAGCTAGTCCAGCAGTTGCCAAGCAACTTTATGACACCTTTGCTGCTCCTACTGCTGTTCCAATTCCCGTGTCTATTCCAGAAATCTGCCCTGTCCCAGATTTTGTCATGGATGATTCTCCCATGCCTGATCTGGATGAGCTCATTCTGGCAGACATTGAAGAAGAGAACAAGGCAGCAGCTGCAAGCTCTGTCTCTACTGCTGTTGAACCCTCACCCTCTGAACCTTCTATCCCCCCTCAAGAAAAACCTCTTATCATTCCTGATGCCACTCTGAGGAAGTTGAATGCTCTGTATGACAACCCTCAGAGTTCAGATTCTGATGATGATGATGATGATGAATCAGATGAGCAGGCTGCTAAAAAGAAAAAGAAGTTGCTTTCTAAGAAGAGGAAGGCTCCTCCTCCTCCTGCTCCCAAGCCTAATCCCACTGCAGACACTTCATACTATATTCTGCACAATGTTGCTCCTTACAAAGGGATGCCTGCATGGATGTGGCTATCAAAGAACCAGCAAAAAGAGAGGAAGAGGAGTAGGAGATACTCTCCTCCCCTAGTTCATAGATACAAAAAGGATCCTCCTCCTCCTCCTCCAGCAGCAGGTGCCTCTGGCTCTGGCTCTCAGAGATCTGCTCCTATTCAAACTTATCAGAGACAAACAGGGAGATCCTCTGGTGGTAGTCAGCCAAGGCCACCATCTTCAGGCAATCAACACCCTCAACAACAGCAGCAGCAGCACCAGGGATCTAAGGAACATGAAGCTGAAAGGCCCTATTCTCCTCCTGAAGATCCAGAAACAGCCAACTCAGCCAGAATGGCAAGGTTCCAAGAGATCATTGGCTTATCTCTAATCAACAAAGCTAAAGCTGAAGGCAAGGACACAACAGGCTTAACTACTATGTCTCAGTACATGAGAGATGAGCTAAAGAGATTTGGGAAAGCAAACATGCTACTCAATGTTGATGAGTACATGCATCTTCACCCAGAAGCAGTTGTCCCCAGAGCCACTTCACTGAACATCATAGGGGCAGCTGACATGACTATGACCAAGGTTCAAGCTTCAGATCCCAATAGGGAAATCATTTTCAAAAAGCCAGGAGATAAAGCACCAGAAGACAAGCCAAAACAGAAGAAGACAGAGAAGTAATTTTGTGGTTATTTCATTTCTGCTTCTATTTCAGACTATATCTTGCATTAAAATAAAGCCTGTATGTATATATATATCTGATGCATGTGTTGTAAATTCTCTGCCAGATATATCTCTTAATTTTTGCTTTGTTTTTCTGTTTGTTCTTTGCTGGGAGTCTCTGTTAGTGACCTCACCCAAATAGGGGGAGATTGTTAGATCCCTAGTTGGTTTGGGCTAGGTTCACTGACTTAGGATGTGACCCATCATGTATAGTCTGGGTCAAGTTTTTGTCTTAGAGTCTAGGACAGTCCTCTTTCTCAACTTCAAATGGACCAGCCTTCTTCAAGACCATCAGGAACTCCAGATCTATCAGTTTTTCAGACTAAGTGAAATGAGTTCGACGTTCGTCGAACTCAGCTCGATGAAGGGAGTTCTGCGCTCGACAATCGTGAGACAATTCGCAGTGTTGAGCTCGTCGAACTATGTTCTTTACTCGACGAACACCGGGATTCTACCTCAAGCTTATCAGGACTACTTTAGAATTTCTCTAAGTCCAGCTTCGTGCTTCGGTCGAAGAATTATATTCTGAGCTCGACGAACTTGGACCTCAAGTTCACAGCTTCTCAGGTCGACGAATGCTAATCTCTACTCGACGATCTTTGTACTCAGAAAATCTGTGTCGACACTTAGGGTTTGTGTCGACACTAGACGATTTGTGTCGACACCAGGATTTCAGTCGACACCAGCTTATGTCGACACTAGAGGATTTGTGTCGACACCAAGATCAATCTGTCGACAACAAGTTGTGTCGACACAGCATTTCAGCAGATGCAGAGTATTTCGTCCAAGTCCAGAACTTTTCTCAATTCAACGATTTTTATTCTCAGCTCAACAAATTTGGTTCTCTGCTCAACGAATAATGTTTGTCTGATATTGAAGATTGTCTGTTCAACGAATGAAGACTATCAGCTAGACGAACTCAGCTCAGCTCGATGAACTCAGCTCAGCTCGACGAACTTAGCTTAGCTCGACGAACTCAGGCTCAGCTCGACGAACTCAAAACTCAGCTCGACGAATTATGTTCTTCGGTCGACGATTCCAGACTAGGTCTTCTTCCGTTCTCGTCTCATTCCATGGCGCTAATTCCTGGACATATAATGGCAGTTCTTCATAGTATACTACCGTTAGAATGCGCAGTTATTCCTGGATTATTACATGCCATTTTCCCATAGAAACAGTTGGGGAAATAATTAATTGCTACTTCCTTTCCAGGCCGTCTGCCATTACTGCTCGATATTCAAAATTCGAATGTTTTCTTATGAGACAGAGAGATATACAAAAAGAGTCGGTAATACAGAGAGACAACATACACAACAACAACAAAAAGACAGACAGTGATTCAGACAACACAAGAAAAAGAATTCATTCTTGGCCCAGAGAGAAACTGATCAAGAAGAAGAAGAAGAACACTACATCAATATCAAGAGTCTTCTTCATCTGCTTTTACTCAGGATAACTTCAAAAACAATACATTCATATCAGTTACAAGAAGTTCCTGAAGACTTTCTCTGGACCAGGAAATCTAGGTCTTTGAAGACCTATCAGCCTGAAGCAGTGCTCCACCATTCTTCCTGATCCATTCTACATCTCAGGGGGAGCAAAGCTGCTAAACAACAATCCACAAGTCTTCTTATTTGACTTGAGAAAGAGAAAACCTCATCACCCTCTCACTCCACCTCTGTATAGGGTTTTAATTCCCTTCAAAATTATTCTAGTTGCAAGTCTCCCACCAAAAGACTTGAGGGTTTGGTTTTTGGGAACCTGATCAAAAACCCATTGGTGCCAGGACACCTGATCAACCCCTTCCTGCAGTGGATTCCTACCAGGGTGGTAGAAGAGTTGACTACCCAGATTTGGGGAACCACTATAAAATTCTTGTGTCGTCTGGTTGCTTTATTTTCTTTTTGTTTTCTGGCCTTGCTCTGTGAATGTGCTGTGATTAGATAATTGCTGAATCTTGGTTTATTGTATTTGCTTCCCTGCACACACACACCTAAAATACAACAGCAATTGTAAAAGTTTTAAAATCACCATATACTCTATTCACCCCCCTCTAGAGTATATCAGATCTAGCTTCACTTTCACGGGTCTTGCGACGCAAGAAGATTCTGCTAGTCAAGGTTCTGTGGAGAAACCATGGGTAGGAGGAGCACACATAGGAGCCACATGACTTGATGTAGAAAAAGTACCTGGATCTCTTCGAGTCAGGTATACCTTCAATTCCTAGGGATATTATATACTTTTGTTTCAGTAAAAACCCCGTTGGCTTAACCTTAATTTCGGGGATGAAATTTTTATTTTTATATATTGGAATTTGTAACATCTCTCAAACAACTTGTAACATACCTCAAACAACTAGAATCCTAGGAGTGGTTTTGTCATGACTAGGTCATGACAAAACCCTAGGGAGCCCAAGAAGTCAAAGTTAACCTGAGAATGTAGGTGAGATCACTATGGTCTGCAAATAGTAGATTTCTAAACCCTAGTTTAAGATGACCATGAGGCTTATCATGACTTCAAGACCCCACCATGGTCTCACCAATCCATTGTAAGGTCCATTAGAGCCCTAAGGGTACATTGGAGTCGACCTAGGGTGGCCAAGTTGACCTAGAACCACTCTAGGCCTAAATTGGGCAAGGTGCCCTAACTAAAGGCAGTGTGCCCTAGTAAAGCCCAACTAACCCTACTAGGGCCTTACTAGACCTAAAGTGGGGTCAATGGGTCATTAAGGAACCATGGAGGGCAGTCAAAGTGATTAAGTTGACCAAAGTCACCCTAAATGGGTCAAACTAGCCTACTTAGGGTCAATTGACCATCCTCTAGCCAAGTGGACCCCACCCATGCCATCCTAACCCTAAAGTGAGGTTAATGGTACACATAGGACCCATTGGGGTCAACTCTATAGCCTAAGTTGACCCAAGTCAACCTTAGCCCTAAAAAGGTCAAAGTGCCCTAACTAAGGGGAATGTGACCTACAGTATGCAAGTTGACCCCACCCAAGTACTTCTATACTTTAGGGGAGGCCCATGGGTCACCAAGGACCCATTGGAGCCAGCCCTAGTGGCTAATTTGACCAAAGTCAACCCTTGGGTCAAAGTGGTCAAACTAGCCTAAATGGCTAACACAAGCCTAATCCAAGTGGGCTAGGCCTAGGCAAGTGTGGACCATTCGTCTAGGAGGTGGTGAGACACATTTTGGGCCCACCAAATTCAGAAATGGGTGACTAGGAGAGAGATAGAGGGAGTTACCCAAACTTGGAGGAGAGAGAAAGAGGTGCTTAATGGCCATCATGGCCATGGAGGCACCATAACTCCTCCTTTTGATGGAGCTTTAACTCCTTGAAGCAGGGGAATAGTTTTTCAGGAGGTGGCCGGTCATTGGGGTGGCTCAGCCCTTCAAATTTGGTGAAACCGAAATTACCCATTATGGCCATTCATGGCCATTGGAGTTACACCCTTCCCCTTCCCCAATTGAGAGTCTTAAAAGCATCACCAGGCAGAGGGGAGGAGGTTACAACCTTTAACAGGAGGATTCGAGGCGTTTGACTGTGCTGTTGCAGAAACTCGATCGCCGCCACCACCGCCATGGCAACCCAGAGATCAGCTCCCCTCCAACCCTCCCAACAGGTCCTCCTCCACTCCTTCTTCCATGGGTAGATCATAACAATCCTTAGGGCCAAGGTTCGGGCTCAATTGAGCCTGATTTGGAGAGCTTCACTCAATGTTTTTCCGCAAAAATTTACTTATCGGGTTCGCCAGAATGTGCCCCTCCGGCGGCTGTACCGCCGCTTGGCGATAGCCACCACCTCAATGGAGGTGGTGGTGGCGGTGGCCGGCCAGGGAGTTTGCTGGGTGGCCGGCGGCTGGGATTTGAAGTTGGCCCAGGAAGATGCAATCTAGGCCGTTGGCGTGCGGGGACGATGACGGGATGCCGTCCAAATCTGCGCCAAGATTCGTGCAGTATAAAAATTAAACTATAGGATTATATTTTTACATTTTAATTAATCCGTCACACTTTTACTATTTAATGTTTTAAAAGAAACTCTGCATGAGAAAATGGTCAACATAAAATTTCTAGCCTTGTGAGTCTAGTGTACTGCAAAATTGGTTTGAACCAATTTGGCTGCCTGGTTTAACTAGGGCACCCATTTTGGTGTGGTCTATACCTAGGGCTAGGCAGAAATTAAAATGGATGCTCACCCTTCATCTCTGGTCCAAATGACTTGAAATTTGGACAGGGAGTCACCCTGGACCATATATAGGCCTCCCCAAAAATAAGAAGTTTTGGGGACAGTTTTTCTATAGTTTTGGAAATTATTTAATTTCTTTTTGGTAAAATAGTTTAGGGACCCAATGGCCTCCAAACTCACTTAAATTTTGGTGAGTGGTGCTTGGGGTCATTATAAAGTTTGGTTAAAATTTCATCTCATTTGGAGATGGTTTGAATTGAAATCATGCAAACCCTATCCAAGCCATAATAAGGGTATTTTGGTCAAAATTGCACTTTAGGTTTTTAAGTGGCCAAATCACCTCAACAGAGGTTGAAATTGGGGCCACTGACTTGTCATGTCTTTAAACACCTCCCCATGGAAGTTGGGGTAGTTTGGAATAGATTTGCTCTAAGACCTAAGACCAAACCCTAAGGAAGGGCTTTTGTGTCTTATGAAGGAATGAGGTCAAAAGACCTTGTATGAACTTGCAATTTGATTGGGAGTGTGCTAGGGTTGCTAAAGCCATCTGGTAAAAATATTAGGGGATTTGGGAAAGGGTAGGTCCATCATAACCCTAACCCTAGCCTAGGGCACAAATCTTATAGTGCTAGAATAGTTTAGTAAAATGCATTGAACAATAATGAAATTTGGGTAGTGTGGTCAAAGGGGTAGAATGAACCTCTGGAAATTTAATTGTGAATTTTAGGACATTAATTCTAGTACTTCCTTTATAAATGCATGAGTTAGCCGTACTTATTTATCTGAATATTATGATCCTACTGCCCATTGGAAGGTCATGAAAATTAGGCAGATGGGGTTTTAGACCTTATTGCTTAAGTATGAATTTTATTAGAATTTTTGAATACAAATTTGCAGTATCTACTTCACAAGCTCATTAACTTGGAAAATTGTTCAATAATTTGTTTAGAGGTCATTACTTGCTAATAAATTTTGAAACTTGACCTAGAGCATTTATATTTCCTTACAATCATCCTTGACTTTTCTCAGAATTTTTGGAAGTATTCTTGCTGTACTTATCTCTTAAATTGATTTATTGTAGGATATATTTAAAATTAGAATTAGGGGCTTAAACCTTGTTGAAAAATTGGGAGGCTTTGGATTATATGTTAAATAGTCATATTGAATTTATCATAAATTTTGTGGAGCACTTGCCTATCTTAAATTGGTACTTCATGTTTAACTTGTGATTTTTGGATTACTAGAATAATTAAATAAATTATCAGATAAATTAGAAAAATTAGGAAATTCTTATTTTAGACTAAAAAGGTCATGAAAGCCCTCCAGTAATTATTATTATAGGGGTACTGTGTGATTATTTTGTGTACCTCCCATTTTACATGTCATATAACTTAACTTGGTCTACATTTAGTAAAACTGCAGAAATTTTGTTGGAATGTGATTTTGGGCACAAGAGTTGGGGATAGAGGTTTGTTGGTGTGGATAAATAAAAATGAGTTCATCATTAGAAGATAGGATGAGTAGAGTGTTGGATTGGCTAGTGTTAGGTGGTGCTCGGGATCGACGAAAGATCGTCCTTCCCGAGGGGAGGAAGTGTCAAATACTCTAGGGTTAGATCCGGTACAACAAGTAAGGGTTTTGGGAAATTTGATAACAACTAATAATAGTTAGTGTCTTACGAAAGGGAGCTTTGGACGTAATCCCATCATAGTTCCTAGTGCCTTCGAGAGCCCTTCACGGGGTATACCTTGGGCAGTCCTAGGCTAACCTAAACTGTAGGTAAAACTAAATGGCAAGAGTAACTAGAGTAACTAGGGGTTCACTTTCACCCACCTTGATGTCTCGGAATGTTAGGCTGGGTGTAAGACCCCCCTTTTTTTGCAACAACCACCACGGTCTTATGCCCAGAATCGCCGTTTTGCGGTGGCCCCGACTCTCGGGAAGGCCGCCACTACAAAATGTCGATTATGCCGGCCTTTTCGATCAACAAGACAGAATGTATAATGATTGGAAAATCTAAAAACAATCAAGTCCACAACATAGAAAGAGGAAATCACATGACAAATATAGAGTCCACACCACGATATACGGACTTATGCCCGATACATAAAGTCCTCACTACAAGCCACTCATAAAAGTAAAACTACTACTACTCACCTCCACTCACGGATGTGGATGCATGTCCACCCGAACTATACTGGCATGTCTCCATCTGCACCGTACTCCGCGGGTGCTGCGTCTCTTACGACTTCTCCCTGTCTCCCATCTGGTGTGCCTAAAATATGGTGGTCAAACGACCATCAGTCAAACTAGACTCAGTCAACAGTACCCCACCCCTCTACCCGTGGCTCCTAGGCACCGGGCGGAAGGAAGTGAAAATGGAGGACCAAATGGCAGGGTGAAATCAAGCAGATGACAACTATCCTAACAGGAGTGTTGTATCATTAAAAGTGCAGTAGGAGTTAATCAATAAATGGTAATGCAGAGTAGTAAGGTAAGCATGAAGAACTGAAATTAAGAAATGTACAAATAGTAATTCAGTAATCATTAATTTATAGGGATTACCCCTATAGACCAAGGAGTCGTTCTGTAGGGCCTATCGTATAAACTGTCCGATACTAATTTATACGTTAGGTGTCAGGGGTTAAATGCAATCACTATGCTATGACATGCAAGTATGCTGGTGTATGAACATGCAAGTGCAACACACACACACACGACTCTATGCGCATAGACCTTTAGTTCCCCAGTTTGGAGTTAGCTAAACTCTCAGGAGCCTCTCATCGTGGCCAATGGAGACAGTGGGTTGGGCCTCTCCACTCCTAGACTGGTAATCACACTACCCAGCCTAGCCCCTCTCGTACGTTTTCGTACTCTTCCTAGAAAACCAGCTAGTCTCCCAAAGTCAACGTACCGATGACGGTGTGATCGTTCGCCCAATTTTGAGGAACCACCACTGTTATGCACATGCAAGCTTGCATATTATTACTTACCCAAATCTCCGAGCCCCCAGTCACCAAACCATCAAGTCTAAAACTACACCTCGAGCATACAGCTCCCTGGAATACCAAAACAGTTCCAAGTCCCTTTTACTCTACCAATAAGCACATCGACCATGGGTCTATGCTATCCATTCATTACCAAATTGTCTCACCACGTGTACAAGTGTGAGTGCAAGGTGGAGGTATTATTGAGGTTACTCTTGTCCATATTATCCCTAAAGTTTACATTAGCCAGTACTGCCCAAGGTATTCCCCATGAGGGGCTCTCGAAGGCACAAGGAACTACGATGAGATTACGCCCAAAATTCCCTTTCGCAAGGCACTTAATATTATTGATTCCTACCCTTGACCAATCCTCTCTTTTATTTCAGTGTGGCTCCCCTAAGTGTGTTCAAGTTCTCCGAGCTAGCCTATTTCAATTCTATGTACTATATGCAGACTGTGCTATGTTACATGATGCTCCCACTAAGGGGTACTCCATTTACTCATCCAACAGAACCAAAAAAATTACTGGGAGTCTACCTTGACCTCTTTAGAATAACTCCAGAGTTTCATAATCTTCCTAATTAATTGGAAATTCATTCTAATTACCCTAAGACTCCGGATGCCCTACTTTGAACATGAAATGCACTTTTAAATCAGTAACATACCACCACAGAATTATGATAAATACTAGGTAACATTTCTACAATAAATCCAAGGTCTAAGAATTTTCAAAATTGTTTAGGCCCCAAATCCACAATTTAGAACATAAAATCGATAATACCATTTTAAGAAGCAAAGGCCAGCAATATTGTTCTAAAATTATGATAAAAATTCAGTAAGACCATCATGGCCCTAAAACACCCTAGAGGTACTCTCCCAATTTTTCCAGCGAACAATAACTCTTAATTTAATTTTAATTCAATAATTCCATAACCATTGGTTATTGAAGCAAGTACTGTAAAAATTCATCTAATAATTATAAAAAAATTCTAGGAGATAGATAATGACCTAAAACAAACCCTAACCAAGTTTTACAATTTTTCCAATATATGAGGGCTCTGAATCTGATTAAAAGTAATCTTCCAAATTTATAACTTTGTGAAGCAAGTACTGTTTCTAGTCACTTAAAAATTATGAGAAACTTTCAGGGCCTACACATTGACATAGAACACTCATTGACCAAGTTACATAATTTTCCATAACAATATTGGGCTCCACATCTATTTTTGATCAGAAATCCACAACTCATAAATTATAAAACATGTACTTAAAATAAATATCTACAAATTTCAATAAAAATACAGAGGGGACTAACATGATGTAAAACTTCCAAATACAAAATTTCACAACTTTTCAGTCGAGATAAATATCATAACAAGAAAAATAAACTTAAGGACACAGCTAGGGTTATAAAGGAAGTACTGATTTTATTAGTCCAAAAATTCCACCAAAATTATTTGAGGGCTCTTGTTATCGCCCAAGTTTCAAGTTATTGTGAGGTGTTCTGATTATCTAAACCCAAATATTGGGCTTTGTGCCCTAAAGTAGGGTAGGGATTTGAGGGAGGTTAAAGGCTTCCAAATTCCATAAATAATCAACCAGACGACCATAGCCACCCTATGATCCCTTCCACGAAGTGCCAAGTCAATCCAAGGTCATTTGACCCCATGACCTTCAAACCCTAAAAATCTCCATAAAATGGGTCTACCCTAGGGTTCTATGGCTACCCTAGCCCAAACCACCCAAAATCTCATTGAGGGGTGTTACATGCCATATAAAATCAGTGGCCAAAATATCAGCCTCTGTTGAGGTGATTTGACCAACCAAACATCAGAAATAGCTCTTGACCTAAATAACCCTATAAGGGTATACCTAGGGTTGGATCAATACCTAAACAAAACATCTCCAAATGAGGCGAAATTCTTACCAGAGCCTTAGCATGCCCTCTAAGACCACCCACCCAAATTTGGGGGAGTTTTGAGATGTTTAGGACAACTAATTAATTTATTTATAGATTATTAAATTTTTCTAAAAACTATAGAAACGTTTTATCCAAAAATTCTGATTTTTGGATAAGTCCTATATATAGATAAGAGTAGCACACACCCCAAATGTCAAGTCATTTTGAGGTCTAGTTTGGAGTGGGCATCCAATTAATCTCTGGACAGCCCTATGGATAGACTGCACCAAAAAGTGTGTTGAGGTCTCACCAAGGCTCCAAATGACTTCAAACAAATTTTAAACAAAAGTAGAGACCTAGAGCTACAACCTTGATGTTGATCACATTTCCAGTAGGAGCACCTAAGTATTTGTAAAAATTTAAACAAAACACTGTAATTTTCTACTCAGAAAATCCAAAGAAAATAAAATAAATAAAGATCTTGCACAGATCTTAAAGCAAGATCAATGGTATTGGAGTCATCTTCCTCCTTGAGCCAACGACTCAGATTAGCCATGCCTGGAGCATATTCTAGGCCGAAATCACGGCCACCTCCCTGGCCGACCACCGCCACCACCACCTTCGTCGAGGTGGTGGCTATCGCCTGGCGGCGGCACGGCCGCCGGAGGGGACTACTCCGGCAAACCCGATAGGTTCATTTTCATGGAATTTCGGTGTGAAATTTCTCCCCGATCGTGTTCGATTGAGCCCGATTTCTCTAGCTGATGGATCCTAAATCTAGCACAGACAGAGATGAAGAGGATTGGACCTTATTCGGAGTGTTTCCTTGCTCCATTCGCCGACCGCCATTGCTCCTCCTCGAAGCTTTCGGTGCCATGGATTTTCCTCCTCCGAGAGCTCTACGTGTTCGGGAAAATGGGAAATTCTACTCCTCAGAGGTCTCTAAAGATGATGGAGGGGTTGGTTGGGGGTGTGGGGGCTTTAATTCTCTTGGCCATGGTTGACCTCTTCACCTCCCCTCCCATGGCCGACCCTATGCATCCCCCCTTCCATTAAATGGCTCTGGAAACTGCTGGAATCCCCTCTAATTCATCAGGGAAGATGAATGGGAGCATAGTGGAGGGATACCAAGGGGTGCATCACCTTAATGGCCATGAATGGCCATTTTATCTCTCCTCCAAGTTGGGGGAAAAACCCCATTTCTCTCTCCTAATCACCATGGCCGAAATTCCACTCTCTTCCCCTTGTTTAATATCAGTCAATAGGCTGGTTGACCACTCACCTTGGGCCTAACCCAAAGGGTTGGGCTAGGTTTAAATGATTTGACCTAATTTGACCAAGTTTGACTTTTTGTCAAATTGGGCCCTAGGGTTGACAAAACCATGGAATTTTTGTGCCATTGGGTCCCTTATGAGGTTATGACCCTAGGAGTGTGGTCAACTTGAAGTTGTGGTGGTCAATAGGGGTGTTTAATGGAAAATCACCGTTTTTACCTAGTAGGGGTATTTTGGTCATTTTGTCATGTGGTGACCCTAGGATTGGACGTTTTGGTCTAATTAGTCTCTTATGATGTGTTAGACCTAAAAGTGAAGCTACTACCACATGTGATGGTCAGTTGGGCCATTTGATGGGGAGTTGACCATTTTGACCTTTAATAAATCCATTACCTCTTGTTAGGAATTACTAAATTACATTATGTACATGATTGGTTTGATGTCTCATGGAAATTTTTTGGGCCGCAAGAACAAAATAATTCTCTATGGTGTAACAAAATATCTCTCATTTCCAAATCGAATATGTTCTTCTTTTTTATTTTCAAATGAATGTTTTTGTCTTGCTTTAAATGATGTACTAATTTTTTGAACCCGGTACCAGCCGATATAATGCCCCCAAAAACAACTTTTTCTTTCAGGCCTTTCAACCAATCAATACGACCTCGTAGGGCAACGTTTGCTAAAACTCGAGCAGTTTCTTGAAAACTAGCTTCGGATATGAAATTTTGAGTATTCAGAGATGACTTCGTGATTCCCAATAAGATTTATCTCAAAAAAGGTCTCGATTAATACCTAAAGAATGGTGAAATAAATGAAATAAACCTCGTATGATTAAAAAAGGGGAATCAATTTAATTGGATTTATATAAAAAGTTAATTCCATAAAAAATAATGACTATGCAGCGAATTCATTTATGAGTCAAAAGACAAATGGAAAAAACATCACAGATATGATATTTTATCATATCAATACATAAACCCTCCCAATTCATATATTTCTGAATCAACATTAGAAATAAAAGAGGCCCAAGAAATCCCATATCATTCCACTACATCAAAACCTGAATCATTTTATGTATTGGTAAGTATACCTAGTAATGATTATCTAGAAAAATAATATATTATTGATAGGAATACCAATTTGGATAGAAAATATTTTGATTGTAGAACTCTTTATATTTGTTTTAGAAAACATATTGAGATCTGGACCAATGCTGATATTCACAGAAAGATTCATAAAAAGGCCAAAGCTGAAATTAATATTAATAAAAGGAATATGATTCATCAAGAGATCAAACAATGCAATCGAAAAAGTTGTTTTTTTTTATTGCATGCGAATGAATAAAAAATATTCTCTGATACCGCATCAAATAATGCCAGTCTAGAACCTTGGTTCTTTCTAATAAAATCACTCTTTTACAATTTTTATACAAATGAAAAAAGTAAAAACATCAACAGAAATCCAAAGGAAAGATCCTAATATATTATATAAAAAAAGATCTTAAAGTAGAAAATTTTGAGCAGGAAGAACATGAACAACAAATCGAAGGAAATTTTGTATTGAATCTACAAAAACAACAGAATAAAAAAGCTGTTGAAGAAGATTACGAAAGATTAGAAATGAAATTGAAATATAGTATAAATAGTATAAAACAAAAAAATATAAAACCAATAAGAAAATGGAACTATATTCCCTTTAAAAAACTCTTTACTTTTTATATTAAGATGGACTAATCTATCGAGTGAAAAAATATTGAAAAATATAAGGACGTATTGCGTTTTACTTGGAGTGAATGATCTAAAGGAAGCTGCTATATACTCGGTTAAAAAAGACGAAATAAACCTATAAGAAATATTTATTCAAAAGGACTTGGTTCTTAAAAATTTGATACAAAGGGGAGTATTTCTTATTGAACCAATTTGTATATCTATAAGAAGGGATGGAAAATCTATTATATATCAAACTATAGATACTTCATTGGTCGATAAGAAGCACCAAATGAATAATAAATAAACAAAAAAGGGATATATTGAAAAAGGGAAGTTTAAAAAATACATTGTACGACACAACAATATATTTTTTAGCTGAGACAAAAATAATTATGATTTCCTTATTCCTGAAAATATTTTATCTCACGTACGTAGGAGAGAGTTTCGAATTCGAATTTGTTTTAATTCCAAAAATTATAATGTTGTGGATAAAATACAAGATTTTGCAATTAAAACAAAATAAAAAACTGTGGGCAAGTTTTGAATAAGGACAAGCATACTAATACAGATGAAAATATTTTGATGAAATTAAAATTTTTCTTTGGCCCAATTATCGATTAGAAGATTTAGCTTGTATGAATCGCTATTGGTTTGATACTAATAACATGAGTCATTTCAGTATGTCAAGAATACATATGTATTCACAATTCAGAATAAATTCAATTCCAATGAAAATAAAAAATTTTATAGTGACAATATTGTGTGATATATTTGGTAGATGAAAACCTCAATATATACACTATATAAAATTATAATATATAATGCTGATTTTATAGTGTATCAAATTTAACTAGGAGGAGCGGAATCCCTTTAAATCTTAAATCAATTTAAGTCAAAAGAATATAAATTGTTCCCTCTCCTGAATACATATATATTTTCTATATTTGATCCAAATTCAATTGAATTTGGATCAAATATAGAAAATGTAAACCAACCGTATAAACAAAAAAACAAATGAGTATATGAATAAAATAAATCCAATTTTGATGTATACTAGATAAAAATAACTAACATAATAAATACTATTATTTTTTCTGATCGGCAAAATTAACAGAAAAGACATATATAAATCTTAATTTATGGTCAAAAACTCATTAATTTCAGTTATTACACAAGAAGAAAAAGAAGAAAATAGCGGATCTGTTGAATTTCAAGTATTCCATTTTACCAACAAGATAAGAAAACTTACTTTACATTTAGAATTACACTATTGTGGTCGCCAAAACCGCGTATTCGCCTGCTACATTACAATATCTCGCTCCTTGTATGGGAGCGGCTCTAGCTGAATTATGTATCGTGAACGACATACTTCAATAATTTATGATGATCTTTCCAAACAGGCACAAGCTTATCGTCAAATGTCGCTTCTATTAAGAAGACCCCCGGGTGGTGAAGCTTATCCAAGAGATGTTTTTTATTTGCATTCACGCCTTTTGGAAAGAGCCGCTAAATCAAATTCTCATTTTGGTGAAGGAAGTATGACTGCTTTACCAATTGTAGAGACTCAATCTGGAGACGTTTCGGCTTATATTCCTACTAATGTCATTTCTATTACAGATGGACATATATTCTTATCTGCCGATTTATTCAATGATGGAATCAGGCCTGCTATTAATGTAGGTATTTCTTTTTCCAGAGTAGGATCGGCGGCTCAAATTAAAGCCACGAAAAAAGTAGCCGGCAAATAAGAATTGGAACTAGCTCAATTTGCAGAGTTAGAAGCCTTTGAACAATTTGCTTCTGATCTAGATAAAGCTACTCAAAATCAATTGGCAAGATGTCAATGATTGCGTGAATTGCTTAAACAATCTCAATCAGACCATCTCGCGGTGGAAGACCAGGTAGCTATTATTTATACCAGAACGAATGGATATCTTGATGTGTTATCTACAGAAAGATCTGTGTCACAATTTGTATCAATTAAACAAATTGTTGGACTACCCAAAATGACACATTCTCGAAGAACCATATATTTTTCTTGCTGATCAACGATAATTACAATATCGGGCAATCCCGTCATATATTTGATCCCACCCAGATATGTTTGCAAGGTAAATAACTTTCTCTTCAATATTGTTCCATCTCCTTTAGGAAGACGATTGAGTTTTCCCATCTTTTTTTCTGCTCTTAAGTCCCTGAACTTCTGAAGTCTTGTTTCTGTAGTAGACCAATTTGTTAACATACCCCCAAGACATTTTTTATTAACATAATGACACCGAGCCCTTATTGTTGCTGATTCTACTAAATCCGCTACTTTCTTTTTGGTACCAACGATTAAGAATTTTTTCCCCCTACTCGCTGCATCAAAAACTAAATCACAGGCTTCTGATAAAAAATGAGTAGTTATAGTAAGATTTGTAATATGAATACCTTTACGCTTTGTAGAGATGCAAGGAGCCATTTTAGGATTCCATTTCTTAGTACCATGACCAAAATGAACTCCTGCTTCCATCATTTCTTCCAAATTAATGTTCCAATATCGTCTTTCCATTTTCCCACACTTTCTCTTTGTTTTGTTTTTTTCAAAGAGATTCAGTACCCTGTGAAATAAATAATTGTTCCGACGGAACCTTATACCAGGATTGAACATTGATCTACAACCCAAACCATCAATTTCATTTCATTCTTGATTTTTTCTTTCATTGATTTCTAAATGCATAATCGGACCAGAGGGTTCAAGACAAAAAAGAACCTCTTGTTAGGAATTACTAAATTACATTATGTAAATGATTGGTTTGATGTCTCGTGGAAATGTTTTGGGCCGCAAGAACAAAATAATTCTCTATGGTGTAACAAAATATCTCCCATTTCCAACTCGAATATATTCTTCTTTTTTATTTTCAAATGAATGTTTTTGTCTTGCTTTAAACGATGTACTAATTTTTTGAACCCGGTACTAGCCGGTATAATCCCCCCCAAAACAACGTTTTCTTTCTGGCCTTTCAACCAATCAATACGACCACGTAGAGCAGCTTTTGCTAAAACTTGAGCAGTTTCTTGAAAACTAGCTTTGGATATGAAACTTTGAGTATTCAGAGATGACTTCGTGATTCCCAATAAGATTGCCCGATAACAGATTGCTTCGTCCAAAATACGCCCTGCTTGCTCTGCTCGCAACAATCCAATTAATTCCCCAGGTAAAAAACATTAGACATTCCATCTTCTGAAACCAAGACTTTTGATGTTACTTGACGTACAAAAAATTTTATATGCCTATTATGGATCTGTACCCCCTGGGATCGATAAAATTTTTGGATCTTATTAACCAAAGAGATACAACTTTGGTTTATGGTTAATTCAGCTCCAATCAAGAATCCCCAGGGGATCCCAAGAATCTTTCGGATACGTTCATCCCAACCTTCAACTCTCCTTTCGAGGTTCATCAATATTGAATCAATTGAATGAACTTCTAAGATTTGTTCCACTTTGGCGTTATGTCCCCGGATCTCGATTTTTCATATATAGATGTAATTAATGTATATCCTTCATAAAAGGTTTCCCCATAATGGCCACGAACAGTTGCTCCTGGAGTGGCCAAATAGGGCTTAGCTGATCTTATAACTAAAGAATCAACATGAACAATGAAAATTTGACCAGATTTTTTTATGCGTGATCCATATTTCAATAGACATACATTTTCACAAAGTAATTGTCCAGGGCTAATTATTGCCCATCACTCTTCATAATAATCGTGATGGAGAAAACACCAATTCAAATGGAATAAATTCCAAATGATTTTACTCCATGGATCGGGATTATAAATCCTCCTTTTTTCATCTAGTAAAAAATATTGAAACACTTGGAAAGTATGTTGAAAATTCTCAAGGGACAAATATTTCTTTAAGGCTTCATTTGGTTTAGCGGTGGCGGTTGTAAAAGAAGCTGTTGTAAAAGCAGGTTTGTAAAGGGAGCTGTTGGAAACTGGATGCTGGAAACGGAGTTCTGTTTGGCTAGTCTGCGTTTGCAGAGCTGTTGGAAACAGAGAACTGTTTAGCAAAACTGCGGTGGCGTTTTGGGATTTTTTTAAAAAAAATTGGTTTAAATTTTTAAAAATTCTGTGTGTAATATACTCTAACAGACTGCAGTTAAAACATATAAAGGTACTCCAAATACTCCAACATACTGTTAAACATTAAAATTTTGCAAACCCAAAATACAACATCTTTCTATGCGGAAACAACAAACACGCTCAAGCTCTGAACAGCTGATCGGCAATGGAGTCACGCAACGCCACCATCTCATCGACCCCTACTCTAATGCCTCTAACATGGTCTCCACTTGAGGATTCGTTTATCTGTCCTGTTCTTCTTTGAAGGCCCGCCGGGTAAATAAATTGCTCGTCTTCATCGCAAGCACAAAAATGAGTGTATGAGCGAGATGGATGCCTGCGAATGTAGTTATGCAATGTCATTGTTGCAATCACAATATCTCTTTGCTTTGACAAACTGTATGGTGGCATATCTCTGAGAATCTTCCACTTCTTTTTCCAAACTCCGAATGAACGTTCAATGACACTTCGTAAAGACGAGTGAGCCTGGTTAAATATTTGATGTAGGAGTCCGATTTATTTGAAAAGTTGCGGTTGTTACAAACTGATACACATCGACTCCGCTATTGTGATACGTCAAATCAACACATTGTTGTTGAATTTCCTCATTAGAACTGCCTGAGGATGACATTGTAAACCTGCAACAAATATATAAGAATGCAACATTACAATTCAGCAAATTAGTAACTAGACATCGCAGCAAATGAACAAATAAACATAAGTCTGAACTATTTGAAGTAGCATCACATCAAATTAGCAACTAGACATCCTGATCCAAAGTAAGCAAAGTAGCAAATGAACAAATAAACATAAGTCCCAAATGAAATACAAACCATACAACACAAACGTAATAATATTCAACCAAAGCATAGAGAGAAAACAGAAACTAATCCGCTCGTTTTTCATAATGAGCCTGCAGCCACCTAAGACGCCTGTCCTTACGTATGCTCATAAAAGTTTCTCGATTTTGCTTATCCTTCAGAAGCAGGGTGGAGTAGTCATAGAAATCGAATTGTGACTCATCCATAACCTCTGACATACTCTCTAGCTCTGAAATGGCCTCAGGAATGGTGAATAACGATGAAGATATCTGGATGCGAGGTGGCACTTGCATGCATTTTCCAATAATGCGTGATGTTTCCACAAGCTCATCTAATGCTGAACTTTTTACCTTCTTCGCGGTAAACTTTCTTTTCCCCTTACCTGTCCGTTTTTCCTTAGCAGCGGTGGAGTGTGGAGAGTCGTTCATGTTTTGTGTACCATCTTCAGCAGAAACATCCTGTTCATCGACTGACTCGGCTTCAAAGTTTCTTGAATTTGGGGCCCATGCTAGATCTCCAGTTGCAACGACTTGGCTAAACATCATATGAAGTTTCTCCTCTAACTCAGAAGATATACCAGAAAACTGAAACTTCCTCGCAGTAGGAAGAACCTAAAACATGAATAAAAGAACGGATTAGACAAATCATCCAGCAAAAAATTAAACTAAGGTTGTTTCAACTCTGAGTAATGTACTTACTTTCAAACGTTCTTTCCACCAGTCTTCTGAAGCAGCTATAGTTTTGCGGATTGGATCCCATCCTAGACCCGTCTCACGCCCCTTTAGCTCTCTCCATAATTTCCAGTCCTTCTTTAGCTGATCCCACTTATTTTTCATTTGGTTTCGATCGTATGACTTTCCCGTACGTGCCAAAAAACCTGTTGTTAAATTTATCCACCCATCCCTGCTAAAATGCGTGGTTGGGCGATTACCCAACTCAATCTCTTTGAGACACAGGTCACAAAAAATCATCACATCATTGGCCTCCCAATTTGCGCTAACACCACCTTCTTTTTGTTTACCCATAGCACGAACTAAATAAAAGAAAAATAAAACTGAACATAAATAAAACTGAAAAATAAAACTGAACAGTAATGGAAAAAGTTTACAAGGAGAAGAGTTCTATCAATTCGATCAATTTCATCCTACAAATAAGCTGAACGATTCAGATATGGCTCTACCTAAGCAAATTGCATTCAGATATGGCTCTACCTAAGCAAATTGCATTCAGATATGAATCAACCAGACTCTCATACAGGGAAAAAAATGAAATAGTGAAATGCATTAGTTTCTACTCATCTCCGGTGATCATTATGAAGGCTTTATTACTTTATATGGCAATGTACTGGGACGTCCCCTCCAACTTTGCATAATTACAGAGACCTCCCCTTACAAAATTGCCAAAACTTCCCCTATAAGTTTACATAGTTAACATACATGCATAAAAAAATCCTTTATATTAACCATGTAAATTTACAGGGAGGGTGTAATTTAAAAATTAGAGCGGTGTCCTTGTAATTATGCAAAGTCGGTAGTGTTTCATAATTACTCCTTACTTTATATTACATTGCAGAACTTGGGTTTGGAGGATGTTGGTGTAAAATTAGGCAAGAATGGTGCAATTCTGGTAAAATATTTTCTAGATCAATATGATTCTTATAGCTCAAGTTGTGAGTATTGAGGTTTGATGAATTGCTATTATGAATCTCTTCAGGTTGACGAGTACTCACGTACATCTGTTGACTCGATTTGGGCTGTTGGTGATGTAACTGATAGGATTAATTTGACACCTGTAGCACTGATAGGATTACAGGTGCATGCTGGCTGCATGAATTTGTTTTTCTTAGATGTTCTTGGTTTTGAAAAGCAGGGAGTCACAGCAGGCAATAAAGCCATTTTTACTACCCCAATTACTACCCCAATTACTACAGCCATTTGTTTCTTCCTTGGGAGATCCCAACCAAAATCATGCTAATACACAGCACAAACACACAGCACAAACACACAGCACAAACAACACAGCACAAACAACAAGCCAATCATCAAAAAAAAATTGGAAGGGGAAGGAAATGTATACCTGCTGAAATTGCCAAGCCGTCGGAGAGAAATGAGCATACCGTGGGAGAAGAATCTGTGGATTCGATCGGAAAATTTGGCGTCCCCGTCGCTGGAGCGTTACCGTCGGAGAAGGAAGCAAGAGACCGGATCTACTGTGCCGCCGGAGAGGTCATGGAAGAAGAAGGCTGGATCTGCACCTATCGGCGACGGGAGAAGAGCGGGATTCGCGAGCCCTTTCCGCCTTTCCGCGACCTCTGTGCCGCCGGCGACGGGAGAAGGAGAGGTCGTGGAATAAGAAGGCTGGATCTGCACCTATCGGCGACGGGAGAAGAGCGGGATTCGCGATCCCTTTCCGCCTTTCCGCGACCTTTGTGCCGCCGGCGACCGGAGAAGGAGAGGTCGTGGAAGAAGAAGGGATCTGCACCTATCGGCGACGGGAGAGGAGCGGGATTCGCGAGCGCTTTCCGCCTTTCCGCATTTCGCCCTAAACGCGATAAAACGAAGCGGCTTGGCAATGTTTCCTGTCGCGCGGTTTTGAGCTGGGAGAAACGGAGGGTGGATCGAAAATGAGGCGGAAAACCAAATGCTATTGGTACGCTAAAGTTGCGTTTTGTCCAAACGCCCTTATCAAAACGCTTAACCAAATGAGCACTAAAAAGACTTGATTATAAGTTCTTAAATAGTAAGACAAACAAAAATTCACTATTTTATGCACAATAGTACCTAGGGAACCCAACAAATCCCTAATTGGAATTATGGGATCCGCTTCTTTTGTCGCATTATTATATCTCGAAGTATTGAAGGGGCCCATTCGAAAACAATTAGATGATGAGAAAATTATGAAAGAATTCTATTCCTTATTTTGATTCAACAACGTACCAAGAGTCCCCCCCACCCCCCCCCCCCCCCCCCCCCCCCCGATGTTAGGGAAATTATTTAATATTCGCCTTTGAATCAAAAGGATTCAAAGGATTCATATGGGTACGATCTAACCCACTATTGGAAATCAATCCTGAACCCGCCGTATCATACCCTTTTATGGTATACGAAATAGTGGACTTTACTAACTCAATTCGGAGGAAATCACGAAGCATATCTTTTGACCTTATTTCAACAAAAAAAGCATGAATCTCTTCTTCTATAGAACCCTTTTTTTCTTGGTACCACTTCAATACTAAGCAAGCCCGAACTAATTGAATACTTGTGTGAGAAATTCCTCGAATTGACTTGCCATTTCCATAAAGTATATAATTTACAATTCAGAGTAGGACATTATCCTTTTACTGCAAGAGATCCTGAGATAAAAGTTTTGCTAAATTTATCCCATCAGCTATTTCATATGTGATTATGGGCCGAACCAAAACAAAATTTTTTTTTGTAGGTGCGATCTGTTGGACATAGATCCAATTTTTAAAATTTTTTGATCCTTTAGAATTTTTTTTTCCATTCCCGGTGGTATCAAAATACCGACGTGCCTAGATATTTTATCCATCTCTCCAGGAAAATTAATATCTCCAGAAAAAATTTTAAGTTCCATACTTTTTTTTCTCTGTACTCGGACTAATCCGCCCACTCTACTTCTTGTATTTAAATTTAAAGCAAGTCGTGTATCTACTCCAATGATACTATTGTTCTGGACCATTATGAGCGAAGATCCGGGGAAGATATGCACTTCCTCGGGAATAAAAAAAATTGATCTACTTTCATTTGCAATTGATATTTCAGACTAAATTCTTTTGTTCCTCGATACTCAATCAAATCCTCTTTTTTTACCATTGAATCTACTTAGACAATCCCGTATTTAGTAATTCCCGAACTGCTTCTTCTGTATCGCAGATCATCAAAATAAGTAAGAATACTATTTTGACGTAAAATACCATTTCTAGGTATTTTCATCGAAATACCAAAACAGGGTATTAGTTTCTTCTCTCGTTATTGATCATATTTTAAGGGAATCACTAATCTATTTATTCGCTTTTTCGCCAAGGAATAATGGTAATTATCTTGACGAATAAAAGTAGAAGGATCTATGAGATTCCAATGAACATGTGATATGGTTCTAAAAGGTTTTGAATAGTCAATAATTTCCCTATCTTTTTTACCAAAAGTATCCAACAATTTATGTCTTACTTGATCATTATTAAGTGAGAGATCAAAGATATATTTTTCTTAAACAGAAAAGAGTTAGCATTCATTTGATCTTGATCCTTGTGGAGTTAAAAAGACACTATATTGGATCTGCATGGACGTCCTGCTAATATCCATAAATGACTTGTTTTTGGTAATAGATAAACATTACTATATGGACATTCGGACGCATGATAGCCATCAGTACTCCAGTGCATTTCTCCTTCTGACTCAGAATAAATATGTTTTTGAACCCTCTCTTTAAAATAAAAAGTGGACGTTCCTGCACAAATCTCGGCAATTACTTGTTCTTATTCTACATATTGATCATTTTGAACTAAAATCAAACTCTTTGTTGGAATATTCACATTATGTAGAATATCTCGACTCTCAATAGTTATATACAAGTCTATAAAACATAAAAAAGCAGGATGCCCATGACGGGTACGTGCGGGATGAACCAAATCCTCATCAAATTTCATTTTTCCATTAGAGGGAGCTCGTACATGTTCGGCAGTACCGCCTGTGAATACTCCGCCGGTATGAAAAGTTCTTAGTGTTAGTTGAGTGCCCGGTTCCCCAATTGATTGACTCGTAATAATGCCTATGGCTTCTCCTAACTCGACCAGGTCACCATGAGTAGGGCTCCGGCCATAACATAATTGACAGATCCAAGATGTACTCCTGCAAGTAAAGGGAGTTCGAATATATATTGGGTGTGCTCGAAATATTATGAATCGATTGACAAGCCCAATTCCAATATCTTTATTTCGAGTGGCAATGCATCGTGGGCCGATATATATATCGTCTGTTAATACACGACCAATGAGTGTTTGGGCAAAAAGTTTTTCCGTCATCCCATTTCGAGAACTCACGGAAATACCTCGGATAGTACCACAATCCATTCTACGTACAAGAATGTGTTGAACTACTCCAACAAGTCTGTGCGTGAGGTATCCAGCATCTGATGTTCGTACAACCGTATATACAACTCCATTACAGGCTCCGTAGAAGAAATTATATATTCTGTCAAAGAAAGACCTTCGCATAAATTACTTTGAATGGGTAAATCTATCATTTGTCCTTGAGGATCCGACATTAATCCTCTCATACCTACTAATTTGTGTACTTGAGATGCATTTCCCCTAGCCCCCGAAAAGGACATTAGATGTACTGGATTAGAAGGATCAGTCATCCGAAAATTAGGATTCATTTCTTGTCTCAAATATTCACTTGTAGCATACCATATTTCGATGGATTGACGTAAATTTTCTACCATGTGTACATTCCCATAATGATGGTTTTTTTTTCTAAAAGAAAAGTTTGTTGTTCATTGTCTTGAACTAACCATCCCTTAGAAGGTATTATTAAAAGATCATCAATTCCCAATGAAATAGTTGTAGCAGTGGCTCGCTGGAAACCCAAAGTCTTTACTTGATCCAAGATATGTGATGTATATGCCATTCCGAAATGATCTATTAATCTGCTAATAAGTCGTTTCATAGCAGTTCCATCTATCACTTTATTGTGAAAGACCAGATTGGTCCTTTCTGCCATAAGGACCTCCATATTCTGCTGAGTAATATTCCACAATAGGCCTGGGTCAGTGATTCGAAAACTTCCTTTACTCAATCTTGATTCACGCAGAAATTTATAAATTATGATACCAGTTAAATCGAGGAGACCCAAATTTACATGAGTATGGGCATCACTAATAGGATTTGTTAATTTTTATATAGCGTATGAGTTATATACTATGAGTAAGCCCGCCAAAACCTTTGTATGGCTTCTTCTATTTCTCGATAAAAAGAAAGATGACCAACAGTAGTTCGAATGTATATACAACGAATTTCTCTTTTTACACTTCCTACTATTTGATAGTGCTTATAAATCTCATTAGAATTACCAAAAGATTCATATTGAAATTCAATTAAAACTTCTCTTAAGCCAACGACGCGTTGATCTAGTCTCCACCGGAGCCACAAAGGACCATCTAAATTGATTCGTTTCTGCCGATAAGCTCCAAGTGCATCATAAGAACTAGAAAAATTCGGCTATTTTGCATACTTACAGTACTTACAGTCATTATTATCAACTGTTTCCTTTTTAGAGTTTATGCAATTAAAATTAGATAGATTATACATATTTGCACAAATACCTTGAGGATTCCCTATCGTTAATGCATAGAGTCCCATAAGCATATCTTGGGTTAGTACGGAAACGGGATCCCCTATTGCTGGAGACAAGAGATTCATATGAGAAAACATAAGTAAACGAGCTTCTGCTTGAGCTTCCAAAGATAAAGGTACGTGAATAGCCATTTGATCCCCATTAAAGTCTGCGTTGAAGCCCTTACAAACTACTGGGTGTAAACAAATAGCACACCCCTCCACTAAAATGGGTTGGAACTCCTGTATGCCTAATCTATGCAGGGTAGGCACTCTATTCAACAATACAGGATGCCCCTGCATAACTTCTTGAAGTATTTCCCATACAATGGGTTATTTATTCGAATTTTGCTTTTATCAATCCCCGTGTTAGAAGCAACATATTGCCTAATTAGACCACGAATTACAAATGTTTGGAATAGCTCTATTGCTATTTCTCGAGGTAATCCACATTGATGTAATGAAAGCAAAGAACCCACGACAATGACGGAACGCCCCGAATAATCGACCCGTTTACCAAGCAGAGTCTCGCGAAATCTTCCCTCTTTACCTTCAATTACATCAGAAAATGACTTGTAAACTTTATTATGACCATCTCTCATGGGTTGTCCGCGGATCCCATGGATCCCATTATCAAAAAGTGTATCCACGGCCTCTTGTACCAAATTTTACTGACACATTACTAATCCCCCTGGTGTAGATCTACTTGTTACTAATAGATCGATAAGAGTATTGTTCCGATAGATAACTCTTATATAGAGTTCGTTAATATCCGAACTCATTAGTTTAACCCCTTCTATCTGAATGATGGGTCTCAACTCAGGAGGAAGAACTGGTAATAGGCACAAAACCATCCGTTCTGGGTCTATATTTGTTCGAATAAAATGTTTAGCTAATTCTATGCGCCTAAGCAAAAAATCCTTTCTTCCTGTAATTTTTTTTATCTTCACATTCATTTCCTGCGGACTCTTCGTCTCTTAATTCCTTCCATTCTACCAAATAATTATCTATAATTATTTGCATATCCGAATTGGCTAATGTTTCTCTGATAGCACCTCCCCTGTATATATTTCTCGGTTTCGAAATGTCTCGAAACCTTGAGTAGTAAAAAAAAGTGGGATGCTATATTTCCAAGATTGGATTTCATATTCTAATGAACCACGTAATCGTAAGAAAGTAGGTTTTTTAGCTATGGACCTAGCAAAAGAAAAATTGAGATAGGTTCCTATAGGATTGGATTCCCCCCCTCACAATCGGACGTGAAAGTTTACTCTCATCCGGGTCAAATATTTACAACAAATAATGAAAGGAGTTCTTCTTTTTAAACTTTGTTTGAGAAAACCTACAAAAAGCTACCCTTTACTCAAGTTTCCAATAACGACCGGCCTTTCATTGATTCATTCTTATATTTTTTTTATTCAAACCTTTTTGCTTTATTTTATGTTTCTTTATGTTTACGAAAAAAGGAAATGTGAAATTCTTGAGTAGTCTTCTTCCCCTCAAATAATGAATCCCCTGAAAGGAAGATTTTGGGACTCATAAAGGATTTCTTTGTCTATATATTGTATTGTTCTATTCGATCTTTTTTAGATCCCTACTCACCTCGATGGTTATGTCATGACGTCTCTTGAAGCATATATGCGATAGATAGGCACCCGTAACCATGCCATATTTGCTTTCCTGAACAGAATTTCATTCTCAAAGAAATTTCCACAAAAAAGTATTTTTTCACGAGGTATAACTAACTATTACTATATTATCTATTACAGAATCGACCATGGATCAATTCCCCCTTTCTTACATTTTGAAGTACGGAATGTGCCCATAATTCTGAGCTTCATGTTCCTCCTCCCAATATACATGTCAGAGCTAGGAGCATCCCAATCAGATTGAATGGGATGACAATTTCTCAGTCCAAATCTGTCAAATGAAAATTTTGATCAAATCACACATCGCAATATACTAGGCCCTCTAATTCCCTAAGAGGTTTATCTAAAAGATTCGCAATATAACTAGGAAGACGTTTCAAATACCACACATGAGTCACTGGACATGCCAGTTTGATGTATCCCATTTTGTACCTTCATATCCAAGAATCAACAAATTCCACCCCGCATTCTTCACAAGATTTTTGGTCTTCTTTTTCAGTTCCAATCACTCGGAAATTTCCACAAGCACAAATCCCTCTTTTTATGGGTCCGTAAATTCTTTCACAAAATAATTCATCTTTCTCCGGTTTATTGGTTTTATAATGAAAAGTATAAGGTTTTGTCACATCTCCAACTATCTCTCCATTGGGTAGAATATTTTTTGCCCAAGCCTTGATTTGTTGAGGGGAAACTGGTCCAATTCAAAGTTGTTGATGTTTATACTGGTCTATCATAAAATACAAATTCTGATTCATTGAGATCAAGCTCCTTCCTATTAATCTGGAAGTTCTTTTCAGATACAAGGAAATGATTCAGTTCAAGGGACAAAGATCGTAGTTCTCGAACGAGCAATCGAAAAGATTCCGGAGCACCCTCTGGGTTAGGTATTGTAGATCCAATAATCGTAGCACCAAGTACTTCTTAACGAGCTGTAATATGATTAGATTTATAAGTAAGCATCTCTTGTAAAATATGAGCAACACCAAATCCCTCTAGAGCCCAAACTTTCATTTCTCCTACTCTATGCCCCCTTGTTTGGCCCTCCCTCTAAGAGGTTGTTATGTAACAAGTGCGTAATGCCCACCGGAACGCCTATGTATTTTATCATCAACTTGATGAATTAATTTGAGGATATAGGACTTTCCTATAAGAACAGGTTGTTCAAAAAGATCTCCTATTCTTCCATCAAATATTATGCTTTTTCCGGAAATTCGGGTTCAAATACCCATGGATTTTTTGTTTGCTTACTGGCTTCATATAATTCAGAAAACACTAGTTTTCTTGAGGCCTCTTGCTCATATCTCTCATCAAAGGGTGCTATTCTATAATTTTTCTTTAGCAGATCCCCCGCTAACCCGAGCGAACATTCTAATATCAGTCCCACACTCATTCGTGAGGGGACTTCTAATGGGTTGAATACCATATCAACGGGCGTTCCATCTTGCAAATAGGGCATATCTTGTTTAGACAAAATCTTAGAAATTATACCCTTATTGCCATGCCTTCCAGCTACTTTATCACCTACTTTGATTTCACGTTTCTATGAAATATATACACGAATCATTTCTGAATTATAATTGAAAACCCCCTTTCTATGGATCCATCTCACATCAATAACTCGACCCCTTGCACCTATAGGTAGTCTTAGAGAAGTTTCCTTTGAAGTGGATACCTTAATACCAAGTATAGCTCGTAATAATCTATCTTCCGGAGCATATGATGATTCGTTCGCTGTCTGACGTGTTAATTTACCTACTAAGATATCGCCCGTTTCTATCCAAGATCCCAGGATCACAATTCCATTTCTGTATAAATTGCGGAGTAAACGAGCCTCTAAATGCGGGATCCCCTTAGTGATTCAGGGCCTTGGATTGTTACATGAGTCTGAATTTCATATTTACGGATGTGAAAAGAAGTATAAATATCTTCATAGACCAGACGTTCGCTAATTAGTACTGCATCTTCAAAATTGTAACCCTCCCATAACATATAAGCTACTAATACATTTTTTCCTAAATCGAGTTCCCCACCAGCTGTAGCCGCACCACCCGCTAGAATTTGTCTCTTTTAAATGTATTTTCCCCGCCGAACTTGAGTTTTTTGATGCATATAAGTATTTTTGTTAGAACATTGATACATAGCTAATGAAATGCTTAGAGTATCACCATTACTTGAGAAAATAATCTTGTGAGTATCGGTATAAATAATTTTTCCCTTTTGTTTGGCTATAGCTGAAATCCCCGAATCTAGAGCCGTTTGACCTTCCAACCCAGTTCCAACAATGCATTTCTCGGACCGAGAAAGCGGAACTACATGGCGTTGCATATTAGAACTCGTTAAAGCTCGATTCGCATTATTATGCTCGATAAAAGGAATGAGGTAAGGTCCAATATAAAAATATTGGAAGGGAAAAATACTTCTAAGATGAATATCTTCCCATGCAATAGTAAGGAATTCTTGACGATATCGAGCTGGAACAATCTATTTTTCTTGAATACCCCGATTCAAGGCCAAAGAATTTCCTGCTGCCACCATAAAATATTCATCTCTATTTGGTGATAAAGAAACCATCTGTGCCTCTTTTGATCTCTCAGATAATTCATAAAACGGACTCTCTATGGATCCCCAATAACCAACCTTCACATGAATAGCTAATGATCCAATAAGTCCAACATTGATTCCTTCAGACGTATCAATTGAACAAATATGTCCATAGTGACTCGGGTGTATATCTCATATCTGAAAACTAGCAGTTCGCCCCGTCAATCCTCCAAGACCCAAATAACTCCATTTTCGCCCATGAACAATTTGTGTCAACGGATTAGTTCGATCCAAAACTTGAGATAAAGGGTGTAGGCCAAAAAATGATTCATAAGTAGTTGTTAATGAAGTTGAAGTTACCAAATTTTGAGGAGTCGGTATCAATTTATGCCTGATTGCTCCACATATAGTTCCTCGAACCGCATTTTCTAAACGAACAATAGCCAATCCGAATTGATCTTGTAATAGATCGGCTACAGAACAAATACGTTTATTTTTCAAGTGATTCATATCTTCAAGTGTACCCATTCCCAATTTCATTCCAATCAAATGATACACAACAACAAATAGATCTCGAGGTAACAAAAATGTATTGTGTTTTGGGATATATCAAGATTCAGCCTCCGATTCATATTTCGTCGACCAAACTTTCCTAATTCACATCTTTGTTGAAAAAATTTCTTTTGTAATTCCTTACATAAGGACTCAGAAAATACCGGATACCCCCTACATAGGCAAATTATTGATAAAACTCCAAAATAGCATTTTCTTTTGACCCAATTTTTTTTTCTTTATCATTCAGGAAAGACAAGAAAATTTCAGGGTAACAAACATTATCTAGAATTTATTTTATATTCAAACCCATAGCTGATGATAGAACTAGAATAGATATTTTTTGTTTTCTGTTGACACAGGCCCATATCCTTGCTTTTATATCAATTTCTAATTCCAATCTTCCCCCCAATCTGATATTATTGTACTGGTATAGACAGAAATTCCGTTATGTTCCAATTCTGAACGGTAGTAAATACCCTGACTTTGCAATATTTGGTTGATCACAATTTGGTATATTCCATTTACTATAGAGGTTCCAAAAGAATTCATTATAGGAATGTTTCCAAGAAAAACGGTTTGTTCTTGCATATTTCTACCGGTTTTCCAAATTAAGACCGCTGGTACATATAATTCAGAAGAATATGTGAGTGATTCATACACATCATCTCTTTATTTTAGCAAGGGCTCTGCCAATTGATATGTTTCCGCAAAAAATTGAAATTCAATTTCTTGATCTCTATCTTCAATTTTTTGAAACTTTTTAAATTCTTCCGTCAAGCCCTGATTAATGAACCTACAAAATGCCTCAAATTGTATCTAACTAAATCCAGGTATTGTGGACATTCCCGCATTTCCATTCTGGAGCATCTTAATCTAAAGTTTCCTCTTTATTTAAAAAATCATCCCATTATTCTTATTGGCTTGGCTCACTATTCATCGAACCATACCGATCGATCTAGCAATGATGGAATAGGTATTATTGTTACTGAATCACATAAAATTTGAACCATATACAAATATAAAGAAATGTAAATTGATAAACATTCCTGGGGAAAATTCTGTCATATGGAATCTTTTATCGAATATAAAAATTATTGATTCAATTTCTACATAATTCTTTTCTTATGATATTACAATTAGATTTCAAAAGAAATATGATGAATCGTATATTCAACCATCTCTTTCTCAATTCATATACGTTCATTCATGAATTTCAGTTAAGAATCGTATATTTAGGATACCCGGGAATCACCTCAAAAAATACCAATAATTTTCTCTTTTTTATTCAATATTCAAAATCAGTCCAAAAAAAGCAAATAAAAAATAGTAACAATTAAAGAAAGTTCACCAAAAATGAACTAATTGGATTCTCAATTAGAAGATAATCAACCCTTTTTTATATAACTAGAATGGCCCTCACAAATTGCAGATACTAATTTGGTAAGAATCAATCGGATAGAAGCTATAGCATCATCGTTGGCCGGAATAGAAATATCTGCAGCAAGATCTGGGTCACAATTTGTATCAATTAAACAAATTGTTGGAATACCCAAAATGACACATTCTCGAAGAACCATATATTCTTCTTGCTGATCAACGATAATTACACTATCGGGCAATCCCATCATATATTTGATCCCACCCAAATATGTTTGCAAGGTAGATAACTTTCTCTTCAATATTGCTGCATCTCCTTTAGGAAGACGATTGAGTTTTCCCAATTTTTTTTTCTGCTCTTAAGTCCCTGAACTTCTGAAGTCTTGTTTCTGTAGTAAACCAATTTGTTAACATACCCCCAAGCCATTTTTTACTCGATTTAGGAAAAAATGTATTAGTAGCTTATATGCCATGGGAGGGTTACCATTTTGAATATGCAGTACTAATTAGCGAATGTCTGGTCTATGAAGATATTTATACTTCTTTTCACATCCGTAAATATGAAATTCAGACTCATGTAACAATCCAAGGCCCTGAATCACTAAGGAGATCCCGCATTTAGAGGCTCGTTTACTACGCAATTTAGACAGAAATGGAATTGTGATCCTGGGATCTTGGATAGAAATGGGCGATATCTTAGTAGGTAAATTTACACCTCAGATAGTGAATGAATCATCATATGCTCTGGAAGATAGATTATCACCCGTTCTAATTCGACCAATGAATTGGTTAAATTATTCACTAATGGAAATAAAAATGAAAGATCTTTCTGATAAGACAATCAAAATAAAAAATCAAATTGAACAAACCACAAAAGAAAAGAAAGAAAAAGAGATAGATCTAATTTATGATAATAAAATATTGGAATCATATAAACTTCTTTGGAAAATTTTAAAAAGGCAAAATATTAGATTAATGCATAAATCACATTACTTTATCAAATCATTCATTGAAAAAATATACATAGATATTTTGTTATGTTCCATTACCTTTTCTAAGGTCAATGCGGAACTTTTCTTTGAATCAACAAAAAAAACCTTTAATAAATCCTTTTACAACAATAAAAGGATTGAGAAAGAGATGGTAGAACGTATATGAATTGAGAAAGAGATGGTTGAATAAAAAAAGGATACAATAAAAAGAAAGATGCATGTTAAAATGAATAATGATTATATTAAGTTAAGAAATATAAAATGGGTCTTAGGTGTCACTCTGGACTCCTTGATGGTCTAGGGGTGTTGTGGTGGGGTCACTTAGTCAAGTTAAGGCCCTTAAGTCAAACCCTAGGTTGAGTATTTAAAGTTTACTATTTGCAGACCAAGGTGCTTTATCACATTTTTGCCTAGGTCTACAAGGGTTTCTAAGCTCCCTGGATTTTGTCATGACTTAGTCATGACAAAATCACTCTGGGGGGTCTGGCTGTTTGGGGGATGTTACACTGGGTCACTCAGACAGTTGGCTCGGTTGTTGTTTCTAATGGGCAGGTTGGCCCGGCGAGCTTTGGCTCGGTTGTTGTTTGTGATGGGCAGGTTGTCCCGGCGAGCTTTGGCTCGGTTGTTGTTTGTTATGGACGGGTTGGTCCGGGGAGCTTTAGCTCGGTGGTGATACATTAAGGTTGCATGTGCATAAAGTATAAGGTGGTGGGTCTTCAGTATTGGAGAGTTGATGCACCGACGCCAACACGTTGACTCGGCGAGTGTAGTTTAGCACTTGGCCAGATAAAGTTCGGTGCGCCAGCCGGTAAGAGTACGCAGGAGCTCCGCTTAGTGCACCAGTGTTGAGGCATATGATAGGTCTGACTGGTAGTGTAATTAACGGTTTAGAGGTGGGCGAGGCCCAACCCACCACTTCCGTTTGACACTACAGAGGTATCCTGCGAGGTTCAGCTCCAGAAAAAAGGGAACTAAAGGTCTGTATACACAGAGTCGAGTGGGTGAGTTTCACTTGCATGTTCACATCATAGCATAATTGTATTTCATAGAATAACCATTGCATACAGTCCGATACCTATTGTATAAGTGGTACGGGACGCTTATACAATAGGTCTTGCAAAATGACCCCTTGGTTTATAAGTTCATGTGACCGTGCTTATAAGTTAAGGTTTATTTCAGCATCTTTATATGTATGCTTGTTAGAAAACTGACACCCTATCGTATAAATTGGTATGAGACTTTTTATACGATAGGAGCCCATCAAAAGATCCCTTGGCTTATGTGTTTTCATATAAGTTAAGGTTACTTTTCTTGTTCAGCCTTTTTACCATCATTCTATCTTATCTACTATAGAACTGCTAGTTTAGTTTCGCCGCCATCTGCTATATTCATTACTCTCCACTTTCATGTCCTCTCCTTTCCTTCTCCCCGCTCGGTGCCTAGGTGCCATGGGGGAAGGGGCGGGGGATGATAGGACTTATTCTTCTAGACTAATGCTTTTTGAACCACATCATTTTAGGGGACCGTGGAGCCCAGCATGGAGGAACAGCCTCGAAGGTCAGGATGCTTGGGGATGGGGCAGTCTAGTACCGGAGTTCAGACAGTAGGGACTGTGAGTCCTGGTCTCTACTAGTTATATTAGTTTTGCTTCCGCGATGAGAGATTTGTTGTGAGGACATTGATGTACTGGGCATGAGCCCAAGATTTTAGTATTTTTATTATACCTGTGGACACTCCCTTCGTGGAGGTTACTATTATATATGTGATTTTCTCTGGACATGCCTTTTATTATTTTGCTACAGTTGTGATCGATTTGGCTGGTAGGATCAGCGTTTTGTAGTGATGACCTTCCCGGGCGTGAAGGTGTCACCGCAAAGCGGCGGCTCTAGGCCTAAGACACCGGTGCTTCAAAAAAAAAGGGATGTCTTACAAGTGGTATCAGAGCTAGGTTTCGATCCTGGGACCTATGGGTCACCCCCGCGCGAGTTTAGTTTGGGGACAAACTAAGCAGTGGAAGCAGTGGTCTGCCCATATGGGGGATCACATGTAAATTGTCCACTTTTAATTAGGTTTGAGTCGGTACTTACTAATGTAGTTTGTTACGCAGACCCCATCACAGCCTACGCCACAAGGCGGAGTCCAACAGACTCCGAATGTTGCACCACCTCCCCCGGTCCCCACTCCTTTCCTACAGTCAGAGATGGGGTAGAATCTGATAGCTATCTTGGAGGCTTTTAGGGCTCAACAGGTTCTGGCTCCGAAGCCAAACCCGGGGGCTAACTGGCTGAGTATATTTTGAGGAATTTCTCCCCCATCCTACTTGGGGACAGTGTCAGTCATTCAGATGTAGGAGTGGCTGGACATCATGTATGAGATGCTGACTGGGATACGATGCTCGTGGGAGGAGAGGGTGCCCTTAATTGTCTCTTGCTTGGAGTCCCATGCCAAGTGGTGGTGGAAGATATTGCTGGACGCGACGTTTGCTAACAGAGAGGTTGCGGAGATTGCTTGGGGGGAGTTTAGAGCCATACTGTTGGAGCATTTTGTTCCGCAGTCGGCCAGAGATGAGATGGAGGATAGATTTCTACAGTTGAGACAGGGTAGCAAGATAGTGGTGGAGTATCATCGGGAGTTCAACCACCTAGCCCAGTTTGCGGATTCCTATCAGTTGGATGAGGCAGGTTGCACTAAAAGGCTCTATAAGGGCCTGCGAGAGGATCTGGGGGAGGCTCTGTTGTTCATGTCCGACGAGCCTATTCCTCGGATATTGGAGATGGCAAAAAGTATCGAGGCAGATTGTCATACTTCCTGAGGCCGGAAGCGGCCAACTGAGGATCTGGTCCGGGGAGTCAGAAATGATCAGCGGTGCGGCCGCATCACAGATGAGAGAAGAGCAGAAGATCAACCTCATTAGGAGGTGAGACAGGAGTAGAGGGAACCAGTTGTGGTGGCCCCTCACCAACCCCAAATGCGGGAGGTGCAAAGACCCGGGGGTATGGAATATCCCCCACCAGAGTGCATCAAATGTCATCAGGTGGGGCATATCCAGAGGAACTGTCCCATGAGGGAGGCACCACCACCAGCACCATCGGCTGCCCCGCCAGCTCAGTAATTTGGAGGCCGAGGACGTGGCTGAGGTCATGTATACCAGGGCAGAGACCGCAGGCAGGAGAGGGAGCAAGTATATGCATTGGATCTGACTCAACAACGGAATCTGGAGCAAGTGATCACAGGTACGCTAGTTAATTTTAAGTTTTCTCCTCCCTAAATAATTAGAGTTATGGATATAGAACTGATAAACAAGAAAAGAAAACCATAATTAGTTTTATAAGACTTTAAACTACCCCAGGCATAGTCTTCATCAGCGGCAAGCCTGCCTATACATTGTTCTATATGGGTGATTCACAATCGTTCGTGTCGGAAGCATTCGTGGAAGGACTGGAAGGCGTGGAGCGATTCACAGGCCTGATGATGAGGGTACATCTATCAGACGGATCGGAGTTATTCACCACCTCCCACTGCAACATGGAGGCAGAGATCGGCGGGAAGACATTTGAAGCACCAGCAATGATCCTGAAGATGCCAGTCTTTGACTTGATCCTGGGAATGACATGGTTGCATTGGAACCATGCTCAGATTGATTGCCTATCAAAGAGGATCACTGTGAGGCATGGGGATTCCTACATCATCATCGAAGGTATATGGCTAATCCCCCCTCTCTTGCTGTCATCTGTGCAGGACGTCAAGGCCCACTTGTAGGGGGAGGAAGTCTATGAAGTGTTGTTTGAAATGGCTGAGGCCAAGGGTTCCATCTCGGATATCCCGATGGTGCAAGATTTTGCTAACGTATTCCCAGAGAAGCTGCCAGGGCTACCCCTGCACCGGGAGCAAGATTTTTGGATACAGCTGGTGCCAGGGGCTAAGCCGACATCTAGAGACCCTTACCGGATGGCCCCGAAGGAGTTGACAGAGTTTTGAAGCCAGCTTTAGGAACTAGTGGAAGACGAATTTGTCCGGCCTAGCTCTTCACCATGGGGAGCCCCGGTGTTGTTCGTCAAGAAGAAGGACGAGACACTTAGATTGCGCATCGATTACCGAGCACTGAACCGACTGACAGTACAGAACACCTATCCATTGCCAAGGATAGATGAGCTGTTCGATCAGCTGGAGGGGGTGCATTTCTTTTCAAAATTGGATTTGAGGTTCGGCTATTACCAGCTGCGGATCCAGGAGGAGGACATTCCGAAGACTGCCTTCAGTAGCAAATATGGGCTGTTCGAGTTTACCGTAATGCCCTTCGAGCTCACGAATGCACTGTCGGCATTTATGAGCCTCATGAATCATGTGTTCGAGGCATATTTGGATGTGTTCGTCATTGTGTTTATTGATGACATCCTCATCTACTCGAGGACGGGGGAGGAGCACACACGACACTTGATGCTGACCCTGGACAGACTGCGGGAGCACCAGCTTTATGCAAAGTTCAGCAAATGCCAATTCTTGTTGAGGGAGGTGGATTTCCTAGGCCATATCATCAGTGGTGCTTGGTTGGCAGTGGACTAGACCAAGATTCAGGCAGTTCAGGATTGGCCGCAGCTGAAATCGGCCAAAGACGTGCGGAGTTTTCTAGGACTTGCCGGTTATAATCAAAAGTTCATGGAGGGATTTTCACGTATTGCCCTTCTACTCACATTCCTAACGAGGAAGGAGGTGCCCTTTGTATGTACCCCGCAGTGCGAGGCGGCCTTCTACGAGCTAAAGGAGCGACTCACCTTGGCTCCAATACTTGCCCTTCCTTTGGGGAAAGAAGGATTCCAAGTACACACCGATGCTTCCTACCAAGGCATGGGTGCAGTGCTGATTCAGAATGGTCATATGATAGCATACGCCTCACGATAGCTGAAGAAGCATGAGCAGAACTACCCTATTCATGACTTAAAGATGGGAGCGATCATATTTGCTCTGAAAGTCTGGAGGCACTATCTGTACGGTGTCCACTGCGACATTTACTCTGATCACAAGAACTTGAGATATGTGGACACGCAGAAGGAGCTGAATATCAGACAGAGACGATGGGTGGAGTTTCTAGAAGATTACCAGTACGAGATTCACTACCACCTTGGGAAGGCGAATGTGGTGGCAGATGCGTTGAGCCGGAAGGCCACAAACTCTGGAGCAGGACAGCAGTTGATGGCCTTTGAGTTGGTCCAGATGTTGGAAAAGATGAAGATATACTTTGTGTCCGAGGATCACCCAGAGCTGTACCGAGAGTCCCTAGCGTCATTGGTTGCCCCAGATGACATTCGAGACCGAGTCAGAGATGGGCAGAGACAGGATGCCCAGCTAGAGCCGATATTCCGGGCCTCAGAAGCAGGCATTGCTGGAGATTACACACTGAGGGATGGCCTAGTGTATTTCAGAGTACGGGTTTACATACCAGAGGGAGGCTAGGTCCGGCAGGATAATATTACGGAGGCTCACTGCAGTCGGTTTTTGGTACACCCGGGGATTACAAAGATGATTGTGGATCTGAAGAAGACGATGTACTGGCCAGGAATGAAGAAGGATATTACCTACTTCGTGACCCACTGCGAGGCATGCCAACTGGTGAAGGCAGAATGTAGAAACCCCGCAGGATTGTTACAGCCACTCCCAGTGCCGGAGTGGAACTTCGATGATATCGCAATGGACTTCATACATGGGCTTCCCCGATTACGGATGGGAAACGATTCGATCTGGGTGATCGTCGACTAGCTGATGAAGGTAGACAGATTCAACCCGATCAGAAAGGATGACTCAGTTGGGGTGCTGGTTCGGAAATTTGTGGAGTAGTTCGTCCGTTATCATGGCGTACCCAGGACGATTGTATCAGATCGGGATGGGCGGTTTACATCCAGGGAGTGGAGATCAGTGCATACTTACTTGGGCGCGCGGCTGACATTCAGTAAGACTTTTCATCCCTAGACTGATAGGTAGACGGAACGCACTAATCGGACATTGGAGGATCTGCTGTGACTTTGCATATTTGATCGCGGTGAGCCTTGGGAGAAGTTGTTGCAACTGATCGAGTTCTTATATAATAATAGCTACCTGTACAGCATAAGGATGGCTCCTTATGAGGCCATATATGGGCGGAGGTGTAGGATGTAACACCCCAGTTTTGCAAGAGGTTCAGTCTGCAGCTCTGAAAAATTTTTTGGGTTTCTGGCAGGAGGCACACGGCCTGCGACACGGGCGTGTCGCAGGGCGTGTCGAGGCCGTGTCGACACTCGGCCCAAGTGTCGACACTTTCGCTCGACAAAGTGTCGAGAGTGAGGCACACGGCCTGCGACACGGGCGTGTCGCAGGGCGTGTCGGGGCCGTGTCGACACTCGGCCCAGGTGTCGACACTTTCGTTCGACAAAGTGTCGAGAGTGGGGTACACGGCTGGCGACACGGGCGTGTCGCAGGGCGTGTCGAGGCCGTGTCGACACTCGACCCAAGTGTCGACACTTTCGCTCGACAAGGTGTCGAGACTGGGACACACGGCCTGTGACACGGGCGTGTCACAGGGCGTGTCCCGCTTGGTCGACGATCTTTGCTCGATGTTTTTCCGCGGTGTCGACACAAAGCCTGTCGACGGGTGTCGAGACTTGGCACACGGCTTGGGACACGGGCATGTCCCAGGCCGTGTCACCTCTCGGGTTGGTGTTGGGGCCGTGTCGTTGGAGACACACGGCAGGCCACACGGTCGTGTCACTGGGGACACGGGCGTGTCGGATTGAACACGGGCGTGTCGAATGCCCGTGTCTGATTCCAGGCGCGTCGATTTGAGACGGCGAATGAGGCACACAGCCCTGGACACGGGCGTGTGCCAGGCCGTGTTCGGCCCAGGTCTTATTTTTTCCAGGCGAATCGCGGCCATTCTTTTTCTGGTTTTAGGATCTAACGGTTCAGGCCATCTCCTGGGGAGTTAAGACCGAATTCAGGGTTGGAAACCCTCATTATTTTCCAAGTTGTCTCTTTCTAAGATCTTGAGAAAAGCTAGAGCAAGGAGGAAGAAGAAGAAGGTCTTGGGCTGTAGGAAGGGTTTCGGTGCTCCAAATCGCGAGCCGAGTCCGGATCCGTGAAGCTTAGACCGCTGCGAAGATTTCCAACCGGCCATTTTTTTCCATGGCAAGGAAGAGGAGTCGGAAGGTAACGACATCTCTCCTCTCGGTCCTTAGGATGCATGTATTAGCATCATTTAGTTTTCTTTCTCCCAAATTTCTGGGCACCGAACTCTCAAATGACAGGGGTTTTGGTTTGCCAAGTTTCAAGAGGAACTTCCGGGTTGATTGAGTCCGTCCCCGGCATATTTTGCATTAGAGATCCGCTTCGCTAGTGGATTAGGCATGGTGGGTGAAGCCGTGGTCGCGACCGTTAGTCCGGCCCGGTGATGTTGCATACGAACTTAGGGATTCGTAGAGATTTCCGTTACGGCAAGATGCCGTTCGTGTTGTGGTGGTGATTGTCCCGTTTGCTTGAAAAGGTACGTGTAGTCGAACCCGGATAAGGTTAGCTCCTCGTGGCGGTAGATGGTTTCCTTGAGGGACAAGGTTAGCTCCGTATGAGAATGGAGATGGTTTCCTTGGTGGACAAGGTTAGCTCCGCACGAGTTGGAGATGTTTTCCTTGGTGCGCGGGAATGCTGCAGTACAAAGAGGGATTGCGATGTATTTAGTCTTGGTTTGTGTTGTGCCAAGGCGTGGCTATATCTCCGTGGTCGGTTGGCTATCCCGTGACATGTGCGTCATGTGTGGAGAGTGTCCCGGCGTGACTAGTCCCCTTTTGTGTGACTGACGAGAATGCCAAGCTTGGGGCAAGCCCGGGCAAAGAGGCCATGAGCGGGTGGGGTCCAGCAAGGCTTCTTAGAATCGGTCAGTCTATTGTTGTTGGAATCCTGACATGAGACGTCAGAGCTTGCAGGTAAGCCCGGGGCTAAGCCCACGAGCGGGTGGGGCCTTGGCAAGAATTTCCATGTGGCGGCCTGTGCGCCGTGTGAGGGGGTTGTGTCTCCCTCAATGTTTGCGGCTTTATGCCAATTGGGGAAATGTGAGTACCCAAATGATGTGATGTTGTGCTAGATGCATACGTTGTAGGGTACCTTGGGTGAAGCCCGGGTGTTGCATTCATGTTGCATAGTAGGCCCTTTTCTTTATATGCTCAACCAATAGAGAACATGTTTGATGATTGAGACATCCAAGCCTGTTTTAACGCTTTTCTATTTATAGATGTTTATTTGCATATGAAGTGCTGACTTGCAGGTTGAAGGGTTCCCCGGGGTCCGTTAGGGGCGGCCGGGAGGAGATGTGTTGTTACACAGTTTGAGGTCAGCCTTTGCTGACCCACGTTACTAATAATTTTTACAGGGCAAGGATCGCACGCAGGAGCTAGCACTCCGGCCAAAAAGGCCTAAGCCCCATGAAGTGTTTTTCCCTCTTTTGTAGCACTACAGTTATGATAATGTTGTTTGAGACTATTTTGTCCGGCTTGCATGCCGAGGTAGACTAGGACTGCTGAGCACATTCATGTTTGATTGTACTATTTTACTCTTGGACATTTGTGGTAGGCCTTAAGGCCTTAGTTGTACTCTTTTGGTTAGTGGATAACTTCTGGTTGTGCTTGGTTTTCCGCTGTGTTGTGCAAGTGTTTTGAGTTTGGGTAGCTATATCAACTTATAATACTAAAGCTGTGGCGTTCGTATGTTGTGGGGCACCGGCCGGACCCATATTATACGTCCACTACAGGGGAGGTGTTACAATTTGGTATCAGAGCCAGGTTAGATTCAAGGTCAGTGCGTAGAGAAGTTATCCACATAAGAGTAACGCGGGACCGTGAGTGTCCGTATGTTTTAGTCTTGAGATTGGAGACTAATCCCTTATTTCTTGTCTTCCTGAAGAGTGCAAGCAAAGAGGCGGGCACTTCAAGAGCAAGGGATGATCTCTCGGCGAGCAGTGCTACTGCTCCAGGCCTTTTGGGCACGGGTGTAGACCCGGCCGACTTCTGCCGTATGCTTGCAGAAGCGATGGTGGCAGCTCAAGCTGCAGCAGCGGCTCAGGTGGCAGCCCCTGCCATACCAGATACGGCAACGGCCGTGCCAGGAGTAGAAGCCAGACGAGTGGAGCCTTTGGCGGAGAGGGTAGTTGTCGGACATGGAGATCGGCACATGAAGTACTTCCTGAGTTTCCATCCCCCATCTTTCAAGGGTGTTGGAACGCCAACGGATGCGGAGGATTGGTGGGTTCGTATTCAAGAACTACTAAGGGCGGCAGAGACGCCAGAGGAAAAGAAAGCGGAGTATGCGGCGTTCATGTTGGAAGGAGACGCCAAGTTGTGGTGGGTGAGCCATAGCGGCCGCCTATTCCCGGGACGCACCCCGTCAGTGGAAGAGTTTGGCGACGCTTTTCTTAAGAGGTATATCCCAGTTTCAACACGATTGGCCCTGCAGAGGCAGTTTCTGCATCTAATGCAGCGAGACAAGACAGTGGATGAGTACGTGCAAGAGTTCACCCGATTGGGTCGTTATGCGGGAACGACAATGGCGGATGATGTAGAGAGAGATAACCTCTTCTACCAAGGGTTGAGGGAAAATCTGAGACAACCCCTCATCTCCATGAAGAGGGCGGGATTTAATGAGCTAGTTGAAGCCGCCAGGAGTTTGGAGAATGATTTGGAGCGAACCCAACGCCGTAAGGGTTTTACTCCCAAGCAAGGGGAAGGGAAGCCTTCCCAATCTCATGGAAAGTCTGATGGGAGTAGGTGGAGGAAGAAGCCTTACACTTCCAGATCTGGTGAGAGGAGCAACTGGACGCCTGGGGGTTCCCACTCTAGGGGACCGCCGACGTGCTACAACTGCGGGAAGGTTGGGCACATAGCCCGTGCTTGTCAGCAAGGGGGAGCGGGGCAAGAGTCAAAGCAGGAGCAGTCTGTGCGCTCGGGCCCCAGTGCTGCAGAGAAAGGAAAGATGGCGGAGTCGAGCGCTTCTCGGTTCCAACCGGTGCAACCAAGGGCTTACAACCTTGGACAGCAAGAAGCGATCCGCCAAACTGATGTGGTGACAGGTATGAAGAGAATTTAAGTTTAAATTTTGTGCTTCATCCTTTTAGACTTTTGTGTAATGTCTATGTTATAGGCTTCGTGTTAGTTTCCGGATACCCCGCTAGGGTATTGTTTGATACGGGAGCATCGCACTCCTTTCTTGCGGAGAGCTTCATCCGGAGAATGGGAGTTGAGTCTTTCTCGTCGGGAGTAGAGCTGAAAGTGCGCATGCCCAATGGGTCATCTATGACCACCGGGGCTAAAGGGCGCATTTGTTGGGAGCTAGACGGAGTTGTCTTCGCTCTGGAAGCGGCAGTGTTACCATTAGTAGAGTTCGATGTCATTTTGGGCATGGACTGGCTTACAGAGCAGCGCGCCAGCATTGATTGTTTATCCAAGGTAGTGACTCTAAGGAGTAAGGGGCAAGCGGAAGTCAAATTTGAGGGCCTTTGTGGAGTGGCATGTTCCCTGATTTCGGCCATGCAGTTGGTGCGGGCAGTTAACCAGGGTGGTGTAGCGCTTGTAGCGTTATTGGAGGTTCGTCTCTCCCAACTGACTATTGAGGAAGTGCCTGTGGTGGCAGAGTTCAAGGATGTGTTTCCGGATGAACTTCCTAGAGCGCCTCCTCGGCGGGAGATCGACTTCTCGATCGAGTTAGTGCCGGAGGCTAGACCAGTGTCACGTCCTCCATTTAGGATGGCACCAAAGGAGTTGGCGGAACTTAAGGTACAGTTACAGGAACTGTTGGAGCAAGGGTATATTAGACCCAGTTCTTCACCGTGGAGCGCACCGGTGTTGTTTGTAAAGAAGAAAGACGGTAGCATGCGCCTGTGCATAGATTACCGAGAGCTCAATAAGTTGACCGTCAAGAATAAGTATCCGATCCCTCGGATAGACGATTTCTTTGACCAATTGGTGGGGTCAGTGGTGTATTCGAAGTTAGACTTGAAGTCGGGATACTAACAGCTACGAATTCGTGATGAAGACATACCCAAAACTGCCTTTGGGACAAGGTATGGGCACTTCGAGTTCACGGTGATGCCATTCGGGCTGACGAACGCACCATCTGTGTTCATGGACCTTATGAATCGGGTATTCCGGGAATACTTGGATTCTTTTGTGGTTGTTTTCATTGATGACATTTTGGTGTATTCCAAATCGCAAGTGGAGCATGAGACCCACTTGAGAATGGTTTTGCAAGTGTTGAGGGAGAATGCGTTGTATGCAAAATTCTCCAAATGCGAGTTCTGGTTGGAGAAGGTGGCATTTTTGGGCCACGTGATTAGTGGTGATGGGGTGGCAGTGGATCCAGCGAAAGTGGAGGCCATCAGAGATTGGCCGGTGTTGAGGACCGTGGCGGAAGTCCGAAGTTTTCTTGGACTAGCCGGGTATTATAGGAGATTCGTGGAGAATTTCTCGAAGATAGCTCTACCCCTCACATCTCTCACTCGCAAAGACCATAAATTTGTGTGGCCCAAGAGTGCAGTCAAGCATTTGAGGCCCTGAAGGAGAGGCTTATGATGGCTCCGATCCTGAGTTTACCGCAAGGGACCGATGGATTTCAAATTTTCAGTGACGCATCGGGATGCGGCTTGGGTTGCGTGTTAGTGCAGCATGGCAAGGTGATAGCTTTTGGGTCTAGACAGCTGAAACCTCATGAGAGGAATTACCCCGTCCATGATTTGGAGTTGGCGGCGGTAATCTTCGCACTGAAAATTTGGCGGCATTATGTTTATGGCGCAAGAGTGGAGATCTTCACGGACCATAAAAGCCTGAAGTATCTCTTGGATCAAAAGGACTTGAACATGCGGCAACGCAGATGGGTTGAGTTTCTTGGAGACTACGAAGTGGCGATTCAGTACACGCCGGGTAAAGCCAATGTGGTGGCGGATGCGTTGAGTAGAAAGTACTCGGGGCAAGGAAATTGGATCGAAGCTCATGATGAGCGGTTGGCACGGGAATGGGAGTCCCTTGGATTGGAATGTGTTGCGAGAGGCGAGTCCAGCGTGGCTCGGTTTAACTGGATTGAAGTGCAAAACGACTTGTCCGATCGTATTCGGGAAGCGACTCGATTAGATGTGGAGTTTCAACCTTTTGTGTTGGAGGCTCAAACGGGCGAGAGCAGCACCTGGGAGATGATCGGGGGAATCTTGAGAAAGGATGGAAGGGTTTGTGTACCGCAGTTTGGCAATCTCCGTGAGGAGTTGATGTTTGAGGCTCACTTCTCAAAGTACTCCATTCACCCGGGCAGTACAAAGATGTACTTGGATATGAAGAAATCCTTTTGGTGGCCGGGGTTGAAGCGAGATGTAGCTTTGTATGTGAGTCGTTGCCAAACATGTGCCTTGGTGAAGGCCGAATGTCAGAAACCGGGCGGGTTCCTGAACCCCCTTCCAATTCCTGAATGGAAATTTGAGGACATCTCCATGGACTTTGTGCATGGGTTGCCTAGATCGCAGCATGGGAATGATGCTATTTGGGTGATCGTGGATCGCCTAACCAAGGTGGCTCACTTCATCCCAAATCGGAAAGAGGACAGCGTGGAGAAGCTGGTGGAGTTGTATGTTCGCAACATTGTGCGACTGCACGGAATTCCTAAGAGCATAGTCAGTGATCGAGATGGACGGTTTACGTCCAAGGATTGGAGATTGGTTCAAAAGAGCTTGGGCACGAAGCTAAAGTTTAGTACGGCGTTCCATCCTCAAACTGATGGGTAAACGGAGAGAACGAACCGTACTATGGAGGACATGTTGAGGATGTGCGTTCTTGATTTTGGCAAGAGATGGGAGGATCACCTCTTCATGGTAGAATTTGCGTACAACAACTGTTTTCAAGCTAGTATAAAGATGGCGCCATACGAAGCTTTGTATGGGAGGCGGTGTCGAACGCCAATGTCTTGGGCAGAGGCGGGAGACACCAAACTTTTGGGAAAGGGTGCGGTAGGTGACGCTTGTGAGATGGTACGGACCATCCAAGAGCGTATGAAGGTGGCACAAGACAGGCAAGCAAAATATTTTAATGCTCGTCACCGGAAGTTGGAATTTACAGTTGGTGATTGGGTTTATCTGAAGGTCAAGCCGTTCAAAGGCGTCTCGCGGATTCGCCGACTCAAGAAGTTGAGTCCAAGGTTTTTGGGGCCTTTTGAAATTGTTGAGCGGATAGGAGAAGCAGCCTATCGGTTGGCGTTGTCCGCAAATTTGAGTGGATTACATGACGTCTTCCATGTCTACGTTTTGAGGAAAGCCTTGGTGGAGGCTAGCGTGGTGATTGAGCCGGCATCGGTGCCGATTGAGGAAGACTTGAGGACGCGAGTCCTTCCAATCGCTATAGAAGATTCAGAGACTCGGCAGTTGCGGAATAAAGAAGTTAAACTTGTGAAAGTTCGTTGGGACAACTGCGGCCGTGAGGAGTTCTCTTGGGAGCGAGAACAGGCCATGCTAGAAGACTATCCAGAACTATTTTTGTCAGGTACAATTTAAGTTTTGTACCTCTTTTGTTTTGAAATTTCGGGACGAAATTCTGTTAAGAGGGGGAGAGTTGTAACACCCCAGTTTTGCAAGAGGTTCAGTCTGCAGCTCTGAAAATTTTTTTGGGTTTCTGGCAGGAGGCACACGGCCTGCGACACGGGCGTGTCGCAGGGCGTGTCGAGGCCGTGTCGACACTCGGCCCAAGTGTCGACACTTTCGCTCGACAAAGTGTCGAGAGTGAGGCACACGGCCTGCGACACGGGCGTGTCGCAGGGCATGTCGGGGCCGTGTCGACACTCGGCCCAGGTGTCGACACTTTCGTTCGACAAAGTGTCGAGAGTGGGGCACACGGCTGGCGATACGGGCGTGTCGCAGGGCGTGTCGAGGCCGTGTCGACACTCGACCCAAGTGTCGACACTTTCGCTCGACAAGGTGTCGAGACTGGGACACACGGCCTGTGACACGGGCGTGTCACAGGGCGTGTCCCGCTTGGTCGACGATCTTCGCTCGACGTTTTTCCGCGGTGTCGACACAAAGCCTGTCGACGGGTGTCGAGACTTGGCACACGGCGTGGGACACGGGCGTGTCCCAGGCCGTGTCACCTCTCGGGTTGGTGTTGGGGCCGTGTCGTTGGAGACACACGACAGGCCACACGGCCGTGTCACTGGGGACACGGGCGTGTCGGATTGAACACGGGCGTGTCGAATGCCCGTGTCTGATTCCAGGCGCGTCGATTTGAGACGGCGAATGAGGCACACGACCCTGGACACGGGCGTGTGCCAGGCCGTGTTCGGCCCAGGTCTTCTTTTTTCCAGGCGAATCGCGGCCATTCTTTTTCTGGTTTTAGGATCTAACGGTTCAGGCCATCTCCTGGGGAGTTAAGACCGAATTCAGGGTTGGAAACCCTCATTGTTTTCCAAGTTATATCTTTCTAAGATCTTGAGAAAAGCTAGAGCAAGGAGGAAGAAGAAGAAGGTCTTGGGCTGTAGGAAGGGTTTCGGTGCTCCAAATCGCGAGCCGAGTCCGGATCCGTGAAGCTTAGACCGCTGCGAAGATTTCCAACCGGCCATTTTTTTCCATGGCAAGGAAGAGGAGTCGGAAGGTAACGACATCTCTCCTCTCGGTCCTTAGGATGCATGTATTAGCATCATTTAGTTTTCTTTCTCCCAAATTTCTGGGCACCGAACTCTCAAATGAGAGGGTTTTTGGTTTGCCAAGTTTCAAGAGGAACTTCCGGGTTGATTGAGTCCGTCCCCGGCATATTTTGCATTAGTGATCCGCTTCGCTAGTGGATTAGGCATGGTGGGTGAAGCCGTGGTCGCGACCGTTAGTCCGGCCCGGTGATGTTGCATACGAACTTAGGGATTCGTAGATATTTCCATTGCGGCAAGATGTCGTTCGTGTTGTGGTGGTGATTGTCCCGTTTGCTTGAAAAGGTACGTGTAGTCGAACCCGGACAAGGTTAGCTCCTCGTGGCGGTAGATGGTTTCCTTGAGGGACAAGGTTAGCTCCGTATGAGAATGGAGATGGTTTCCTTGGTGGACAAGGTTAGCTCCGCACGAGTTGGAGATGTTTTCCTTGGTGCGGGGGAACGCTGCGGTACAAAGAGGGATTGCGATGTATTTAGTCTTGGTATGTGTTGTGCCAAGGCGTGGCTATGTCTCCGTGGTCGGCTGGCTATCCCGTGACATGTGCGTCATGTGTGGAGAGTGTCCCGGCGAGACTAGTCCCCTTATGTGTGACTGACGAGAATGCCAAGCTTGGGGCAAGCCCGGGCAAAGATGCCATGAGCGGGTGGGGTCCAGCAAGGCTTCTTAGAATCGGTCAGTCTGTTGTTGTTGGAATCCTGACATGAGACGTCAGAGCTTGCAGGCAAGCCCGGGGCTAAGCCCACGAGCGGGTGGGGCCTTGGAAAGAATTTTCATGTGGCGGCCTGTGCGCCGTGTGAGGGGGTTGTGTCTCCCTCAACATTTGCGGCTTTATGTCAATTGGGGAAATGTGAGTACCCAAATGATGTGATGTTGTGCTAGATGCATACGTTGTAGGGTACCTTGGGTGAAGCCCGGGTGTTGCATTCATGTTGCATAGTAGGCCCTTTTCTTTATATGCTCAACCAATAGAGAACATGTTTGATGATTGAGACATCCAAGCCTGTTTTAACGCTTTTCTATTTATAGATGTTTATTTGCATATGAAGTGTTGACTTGCAGGTTGGAGGGTTCCCCGGGGTCCGTTAGGGGCGGCCGGGAGGAGATGTGTTGTTACACAGTTTGAGGTCAGCCTTTGCTGACCCACGTTACTAATAATTTTTACAGGGCAAGGATCGCACGCAGGAGCTAGCACACCGGCCAAAAAGGCCTAAGCCCCATGAAGTGTTTTTCCCTCTTTTGTAGCACTACAGTTATGATGATGTTGTTTGAGACTATTTTGTCCGGCTTGCATGCCGAGGTAGACTAGGAGTGCTGAGCACATTCATATTTGATTGTACTATTTTACTCTTGGACATTTGTGGTAGGCCTTAAGGCCTTAGTTGTACTCTTTTGGTTAGTGGATAACTTCTGGTTGTGCTTGGTTTTCCGCTGTGTTGTGCAAGTGTTTTGAGTTTGGGTAGCTATATCAACTTATAATACTAAAGCTGTGGCATTCGTATGTTGTGGGGCCCCGGCCGGACCCATATTATACGTCCACTACAGGGGAGGTGTTACATAGGACTCCGCTGTCGTGGATACATGATGAGGATCTGAAGGCTTTGGGTTCGGAGTTTATTGAGGATATCGAGGCTTAGGTGAGGATGATACGGGACAGGATGCGAGAGGCACAGAGCCGACATGCTAAGTATTACGACGCTCGGCATCATCAGTTGGAGTTCCAGGTGGGGGACCAGGTGTTCTTAAAGATCCGACCGATGCATGGGGTTTCACGGGTACTCGGTCGGAAGAAGAAGCTCAGCCCAAGATATATGGGGCCTTATAGGATCCTGGAGCGGATCGGTCCCTTGGCATACAGGATGGAGCTTCCACCGGAGCTGGCGAGCCTGCACGACATGTTCCATGTATCCTCTCTTAGGAGGGCTCTACTATGCCCGGCACAGCAGATTACAGCCACGGATGGGCCGGTAGCATCTGATCGGTCAGTTAACCTAGAACCGGTCCGGATCGACGACAAGCGAATACGAGTCTTGCGCCGCAAGAAGGTTCCATTGGTCAAGGTCCTGTGGAGGAATCATGGGCGAGAGGAGCACACATGGGAGCCTCAGGACTTGATGTAACAGAGGTACCTAGAGCTTTTCAGTCAGGTACTATTAACAATCTCTTGGGATGTTACAATTTTCCTTTCATATTTGAAACCCCGTAGGCCTAACTAGAATTTCCAGGATGAAATTTTTTTGTTTATATATTGGGATTTGTAACATCCCTCAAACAACTAGACCCCTAGTATTGGTTTTGTCATGACTAGGTCATGACAAAACCCTAGGGAGCCCAAGAAGGCTAAGTGAACCTGAGAATGTAGGTGAGATCACTATGGTCTGCAAATAGTAGATTTCTAAACCCTAGTTTAAGATGACCATGAGACTTATCATGACTTCAAGACCCCACCATGGTCTCACCAATCCATTGTAAGGTACTTTAGAGCCCTAATGGTCCATTGGAGTCGACCCAGTGTGGCCAAGTTGACCTAGAACCACTCTAGGCCTAAATTAGACAAGGTGCCCTAACTAAGGGCAGTGTGCCATATAAAAGACGAACAAACCCTACCAGGGTCTTATTAGACCTAAAGTGGGGTCAATGGGTCACTAAGGACCCATGGAGGGCAGTCAAAGTGGTAAAGTTGACCAAAGTCAACTCTAACCGTAAATGAGTCAAAATAACCAACTTAAGGTCAATTAACCATCCCCTAGCCAAGTAAACCCCACCCATGCCCTCCTAACCCTAAAGTGAGGTCAATCGGCCACATATGACCCATTGGGGGTCAACTCTATAGCCTAAGTTGACCCAAGTCAACCTTGCCCTAAAAAGGTCAAAGTGCACTAACTAAGTGGCAAGTGACCTACAGTGTGCAAGTTGACCCCACCCAAGTACTTCTATACTTTAGGGGAGGCCCATGGGTCACGAAGGACCCATTGGGGTCAGCCGTAGTGGCTAATTTGACCAAAGTCAACCCTTGGGTTAAAGTGGTCAAACTAACCTAAATTGCTAACTCAAGCCCAATCCATGTGGGCTAGGCCTAGTCAAGTGTGGACCATTGGTTTAGGAGGTGGTGAGACATATTTTGGGCCCACCAAATTCAGAAATGGGTGACTAGGAGAGAGAAAGAGGGAGTTACCCAAACTTGGAGGAGAGCGAAAGAGGTGCTTAATGGCCATCATGGCCATGGAGGCCCCATAACTCCCCCTTTTTATGGGGCTTTAACTCCTTGAAGCAGTGGAAGAGTGTTTCAGGAGGTGGCCGGCCAGTGGGGTGGCTCAGCCCTTCAAATTTGGTGAAACCGAAATTGCCCATTATGGCCATTCATGGCCATTGGAGTTACACCCTTCCCCTTTCCCAATTGAGAGTCTTAAAAGCATCACTAGGCAGAGGGGAGGAGGTTACAACCTTTACCTGGAGTATTCAAGGCGTTTGACTATGCTATTACAGAAACCCGATCGCCACCACCACCGCCATGGCAACCCGGAGATCAGCTCTCCTCCATCCCTCCCAACAGGTCCTCCTCCACTCCTTCTTCCATGGGTAGATCATAGCAATCCTTAGGGTCAAGGTTCAGGCTCAATTGAGCCCGATCGGGACAGCTTCTATCCATGTTTTTCCGCAAAACTTTACTTATCGAGTTCGTCGGAATGGGCCCCTCCGGCGGCTGTGCCACCGCCTGGCGATATCCACCACCTCAATGGAGGTGGTGGTGGCGGTGGCCGGCCTGGGAGGTGGCTGGGTGGCCGGTGGCAGTGATTTGAAGTTGGTCCAGGAAGATTCAATCCAGGCCGTTGGCGCGCGAGGATGATGATGGGATGCCGTCCAAATCGGCGCCAAGATTCGTGCATTATAAAAATTAAACTATAGGATTATATTATTACATTTTAATGAATCTGTCACACTTTTACTATTCAATTTTTTAAATTATTAAAAATACTTAGATACTCTTTATTAGAAAATGGTCAACAAAATATTTGTAGCCTTGTGAGTCTAGTTTACTGAAAAATTAGTTTTAACCAATTTGGGTGCCAGGTTTGACAAAGGCACCCATTTTGGTGGGGTCTATACCTATGGCTAGGCAGAAATTAAAATGGATGCCCACCCTTCATCTCTGGTCCAAATGACTTGAAATTTGGACAGGGAGTCTGTAACGCCCCCGATTTTCCTTGGTTTTGTTTGATCTTGGATTGGCGTTACGATGACGCATTTCCGGCCCTTTGCCGTTGTAGAGCGTGGTCTTAGCTCTTTATGTTCCTGGTGTAGCCTGGTTATAGCCTGTTGGCAAAATTTTCCCCAGCTAGCCGGAGTCTCTTTTGGTGACTCGGTTGGGCCTCTTAGGGAAATGCCTTTGTTTTGGCTTTGGGAGGTGTTGGCCCGAGTGTGCGATCGTCGAATGTTGTTTTCGACCTCACCGTTGTTTTCGTAGCTTGGGAGTTTAGCTACAGTGCGAGTTTTGGTCGAAATACAGGATCGTTTGCTTTCGCGTCGTTTCGGCGTTTGTTCTGTTAGCTTTAATGTTTGTAATGTTTGAAGTGCTGTGCGTGGTCTGCTGTGGCTGAGCTTGTAGGCTGGTGCCTTAACGTTTTGCTAAGGAGTTAGCAGGTTTCTTTTTGTGTAAGTTTGGGTGACACGGCCTGGGTCACGCCCGTGACCCCGGGCGTGTCGTGCTCGTGTAGAGCTCCCGGTTCTCTGGTCGACGATTTCTGGTCGACGAGTGTTTTTGGTAGGAACACGGCCTGTGACACGGGCGTGTCACAGGGCGTGTCCCACTTCGGTTCGTCGACCTGCGCTCGATGGACGTCAGGCAGTGTTTTGGTGAGAACACGGCCGTGTCACGGGCGTGTCGTATCAGACACGGGCGTGACACGGGGCGTGTCTCTCTGTTCGATGATCGGCGCTCCACGATCATCGAGTGGTGTTTGAGTTGGTACACGGCCTGTGACACGGGCGTGTCACAGGGCGTGTCACCTGTTCCATCGAGCTGAGATCGACGGTCGTCGAGTGGGTAGGTGTGTGAGTACACGCCCCGTGATACGGGCGTGTCGAGCCGTATCACGGGCGTGTCTGGGGCGTATCCCGTGTTTTCGTCGAGTGGAGATTGACGTTCGTCGAGTAAGTACACGCCCCGTGACACGGGCGTGTCGGGCCGTGTCACGGGCGTGTCTTGGGCGTGTTCCGTACTTTTTCTCCTGAAATCATCTTTTGTTGCCGTGAACCGTTTTTCCTCCTCATTTTCATCGTTCCTGAGTCTGGAGAGCTTCCAGCGGAAGGGTTTTGAGAGGAGGCGGTGGTTGTTTTGGCCGGCGATTTCGGGAGGATTAGAGCTCGTTTTTCTCATGCGATAGCGGAGTTGGCTTGCTCTCGTCTAGATCTTCCCTTCCATGTAAGTTTTTCTTGATTTAGGGTTTGATCCAGGAATTGTAAATATCTGATTTCTTTTCTTTCCTCAAGTTTCAGCTTTGGTCTTCTAGGTGGCCGATCTTGCCGCCGGAGCCAAGCGGTGGTGTGGCTGTTGTTTTTCTGGAGAGGTAGAGGCAAGTGGCTCCCTTGCCCTTGCCAAATTATTTCTAACTCTTACTCAATTTTCATTTCCTGTACAATACTTCTGCATTCCTTATCTTTTTTCATCCTTAAAAATTAGAGTAATAGGATGTCTTTTCCCTTCATTTCAGTCATGGGCTATTTCATTGCTTTTCCTTACAATTAATCAACATTCTCTCTTTTGTCTGAGATTTGGTGTACAGTGGGTAGTTAGAGTTAGGGTGAGGTTTCGGTCAATTACAGTTTAGGTTTAGCTGCGGTAGCCCCGAGTAGTTAGGATGGGGCGGAGGATTGGGATTAAATTTCCAACTCTCTGTTTTCGCGCGTTGAGAGAGAGCTTAGGCTGCGGTTTTAACGAGACTTACGTTTACCCTAAGTGGAAAGCGCTGACAGCGTCGAGTGAGCCGAGTTCACTCAACACCGTCATCCAGCGTAGGATTTTTGCGGCTAAGTATTATTATTTTTTTGGCGTCAAGTGAGTGGAGCTTATTCAACGCCGCGTCGAGCGGGCTCGACGTTTCTGTCTTGGGTTTGCGTGTTTCCTTAGGATTGTTAGTGTGACTTTTTCCCTTTCTCTAGGGGGTGGAATTGGGTGTTCGGCTAATTTCTACATGCCGACTCTTGGGTTGAGGCAGGTGGTGGAGTTTTGGTGGCCTCTGGAGGGGTGGATTTTGATGTGGAGAGCTGTGGCCACCGCCTTTTTGCCCCGGTTTGGGTTGGTGTGTGTGGGACCCTAAAGCTGCCACTGTTGACCCCTTAGCCCTTTTTGGATCTGATTTGGTTATGTATTCAGATCCATGTTTTGACCACTGCCACTTACCCACGTGTTAGGACTGTTAGTCCCTTCCCTGTTTTTTGTTTACTCTTTCTTTTGACACATATCTGCATGTCTTGTTACCGTTGCAGACTCTTTTGTAGGTCATATTGCTTTTATTGCTCGCACTTGGTGTGCTTTGCTGTGCTTTAGGCAGCGTTCTTTTCTTACTGTCATGCCCTTTTTTTTACTTATAGCAGTTTGTTGCCGGGTTGATAAACCCTTCTTATTTTCTCATAAATCTAACGCTCTATTTACTTTTTGTTTATTTTTTTTTTCCTTGCTGAGGTGTTCTTTTCTTGAATGCCTCAGGTCCAGGTTGTAGCCGGTTCAGCGACTAGTTCTTTTGGAGGGGCTTGTTGGTGGCCTCTTGGGTAGCTGAGATAGCGGATCCCTGATTTTGTGAGGTAGTTCCTGACCTTTCTGTATAGACATACATACTCACCAGTGGGTTCGTGTCAGGTTGTTGGCGCCCACTGGTGGCTTCTTGCGATGCTGGGTATGAACTTAAACTGATGTTTTTGCCTACTTGTGGTTGGTTACTTGCTTCTGGGAAGGATTTATGCTAGGTTGCATGTTAGATATTTTAAACCCTAAAAGCATTATTATATGTACCTCATGTATAACATATTTATAAAATAAAAACACTATATTTCCTTAGCGTAAAAAGACTATCTTTAATATATATTATATTCACTTTAGAGTCGTGCATACCATGAGTCGTCCTTCGGGGACACTTATGCTCATTAGGGTGTCAACTTAATTGAACCAAAGTATTTTCTACTGCGCATAAATATAATTTTTAATTGTGGACTAGCTGATCCACCGTGCCGAGGGATACGACCTTTCAACATAACTGATTTTCTTTCATATTCAATCAACGATTTTCCTTAAAATCTAGGTCTGGAGTTTTGCCTGAGCGTGTGCAGTTATCCCCTGCACGACGTGGCATCACGACACGTGTTTTCTCTTGCTCTGATACGATTTTATCGTTGAGAAGATGCGGGTTGTGACAGAGTCACCCTGTACCATATCTAGTCCTGCCCAAAAATGAGAATTTTTGGGAACATTTTTTTTATTGGTTTGGAAATTATTTAATTTCTTTACGGTAAAATAATTTAGGGACCCAATGACCTCCAAACTAACCCAAATTTTGGGTAGTGGTGCTTGGGTTCATTATATAGCTCTGGTGAAAATTTCATCTCATTTGGAGATTGTTTGAATTGAAATCATGCAAACCCTAGCTTAGCCATAATAAGGGTATTTTGGTCAAAAGTGCACTTTAGGTTTTTGAGTGGCCAAATCACCTCAACAGAGGTTGAAATTGGGGCCACTGACTTGGTATGGCTTTAGACACCTCCCCATGGAAGTTGGGGTAGTTTGGAATAGATTTGCACTTAGACCTAGACCAAACCCTAAGGAAGGGCTTTTGTGTCTTGTGAAGGGCATGAGGTCAAAAGACCATGTATGAACTTGAAATTTGGTAGGTAGATTGCTAGGATAGCTAAAGCCCTCTGGTAAAAATATAAAGGGATTCGGGAAAGGTTAGGTCCCTCAAAACCCTAACCCTAGCCTAGGGCCCAAATCTTATAGTGTTATAATAGTTTAGTAAAACTCATTGAACAATAATGAAATTTGGGTAGTGTGGTCATAGGGGTAGAATGAACCTCTGGTAATTTAATTGAGAATTTTTGGACATTATTTCTAGTACTTCCTTTATAAATATATGAGTTAGCCCTACTTATTTATCTAGATATTATGATCCCACTGCCCATTGGCAGGTCATAAAAATTAGGCAGAGGGAGTTTTAGACCTTATTGATTAAGTATGAATTTTCTTAGAATTTTTGAATACATATTTGCAGTATCTATTTCACAAGCTCATTAACTTGGAAAATTGTTCAATAATTTGTTTAGAGCTTATTATTTGCTAATAAAATTTGAAACATGACGTAGAGCATTTAAATTTCCTTACAATCATCCCTGAATTTTCTCAGATGTTTTGGAAGTATTCTTACTGTTCTTATTTCTAAAAATGATTTATTATTGGATATATTTAAAATAAGAATTAGGGGCTTAAACCTGGCTGAAAAATTTGGCGGCTTTGGATTATATGTTAAACAGTCATATTAAATTTATCATAAATTTTGTGGAGCACTTGCCTATCTGAAATTGGTACATTATGTTCAACATGAAGTTTTTGGATTACTAGAATAATTAAATAAATTACCAGATAAATTAGGAAAATTAGTAAATTCTGGTTTTAGACTAAAACGGTCATGAAAGCCCTCCAGTAATTATTATAGGGGTACTGGGTGAATATTTTGTGTACCTCCCATTTTACATGTCATATAGCTTAAATTAGTCTGCATTTAGTAAAACTGTAGAAATTTTGTTGGAATGTGATTTTGGGCACATGATTTGAGGATAGAGGTTTGTTGGTGTGGATAAATAAAAATGAGTTCATAATTGGAAGATAGGATGAGTATAGTGTTGGATTGGCTAGTGTTAGTTGGTGCTCGGGATCGACGAAAGATCGTCCTTCTCGAGGGGAGGAAGTGTCAAATACACTAGGGTTAGATCCGGTACAACAAGTAAGGGTTTTGGGAAATTTGATAGCAACCAATAATAGTAAGTGCCATGCGAAAGGGAGCTTTGGGCCTAATCCCATCATAGTTTCTAGTGCCTTCGAGAGCCCTTCACGGGGTATACCTTAGGCAGTCCTGGCTAAGCTAAACTGTAGGTAAAATTAAATTGCAAGAGTAACTAGAGTAACTAGGGGATCACTTTCACTCACCTCGATGTCTCGGAATATTAGGTTAGGTCACTCGGGCAGTTGGCTCGGTTGTTGTTTGTGATGGGCAGGTTGGCTTGACGAGCTTTAGCTCAGTTATTGTTTGTAATGGGAAGGTTGGCCCGACGAGCTTTGGCTCGGTTGTTGTTTGTGATGGGCAGGTTGGCCCGGCGAGCTTTGGATCGGTTGTTGTTTGTGACAAACGGGTTGGCCTGGGGAGCTTTAGCTCGGTGGTGATACATTAAGGTTGTATGTGCATAAAAAAAGGTGTTGGGTATTCGGTATTGGAGAGTCGATGCACCGACGCCAACACGTTTACTCGGCGAGTGTGGTTTAGCACAAGGCCAGATAAAGTCCGGTGCGCCAGCTGGCAAGAGTACGCAGGAGCTCCGCTTAGTGCACCAGCATTGAGGCGTACGATAGGTCTGACTGGTAGTGCAATTACCGGTTTAGAGGTGGGTGAGGCACAACCCACCGCTTCCGTTTGCCACTACGGAGGTATCCTGGGAGGTTCGGCTCCAGAAAGGGGGAACTAAAGGTCTGTGTACATAGAGTCGAGTGGGTGAGTTGCACTTGCATGTTCACATCATGGCATAATTGTATTTCATAGCATAACCATTGCATACAACCCGACACCTATTGTATAAGTGGTATGTGATGCTTATATAATAGGCCGTGCAAAACGACCCCTTGGTTTATAAGTTCGTGCGAGCGTGCTTATAAGTTAAGGTTTATTTCAGTATCTTTATATGTATGCTTGTTAGAAAACTGACACCCTATCGTATAAATTGGTATGAGACTTTTTATACGATAGGAGCCCCGCAAAAGATCCTTTGGCTTATGTGTTTTCATATAAGTTAAGGTTACTTTTCTTGTTCGGTCTTTTTAGCTTCATTCTATCTTATATACTATAGAACTGCTAGTTTAGTTTCGCCGCCATCTGCTATATTTGTTACTCTCAACTTTCATGTCCTCTCCTTTCCTTCTCCCCGCTCGGTGCCTAGGAGCCATGGGGGAAGGTGAGGGGGATGATAGGACTTAGTCTTTTAGACTAACAGTTTTCGAACCACATCATTTTAGGTGACCATGGAGCCCATCATGGAGGAGCAGCCCCAGAGATCGGCACGGTTGGAGATGGGGCAGTCTAGTACCGGAGTTCAGACAGCAGGGACTGTCAGTCTTGGTCTCTACTAGTTATATTTGTTTTGCTTCCGCGATGAGAGATTTGTAGTGAGGACATTGATGTACTGGGCATGAGCCCAAGATTTTAGTATTTTTATATATGATTTTCTGTGGACTTGCCTTTTATTATTTTGCTACAGTTGTGATTGATTTGGCCGGCAGGATCGGCGTTTTGTAGTGATGACCTTCCCGGGCGTGAAGGTGTCACCGCAAAGTGGCGGTTCTGGGCCTAAGACCCCGGTGCTTTAAAAAAAGGGGAGTCTTATACAACTAAACCCCTAGGTTTTTATTTTGTCATGACTAGGTCATGACAGAACCATTAGAAGCTCAAGACCAAGTGAACAAATGCTAAGGTGAAGATCATCTTGGTCTGCCTATAACACAGCCTCAGCACCAAACCTAGGGTTTGACTTTAGGGCTCCAAGTTGACCCCATGACCCTACCACAACACCCTAAACCCCCTTTGGGCGGTCCATAGGGTCACTAAGGACCCAATGGGGATAGGAAAATTGGCCAAGTTGGCTTAAGTCCACCCTAACCGTAAATAGGTCAAACTGGCCTACTTAGGGTCAGTTGACCCTTCCTTAGCCAAGTGGACCCCACGCATGCCCTCCTAACCCTAAAGTGAGGTCAATGGGTCACCAGAGACCCATTGGGATCAACACAAGAGGCAAAGTTCACCCAAGTCAACCTTAGCCATAAAATGGTCAAAGTGTAACGCCCCGAAACTCAAAAGAGCGATAAGAGGTGTTTTGAGCCATGTTTGGAATTTGGCAGGGGTTACACGGCCTGGGACACGGTCATTTTATAGGTCGTATCCTTGACGAGTTGTGTCATGTTTGACATAGTCTACTATGTCGACACAGGGCCTGCTGTGTCGACACAGGGCCTGCTGTGTCGACACAGGGCCAGCTGTGTCGACACAGGGCCAGCTGTGTCGACACAGGGCCAGCTGTGTCGACACAGGGCCAGCTGTGTCGACACAAGGCCTGCTGTGTCGACAAAGGTCCAGCGGTGTCGATACAGGGCCTGCAGTGTCGATATAGGGTGTCGACATAGGGCATGCGGTGTCAACACAGGGTGTCAACACAGGGCCTACGGTGTCGACACAGGGTGTCGACACAGGGTGTCGACACAGGGTGTCGACACAGGGTGTCGACACAGGGTGTCGACACAGGGTGTCGACACAGGGTGTCGACACAGGGTGTCGACACAGGGTGTCGACACAGGGTGTCGACACAGGGTTCTTGACAGGGTCTTGACTAAATGTCCCGACACAGTTTGAGTTTGTCGTGGACGTGTCCTGCTCCGGTTTGTGAACCGTGCGGTGTTCGGCCCAGTTTTTCCATGTCAGACCTGGATTATAGCCGTACAATTCATTATGATTGGGATCCAACGGGTGGAGGTTATTCCTATTGGGATATACCCGTGTGTAGGGTTTCAAAACCCTCATCTTCTATTTGCTGGTTCTCTGTATAAGTTCTAGAGAGAGGGGAGGGCAACGAGGAAGAAGAAGTCTAGATCCGATCACCTGCGGAGCTTCGGAGCTCCAAATCGCGAACCGACTTCGGATCTACGGAGGCAAGGAGAGGGCGGTGCTTTTCATTCGCATACTTTTCCATGGCGCAAAGGAAAAATGCTAGGATAATGATTCTCTACTTGAGCATGTGAAGCTCTTCTTTTCCCTTGCATAGGAAGCCCGCTCTCGCGAGTTTGTGGTGAGTTGAGGCGTTCCTTCGGGTAGACATGAATAGTACCCGTTGTGTACATGGAGAGTCCGTAATCGAGAACGGATATAAGCATGATGTGTGAAGCCTACCCGGACAAGTTGGTCTGGATCGGTGATGTTGCATTGCATAAATAGCCGGAGAAGGCTCTATGCGAATGATTGTTTTTCGGGTTTTCTACGTGGTAGATTGCAATAGGGAGCCTTGGGGATTAACCCCAAGGTGCACCCGGAAAACTGGGCAGATGTGTGATTCTGCCAACTTGGTGGCCTGGGAGCCAACTTGAACATAACCGAGTTATGTGAAGTGTGTAACAAAACCGGGACTCGGGAGAAGTTTGACTCGCGCATATGGCTTAAATTGTCGTTGCGATATGAGCATGGGTTAGACGGAACTGTTACCGCTCTATGTCGTTCGGTATGAGCCGTTGGCATAGATGAGGGTCTTCGGTGATCTATGGATTAAATTGACGTGTCCCATGACGGGAAGACAAAACCCTCATAGTTTGGCCGTCAAAGTGGCAGTGGTGAGACCGGGGTGTCTATGGCTTAAATTGACGTGACATTGACCGGTTCACCGAGAATGTGCCCTGAGTGCACGGAGCGTGTGGTCGTGCGTGCAAATGCATGCGATGCAATGTATATTTATGTTGGGTACATTGGTTTAAATGTACCTGATTTGAAGAAGCCTCACCCTACTCAATGATATACATCAAAATGTATTTGATGTATTTTGAGTTGCCTTGTGCAGGTTAAGTATTTGCAGGGAAAGATGAAAAGATTCTAAGTCCATATGTCGACACCCAGAAGGAAAGTGTCGACACTTAAGAAGACTTGTGTCGACACCCAGACAAGCAGTGTCGACACTTGGAGTACTTGTGTCGATACCAGGGATGCAGAGTCGACACCAGACAGAAAGTGTCGACACAAGGAGCTGTGTCGACACTCAATGAAGTAAAGTCCAGTGAAGCAGTGTCGACACTTAGCAACAGTGTCGACACCTAGATGAACTGTGTCTACATCAGAAAGTGTCGACACTTGAAGGCTGTATCGACACTCAACAAAGTTCAGCAGAGTCTAAGTATAAGTGTCGACATAATAAAGAATGTGTCGACACTCAGCAGAAGACTCAACACATGAAGAAAGTGTCGACACAATGAAGAATGTGTCGACACACAGCAGAAGACTCGATACATGAAGAAAGTGTCGACACTAGGAGGCTGTGTCGACACTCAGCAAAGTTCAACAGAAATTCTAAGTACAAGTGTCGACACTAAGGAGATGTGTCGACACTCAGCGAAAGTCTCAACAGAAGAAGAATGTTTCGACACAAGGAGCAGTGTCGACACTCAGCAAGTATCAACACATAAGACATGTGTCGACACCAAGAAGATGTGTCGACACTGAACAAGTTCAACACATGAAGATGTGTGGACACAAAGGAGATGTGTCGAAACTTACAAGAAATCAACAAAGTACTGAAGAACAAGAAGTTGTGTCGACACACATTATCAGTGTCGACACATGATGAAGAAGCTGTGTCGAGAAGTAATTTCTACAACACAAGGAGTTGTGTCGACACCTTGAAGGCTAGTGTCGACACTTAGTCTACTTGTGTCGACACTTGGTCTATAAGTGTCGACACTTAAAGACAGACTGTCTCGACACTTTCAGACAGTTACAGTTATTTCAAGAACTGACTGGATGACATGACAGCTGCCATTCCAGCCAGTCTACTGCACCTGTCAGAGTTGTCAGAAAGCTGTTAGGAACCGGATCAGCCGGTCACCTTGAAGAAGGCCTATATAAAGGCTTATACTGTCTATAGAAACAGATGATCAATACATCTAAGAAGATAATCAGCAAGAGAAACACAGAAGAAGATCTAGCTATTCATTGAAGAATCAAGTGAAGATCTAAGTAGTTGGAGAGAGAGAGCTCCATCCAAGAAGACAGCCATTGGAACCAGGCTGTGAAGAAGGGTTCAGACCTAGTTATGAATCTTAAGTTACAGTGATTGAAGATCAGCTGTAGAGAATCAATCCTATTGTGTTCTACATTCAAGAAGCTTTGAAGAAAAGCCAAGTGAGATTGTTCTCAGCAGAGTTCTTCCAAGAACTCATCAAGAACCTATCAACTCATCTCTTTATTCAGAGTTGTAGGTATATCCTTTGTATTCTTATTTTCTTGTAGGATCCTTAGGGATCTGAGTTGTAAGCCTATAATTATAAAGGCTGAGTGGTAGGGCCTGTGTGCCTGAGTGTAGGAGATTCTTATCTCTGAGTGTAGGCCTGTTGTGGCTGAGTGTAGGCCTGTTGTGGCTGAGTGTAGGCTTTGTGAAGAAGCTGAGTGTAGGTCTTTGGAGAAGACTGAGTTGTAGGTCCTTGGGCCTGAGCTGTAAGAACCTGTTTGGGGTTCTGAGTGTAAGATCTGAGGATCTGAGATAGTGGAGGAGTTTGGCCGAATCTAGTACACTACTAGATAGGCGAAGGGGGAAAGTGGATGTACCCAAACCTTGGGGAACCACTATAAATTTGTGTGTTCACTGTGTGCTTGTTTGATTGCTGTGATTGCGGATTGACTACTGTGTAGAATTAGTTACAAATCTGTGATATAATCTGCAATCTGCCTAAAAAGTTTTAAAAAGATTAAGTCACCTATTCACCCCCCTCTAGGTGATTAGGTACAATTTCTTTCAAGTGGTATCAAAGCCAGGTTACTCAAAAAGGACTTAACTGTCTGAGTAGATCCTGTTGGCATATTCAAACTAAGTAAATTGCAGAATCAAGAAAACCAAGAAACATGGGTTCAACTGAGAATCATAAGGAACTTGGATCCATGAAGTTTCCCATTTGCAGAAAAGAGATTTTTGGAATCTGGAAAGAAAGGGTGAGACTGTTTATGAAAGCCTCAGACCCTAGAATATATATCACAGTTAAAGAAGGGCCATATGTGCCTATGAAGGTTTCAGTCCTGGATGCAAATCAGAGAACACCTAAGGACTTCTCTGAAATGACAAAAGATGAGATAATTCTAGCCACAATGGATAAGAGGGCACAGAATATCATTGTGAGTATCATAGATGATGCTACCTTTCAGAACTTGATACATTGTAAGACATCTAAGGAGATGTGGGATACTCTTATAGTGTATATGGAGGGTTCAGAAGAGGTGAGACAGGACAGAAAGTTATTGTTAAACCAGGAATATGAAAGTTTCAGGCAAGGTAGGGCTGATAGCATAACAGAATGCTATAAGAAGTTCTATAGGATTGTCAATGAGCTAATGTCCTATGGCAGAGAATTCAGTAATTATGAGTTAAATGATAAGTTCTTGAGGTCCCTAACAAAGGATTGGGACACCAAGATCTGTGCCATTAGGGAAATGGCCAAGTTAGCAGATATCCCTCCTCCAACATTGTTTGGAAAACTTCTATCCTATGAGATGCAGTTGATGGTGAGGAAAGAAGAGGAGAAGACTACAAGAAGTGAGCTTAAAGAAAGAACAGTGGCATTCAAGACAGAATCCACCAGAAAATACAGAAGTAAGTCACCATCTCCACCTCCAAAAGTAGTTGAGACTGAGTCAGATGAGTCAGCAAGCAGAAAGTCTGAAAGCAGTGAGAGTGATGAGGACTTTGCAGCATTCACAAGACACTTTCAGAAGTTTCTAAAGAAGAAACAGTGGAGGACAAAGCCATCCACATCACAGGGTAAAGATGACTATTATCAGAACAAAAAGTCATCAAAGAAAGATAGGAGAAAGACCAAGTCAAGCAAAGCAACTTTATCAAAAATTGTTTGCTATTGCTGTAACGGACAAGGACATGTTATTGCTGACTGTCCTGCGAAAAGGAAAGAGTCTAATGATAAGAAAAAGACTCAATTCAAGGGCAAGAAGGAAAGGTCTTTTGTTGCCAAGAAAGATAAAAGCCTGTCAGACATATCTTCTTCAGAAATTGAGTCAGAAGCTGAAGCATACATAGGTCTGTTTGCTGAGGAAGAGGAAGAAGAGTTCATCCAGATCATGAATTCTATATATGAGCAAGAGGACATCTAGTGCAAAGGACTGATGGCCTTAACCGAAGGTGACAAAATCCAGGAGCAGCCTGGACCTAGTAAGGTACAAAATTGTTCTTTAAGTTCAATTTCTTGTGCTAGTTCAGAATCAGATTCATCATCATCAAGTGATGAGAGTGCATCTGAATCTGAGGAGGATATTCATCAGTTGATTGATGAATATAGAGTTCTGTTGCAAGCATTTAAGAAAAGCAAATCCTTGGCCAAGAGTCAGGCTAAGGAGATTGCAAGTCTCAAAGTGGCTGCAACTGATTTTGAGAAGCTGATTGATCAAAAACTTAATGAGAAAGCCAGACTGAAGAACATAACTGTTGTTCAGATGGGGACTATAACATTTAAGAATGATCAAATTAGAAATCTGGAGACTAGTCTTCAGAAGGAGAGAGACATTGTTGCTAGATTTTCTAAACCTAAGTATGTTCTACCTTTGATTGATGAGTTTATACCTCACAAGGGTAAAGCTGGACTGGGGTTTACTAAACCTGCTAGGACTGTTCAGTCCAAGTCTAAGGGCAAAGCCCCAGCTCTCAACAAGCCAGCTGTAGTTAAAATAGTTAGGAATGTACCTAAACAAAGGTACAATAGGTTTGAGTGCTGGTGCTGTGGCAAGGTAGGCCACTTTGCCATAGACTGTTGGCATAATTCTAATGCCAAGTCGAGTAGCAAACTGCCTGTTGGAAAACCTGCAATTAACTTTGTTAAGAGGCAAACTAACCAGCACCAAGGATCCAAGAATACTTTGGGTTCTAAGGTCTACTAATCTGTTTTGCAGGTAAGTCCAAGTGGCCATGCCCCAATATGGTACTTGGACAGTGGTTGTTCCAGACATATGACTGGAACTAGGGGATTGCTAAAGGACTTCACACCAATCAAAGATGGTCCTAGAGTCACCTTTGGTGGTTCTGAAAAAGGAATCATCAAGGGTTTTGGTAACATTTCTAGCACCCATATTACTATTACTCAAGTGGCTTATGTTAAAGGTTTGAAACATAACCTTATTAGTATAAGTCAATTGAGTGATGTAGGATATGACATCTCATTTGTCAAAGATGGTTGTCATATCAGGAGGTCAATTGATCAAGAGATCATTTTGACAGGTTATAGAAAGAGGAATGTCTATTGCCTAAACATTATGTGTGAGACCAATGGTTCTCCAGTGTGTCTTGTAGCTGATGAGAAAGTCTCTCATTGTGTCAAATGGCACAAGAGGCTAGCCCATCTCAACTACAAGACAATTGGCAAACTCTATAGCAAAGCGTTAGTGAGGAATGGTCCTCAAGTTAAGTGTATTAAAGATGGAATATGCTCAGCTTGTCAAAAGGGCAAGCAGACTAGATCCACCTTTATTAGCATTGAAAACAAAGATGCTGTGAGGTGTTTATACCTCTTGCATATGGATCTCTTTGGTCCTATACCAGTTCACAGCCTAGGTAGGAAGGTCTATATCTTTGTGGTTGTAGATGACTACTCAAGGTTTTCCTGGGTGTTCTTCCTTAGACAGAAATCTGAAACACCTAGTATCTTCTATAGCTTTGTCAAACAAATTCAGAATGAACTAGACAGTACAGTGGTCAAGATAAGAAGTGACCATGGTACTGAATTCCAGTCTGATAGCATGACAAAACTATGTGAAGAATTTGGGATATTTCAAGAATTTTCTTCACCAAGAACACCTCAGCAAAATGGCATTGCTGAGAGGAAAAATAGAACCTTGATTGAGGCTGGTAGAACCCTATTAAGTGATACATCTATACCAAAATATTTCTGGGCTGAGGCAGTTAATACTGCATGCCATGTAATTAATAGGGCTACCATTACTAAAAGCCACAATAAGACCCCTATGAGATTGTGAAAGACAGAAAACCAAACCTATCCTATTTCAGGATCTTTGGTTGTAAATGCTTTACACTTAACAATGGAAAGTCTTACTTTACTAAGTTTGCTGTCAAGTCCCAAGAGGGGATCTTTGTTGGGTACATCAACAACAGTAAGGATTATAAGGTCTACAACTTGTCTACTCAAGTTGTAGAAGAGTCTGTACATGTAGTATTTGATGAAGCTAGACTTATTAACAATGAGTTGTCTAGAAGTATTTGCAGCTCCACAGGTGTGACTGAGAAGATGGACAAGCTCACTATACAAGAAGGTCCTACTGCAAGACAGCAAGTAGAAGATAGTGGCTGTTGTCCATGGGGAGTACTACATGTACCAAATGTAGAAGAAGACCAAGGAGTGCAGCAAGTTGAAGAAGCTGAAGGAGTTCAACCTAAAGCCAGGATGCCTCCAGCTAACAGGCATCTAAGAGATCATCCAGCAGAGCAAATCATTGGTGATCTAAGACAAGGGGTACAAACAAGGAGCAGAAATCTGAGTGCAGCACTCTACTCCAGTTTTCTATCCCAAGTAGAGCCAAAGAAGTTTGAAGAAGCCATCCTAGACCCTCATTGGATTGAGGCAATGCAAGAAGAGCTGAATCAGTTCAAGAGATGCAAAGTCTGTTATCTTGTTCCTAAACCAAAAGACCACAATATAATTGGAACCAAGTGGATCTTTAGGAACAAGATGGATGAACATGGAGTAATTTTCAAGAACAAAGCAAGATTGGTTGCTAAAGGATATAGGCAGGAAGAAGATATTGACTTTGATCAAACCTTTGCTCCAGTTGTAACACCCCCTATCCGTCGCATAGCATATAGCAGTAGGTCCGGCCGGGGCCCGACGCCATATACCACAGACAGACCGGGTGGTTACTTATGGAAACCATCCAACCAATCTCAACGTCCTACACATAGCATTCTAGCGGAAGCAGTTTATAAAAGTTGTAAACAAAGAACCCAGCATTAAAGCACGAATGTCCACTAGTACAAAACAGGAATGTTATTACAAAATACTCAAAACAAGCCTTAAGGCCTTACAAAATGTTTCACTTGAATGTTACATGATTTACAAACCACGGCATGCAGGCCGGTCATACATGAATAAAGCAATAAACATTTCCATTTGGGCCTTCGAGGGCCGGCTTCGCAAAAAGGGCTTTAGCCCGCTATTGACCGCTTGGTCCAGCTGCACCTGCAAGCAACAAACCACCGCACGGTGGCAAAACAAGGCAACGGTCAGCAATGCTGACCAAATTATAACGATCTCGCCCCTGACTCGGGGCGGCGATGCTTCTTCCATGCATTTCATTAGCATAAGCGAGCAATAAGCACATATAGCCATTTCTTCACAGACGTTGGCTCGCACGGCCACACGCCCCGTGCTCTCAGGGCACATTCTCGGTGAACCGGTCGATGTCACGTCAATTAAAGCCATAGACATTCCGGACTCACCACCGCCACTTGGACGGCCAAACCTATGAGCAATTTGTCTTCCTGGCCTGGGTCACGACAATTTAAGCCATCGACCGCCGAAGACCCTAATCTATGCCAACGGTAAGTGCCACGTGCCTTTAGGTCTCTTTAACCGAACGACATAGAATGGGTACGGTTTCATCTAACCCGTGCTCACATCGTAACGACAATTTAAGCCATTTGCGCGGGTCAAACTTCCGCCGAGTCCCATTTCCATCACAAGTCACATAACCCCGTTATGTTCAAGTTGGCTCTCAAGCCACCAAGTTGGCAAGATCTCGTATCCGCCCAGTTTTCCGGGTGCACCTTCGGGTTAGTCCCCAAGGCTCCCTGCTGCAATCTACCGCGTAGAAAACCCGAAAAACAATCAATAGCACGGAGTCTTCTCCGGCAATATGCAATGCAACATCACCGATCCAGACTAACATGTCCGGGTAGGCTTCACACATCATGCCTATGTCCGTTCTCGCATACAGACTCTAAACAACGGGGACTTCACATATCTACCCGAAGGAACGCCTCCAACTCTCCGCAAACTCGCTAGAGCGGGCTTCCTATGCTAAGAAAGAGAGCTACTCATGCTCAAGATGAGGATCGTTACCCTTAAGTTCCTCTTTGGCGCCATTGAAAAGTAATCAGATGGAAATGACCGCACTAGCGTTGGCTCCGCGGATCCGGAGTCGGCTTGCGATTCGAAGCTCCGAAGCTCCTCCAATGGCGGATCTAGCTCCTTCTTCTTCACTTAGCTCTCCTCTCTCTCCAAGGACTTAGAAAGAGAACAAGGTATGAAAAGTGAGGGTTTTCTAAGTCAAAACCCGGGTATATCCCTTCAGGAACAACCCCCAGCCGTTGGATCTTCAGTCAAAGAAATGAACGGCTTCGATTCGGGACTGAAATGCCCAATCTGGACCGAACACGGCCTGGCACACGCCCGTGTCCAGGGCCGTGTGCCTCATTCGCCGTCAAAATCGGATCACCTGGAACCTCACACGGGTATCGAACACGCCCGTGTTCGATCTGACACGCCCGTGTTCCACCTGACACGGCCGTGTAGCCGGCCGTGTACCCCATGATGTTTCCTCATTTTCAACCCGAGCACTGCACGGGTTCTAGGACACGCCCGTGTCCCTACCCGTGTCACCTTGACACGCCTGGGCTCCAGGTCGTGTACACAGTCTCGACACTTTGCGGCTAAGTATCGACACGTGTCGACACGCCCTGCGACACGCCCGTGTCGCAGGCCGTGTGCCATGTCTCGACACATTGTCGACACCAAAGTGTCGACCTCCCGGGACGAGTGTCGACACAAGCTGACACGCCCTGCGACACGCCCGTGTCGCAGGCCGTGTGCCATGTCTCGACACATTGTCGACACCAAAGTGTCGACCTCCCGGGACGAGTGTCGACACAAGCTGACACGCCCTGCGACACGCCCGTGTCACAGGCCGTGTGCCATGTCTCGACACATTATCAAAGCACAGTGTCGACTTCGCGGCTAAGTGTCGACACGGGTCGACACGCCCTGCGACATGCCCGTGTCGAAGGCCGTGTGCCCAGTCTCGACACAATGTCGAGACCAAAGTGTCGACTTCCCGCCTTAGTGTCGACACAGGCTTGACACGCCTTGGGACACGCCCGTGTCCCAGGCCGTGTGCCTGCTGCCAGAACCCAAACTGGCCCAAAACGTCCCCCTTCGCTCCTTTGAGTTTCGGGGCGTTACAACTCTACCCCTCTTAAAAGAATTTCGCCCACGAAATTACATAAAGGAAAGACATGTACAAAACCAAAATTTGTACCTGAGCGGAACAACTCTGGATATTCGTCAAGCATAGTCTGCTCTCGCTCCCAAGAGAGCTCCTCATGACCGCAATTGTCCCACCGGAGCTTGACCATCCTGATCTCTTTATTGCGTAGCCGCTTGACCTCCGAGTCTTCAATCCGCACGGGCTTGACCTTTGTCATTAGCCCACTTTCCACCGGCACTTGATCGACCGCGATCACTTGCGTAGGCTCTTGCACCGCCTTCCGAAGCACCGAAATATGGAATACATCATGTAAACCACTTAGCTCCACTGAAAGCTTCAGCCTATAGGCCGCTTCACCAACTCGCTCCAGAACCTCAAACGGTCCAAGGTATCTTGGGCTTAGCTTTTTCAACCGCCGCACCCGCGAGACACCCTTGAACGGCTTGATCTTTAAGTATACATAATCGCCCACAGCGAACTCCACGTTCCTGTGCTTGGCATTATAGTACTTTGCTTGCCGGTCCTGAGCGATAAGCAACCTCTCCCGAATGGTTCGCACCAAAGAAGTAGCATCCTCCACTTCCGATCGCTTATACAACTTTGACTCACCCGTTTCTAACCAAGACAACGGCGTGCGACATCTTCTACCATATAGGGCCTCGAAAGGCGCCATCTGAATACTCGCTTGGTAGCTGTTGTTGTATGCGAACTCCACCAAATAAAGGTGGTCTTCCCATTGCTTTCCAAAATCCAAGACACACATGCGAAGCATGTCTTCCATGGTTCTATTGACCCTCTCGGTCTGCCCATCCGTTTGCGGATGGAAGGCTGTGCTAAACTTCAGCTTTGTTCCCAACATTTGCTGCACAAGCCTCCAATCGTTGGACGTGAACCACCCATCTCGGTCACTCACGATGCTGCGGGGCACACCATGAAGCCATACTATGTTATCCACATAGAGCTTTGCCAACTTCTCCACCGGATCATCCTTCCTATGCGGAATAAAATGCGACACCTTCGTCAATCGATCAACAACCACCCAAATGGAGTCGTTCCCCTTTTGCGACCTTGGCAAACCGTGCACAAAGTCCATAGAGATGTCGTCAAATTTCCACTCCGGAATAGGCAAGGACTTAAGAAATCCTCCCGGCTTTTGGCACTCCGCCTTTACCAAGGCGCAGGTTTGGCACTTCGCTACGTATAGCGCCACATCCTTCTTCAAACCCGGCCACCAAAACAGTTTCTTCACATCACGGTACATCTTCGTGCTCCCCGGGTGAATCGAGTACTTGGTATGGTGTGCCTCGTATAACAACTCCACCCGTAAATTGCCCACACTTGGGACGCACAAACGACCGTCTTTCCAAAGCAACCCGTCCTCCATGACGAATTGGGAATTTGACCCATCCAGAGCCTCTACCATGAACTGCTTCATATGAGCATCCATATCCAAAGCCTGCCGAATACGATCAGCCAGGTCATATTGGACTTCAGTCCAATTCAGAACTGCTTCAACACTAGATTGTCTATCCACGCAAACAATCTCCAACGCCTCCAACTCTCGCACCAACCGCTCATCATGCACCGATAGCCAATTGGCTTGATCTGGGGCTCGACGACTCAATGCGTCCGCAACCGTATTCCCTTTGTCAGGCACGTAGTGGATCTTGAATGTATAGTCCCCCAGGAACTCCATCCACCTACGCTGCCGCATATTCAGATCCTTCTGATCAATTAGATACTTTAGGCTCTTGTGATCGGTGTAGATATCAATCTTCACACCGTACAAATAGTGTCTCCACAGCTTCAAGGCAAAAATCACGGCCGCTAACTCCAAGTCATGGACCGGATAATTCCTCTCGTGCACTTTTAGCTGTCTCGAGCCATAAGCTATCACGTTTCCGTGCTGCAGTAGCACGCAACCCAAACCGCTGCCCGAAGCATCGCTATATATCTCATAGCCTTCGGTTCCACATGGCGAACTCAGCACAGGCGCCGTGGTCAACCGACACTTCAACTCCTCAAAAGCTCGCGCGCACTCCGGCATCCAAACGAACTTATGCTCCTTCCTCGTCAAAGTAGTGAGAGGTAACGCTATCCGCGAGAAGTTCTCTACGAAGCGCCTATAATAGCCGGCAAGCCCCAAAAAGCTCCGGACTTCTGCTACAGTAGCAAGCTCAGGCCACTCCCGTATCGTAACAATTTTCGCCGGATCCACAGCAATACCCTCTCCACTTACTATATGCCCAAGGAACGCCACTGAGGATAGCCAAAACTCGCACTTCGAGAACTTGGCATACAACTGATTTCTCCTTAGCATCTCCAACACCAAATGAAGATGCTTGAAGTGATCTTCCTCACTTTGCGAGTACACCAAAATATCGTCGATGAAGACGATCACGAAATGGTCCAAGTACTCCCTGAACGTCCTGTTCATCAAATCCATGAATACTGACGGCGCATTCGTCAGCCCAAACGGAATGACCGTAAACTCATAATGCCTGTACCTCGTACTAAACGTTGTCTTCGGGATATCACTCTCCCTTATCCGCAGCTGATAGTACCCAGCCTTGAGATCCAACTTCGAGTACACCGTCGACCCGACTAACTGATCGAAGAGATCATCAATCCGAGGGATCGGGTACTTGTTCTTCTCAGTTAGCTTGTTTAGCTCCCGATAATCAATACAAAGCCTCAAGCTTCCGTCCTTCTTCTTAACAAAGAGGACCGGTGCGCTCCAAGGCGAAGAACTCGGGCGCACATACCCTTGCTCCAACAACTCTTGCAGTTGAACTTTCAGCTCCGCCATTTCCTTAGGCGCTAGCCGATACGGAGATCGTGACACAGGCTTTGCACCTGGCACTAGCTCGATCGTAAAATCTATCTCCCGCTGAGTCGGGGCTCCAGGAAGATCTGCGGGGAACACATCAGGGTATTCCGATACCACTGAAATACAATCCAACGCGGGCTTCAGCTTTGCAACCTCCACTAGTGTAAAGAACAGTTCTGCTCCAGCACGAACCGCCTTCACCACCTGAAGAGCAGACATCAATGTCTTGCTCGACCCCTTTAAGCCTGTAAAAGTCGTCTCACGACTCTCTCCTAGCTTGACTTCCTTGCTACCACAATCTATATGGGCCTGCTGCTACGAGAGCCAGTCCATGCCAAAAATGACGTCGAACTCCGCCAACGGAAGTAAAGACGCCTGCAGGTCGAACTCCTGCTCCCCAATACGAACCTTAACATCGCAGATCTTATCCGCTCGCATCGAACACCCATTGGGCAATAACACATCCAACTTGTCCTTCGCCATCGAAGAAGGGGCTCCGATGCGTGATACAAATCCTTCGGACAAGAAGGAGTGTGAAGCTCCTGTATCGAAGAGTGCTCGTGCCGGATTTCCACAAATCAATATAAATCCTAAACAAGTAGTGGTAAGGTAACATGTGCATAACAAGTATTTAAATAAATTGACTTGCTATAATTAAACCGTACCTGTCACCACATCAGCTTGTTTGATGGCCTCCTGTTCGCCAAGATTATAGACCCTTTGTTGGGCCGGAGTATAGTGGGATGCGGTCGACTCCACCGCCTTTCCCTTCTCTTCATATATAGCTCCCGGCTTCCTCTCGGACTTAGGATGTCCGCTCCAAAAGTCACGGGCAAAGTGCCCCGTCTTTCCGCATGTAAAACACGCGCCCGGGGTGCGACTCGTAGTCGCCCCAGAAGCACCAGAAGGAGCTGGACCCGAAGTCCTATGCTTCTTGAAAGCCCTCCGATAGCCGGTCTTTGAATTAGTCGGCACTTTAAATTCAGATTTCTTCTCACCCAAGCTTTTCTTTGCTTGTACGTTCTTCATGTCCTTCTCCAAGGACCGGGCAGTATTGACCAAGGTTAAGAAACCCTGCGTCATCGGCCCCGAAAGTAGTAGTCTCAACTCATCCCTCAAGCCTTCATAGAAGCGATTAGTCTTGCGCTCCTCATCCACGATGGTGGAGCTAGCATAACGACTCAGACGAGTAAACTCGTGGAGATATTCATCCACGCTCCTCTCACCCTGTACCAACTTCAGGAACTCATTCTCCAACGCTATCTTCTGCGTCGACGGGAGGTATCTAGCCAAAAATAATCTCGAGAACTCCTCCATCGAGACATCACCAAGTTGCCTACCTCTCAAATGATGCAGCTCCAAACCTTCCCACCACATCCTCGCCTCACCGTCCAAAAGGAACGTAGCGATGGTGGTCATTTGCCACTCCTCAGTCTCCGTTGCTGTCATGACTCTCTTCACCCTGGAGAGCCAGTCTTCAGCCTGAGATGGGGTTCCCAACCCCGAGAATAGCGGAGGGTTAAAGCTCATTACATGCTTTAGCTGCCTCTCAGTTGCCCTCCTTGGCACTACCGGTTCTACAACCACTTCCTCCACCCTCCTCGGCTCAGCCTCTTGCATAGGTACTTGATCTATCACAGGAGGGGGCTGCTGCGTTTGCCTTCCAGGCTGCGCATTAATCACGGCCAACACCCCTTCAGCCACCAATCGAATATTCTCAGCCGATAAAGGTGTTGTAGGAGCAACATCCGGTGCACTACTAGCCTCAGAAACTCGGCGTTCTGACGGCCCAACACCACTTCGGGTCACCTATAGTGGTACAAAACACCGTTAAGCGACCAAATAAATTGCAAACAGCAATTATAGGAACACGCAGGTTCCTCAAACACGAGTATTTTCATTCCTAAGTGGACATTCATGGGTTCTTTTTACTGTTATTACGATGACGCACACAATGTGCTCACCACCCCTTAAAAAGAATTCGCCCACGAATTCAGTTTAAGCCCAACCAAAACCAGTAGTCTGATACCAAATTGTAACACCCCCTATCCGTCGCATAGCATATAGCAGTAGGTCCGGCCGGGGCCCGACGCCATATACCACAGACAGACCGGGTGGTTACTTATGGAAACCATCCAACCAATCTCAACGTCCTACACAGAGCATTCTAGCGGAAGCAGTTTATAAAAGTTGTAAACAAAGAACCTAGCATTAAAGCACGAATGTCCACTAGTACAAAACAGGAATGTTATTACAAAATACTCAAAACAAGCCTTAAGGCCTTACAAAATGTTTCACTTGAATGTTACATGATTTACAAACCACGGCACGCAGGCCGGTCATACATGAATAAAGCAATAAACATTTCCATTTGGGCCTTCGAGTGCCGGCTTCTCAAAAAGGGCTTTAGCCCGCTATTGACCGCTTGGTCCAGCTGCACCTGCAAGCAACAAACCACCGCACGGTGGCAAAACAAGGCAACGGTCAACAATGCTGACCAAATTATACCGATCCCGCCCCTGACTCGGGGCGGCGATGCTTCTTCCCTGCATTTCATTAACATAAGCGAGCAATAAGCACATATAGCCATTTCATCACAGATGTTGGCTCGCACGGCCACACGCCCCGTGCTCTCAGGGCACATTCTCGGTGAACCGGTCGATGTCACGTCAATTAAAGCCATAGACATTCCGGACTCACCACCGCCACTTGGACAGCCAAACCTATGAGCAATTTGTCTTCCTGGCCTGGGTCACGACAAATTAAGCCATCGACCGCCGAAGACCCTAATCTATGCCAACGGTAAGTGCCACGTGCCTTTAGGTCTCTTTAACCGAACGACATAGAACGGGTACGGTTCCATCTAACCCGTGCTCACATCGCAACGACAATTTAAGCCATTTGCGCGGGTCAAACTTCCGCCGTGTCCCATTTCCATCACAAGTCACATAACCCCGTTATGTTCAAGTTGGCTCTCAAGCCACCAAGTTGGCAAGATCTCGTATCCGCCCAGTTTTCCGGGTGCACCTTCGGGTTAGTCCCCAAGGCTCCCTGCTGCAATCTACCGCGTAGAAAACCCGAAAAACAATCAATAGCACGGAGTCTTCTCTGGCAATATGCAATGCAACATCACTGATCCAGACTAACATGTCCGGGTAGGCTTCACACAACATGCCTATGTCCGTTCTCGCATACGGACTCTAAACAACGGGGAATTCACATATCTACCCGAAGGAACGCCTCCAACTCTCCGCAAACTCGCTAGAGCGGGCTTCCTATGCTAAGAAAGAGAGCTACTCATGCTCAAGATGAGGATCATTACCCTTGAGTTCCTCTTTGGCGCCATTGAAAAGTAATCGGATGGAAATAACCGCACTAGCTTTGGCTCCGCGGATCCGGAGTCGGCTTGCGATTCGGAGCTCCGAAGCTCCTCCAATGGCGGATCTAGCTCCTTCTTCTTCACTTAGCTCTCCTCTCTCTCCAAGGACTTAAAAAGAGAACAAGGTATGAAAAGTGAGGGTTTTCTAAGTCAAAACCCGGGTATATCCCTTCAGGAACAACCCCCAGCCGTTGGATCTTCAGTCAAAGAAATGAACGGCTTCGATTCGGGACTGAAATGCCCAATCTGGACCGAACACGGCCTGGCACACGCCCGTGTCCAAGGCCGTGTGCCTCATTCGCTGTCAAAATCGGATCACCTGGAACCTCACACGGGTATCGAACACGCCCGTGTTCAATCTGACACGCCCGTGTTCCACCTGACACGGCCGTGTAGCCGGCCGTGTACCCCATGATTTTTCCCCATTTTCAACCCGAGCACTGCACGGGTTCTAGGACACGCCCGTGTCCCTACCCGTGTCACCTTGACACGCCTGGGCTCCAGGCCGTGTACACGGTCTCGACACTTCGCGGCTAAGTGTCGACACGGGTCGACATGCCCTACGACACGCCCGTGTCGCAGGCCGTGTGCCATGTCTCGACACATTGTCGACACCAAAGTGTTGACCTCCCGGGACGAGTGTCGACACAAGCTGACATGCCCTGCGACACGCCCGTGTCGCAGGCCGTGTGCCATGTCTCGACACATTGTCGACACCAAAGTGTCTACCTCCCGGGACGAGTGTCGACACAAGCTGACACGCCCTGCGACACGCCCGTGTCGCAGGCCGTGTACCATGTCTCGACACATTATCAAAGCACAGTGTCGACTTCACGGCTAAGTGTCGACATGGGTCGACACGCCCTGCAATACGCCCGTGTCGCAGGCCGTGTGCCCAGTCTCGACACAATGTCGAGACCAAAGTGTCGACTTCCCGCCTTAGTGTCGACACAGGCTTGACACGCCCTGGTACACGCCCGTGTCCCAGGCCGTGTGCCTGCTGCCAGAACCCAAACTGGCCCAAAACATCCCCCTTTGCTCCTTTGAGTTTCGGGGCGTTACACCAGTAGCCAGACTGGAAGCCATAAGAATGTTCCTGGCCTATGCAACTTTTCAAGGATTTAAAGTTTACCAAATGGATGTTAAGTCAGCCTTTCTGAATGGTAATCTAAAGGAAGAAGTCTATGTGGAACAGCCATCAGGTTTTTTCGATTCAACTCAACCTAATTATGTCTATAGACTTAGGAAAGCTTTGTATGGGTTAAAACAAGCCCCTAGGGCTTGGTATGAAACCCTGTCTAGTTTCCTCATTGAGAATAAGTTCACAAGGGGGAAAATAGACAAGACTCTATTCCTTAGGGAATCCAGAGGCAAGATCATACTAGTCCAAATATATGTAGATGACATCATAATTGGGTCTACTGAAAGTAGTCTTTGCAAAAAGTTTGCAAAACTTATGCAAGGACAATTTGAGATGAGTAGTATGGGGGAACTTAAGTTCTTCTTGGGTCTCCAAGTTAGACAGACTGGGAATGGTTTATCCATATGCCAGTCTAAGTTCACCCTAGAACTGATAAGGAAGTATGGTATGGATTCTTCCAGTACCATGAAGACTCCTATGGGGTCAAGTATGTCTCTTAGCAATGATGATACAGGGAAACCTGTAGATGAGACTTTGTATAGAGGGATATTTGTCTCCCTTCTATATTTGACTGCAAGTAGACCAGATATCATGTATGCTACATGTGTCTGTGCTAGGTACCAAGCATGCCCTAAAGAGTCTCATTTGACAGCAGTCAAAAGGATACTGAGATATCTAAAGGGCACACCTTATCTAGGCCTTTGGTATCCTAGGAATGGAGACTTTGATCTAACAGGTTATTCAGATGCAGATTTTGCAGGCTGCAAAGAAGATAGAAAAAGTACAACTGGAACCTGTCAATTCCTAGGTGGAAGACTGATTTCATGGAGTAGAAAGAAGCAAACAAGTGTGGCTATCTCCACAGCAGAATCAGAATATGTGGCTGCAGGAAGTTGCTGTGCTCAACTTCTATGGATACAACATCAGCTAGAGGATTATGGTATTCAAGTAAGTAAGCACACCACTGTTTTGTGATTCAACTAGTGCTATATCTATTGCTAACAATCCTGTTTCCCATAGTAGAACTAAACATATTGAGATAAAATATCATTTTCTAAGAGAATATGTAGAAAAAGAAGATATATCACTAGAGTATGTAAATACAGATAATCAACTAGCTGACATATATACTAAGCTCCTAGAAGAAACCAAGTTCAATAGGTTTAAAATTGAATTAGGTATGATAAACTTAGAATAAGTTTATAGAAATGGCTAAGTAAAATAGTGTCGACACACAGAGTTATCTGTGTCGACACAGAAAAGTGGTGTCGACACTTCAGGGAAAATGTGTCGACACATCTAGGAAGTTGGTGTCGACACTTCAGAAAAATAATGTCGACACATATAGGATAAGTGTCGACACATCCAAGGTGGTGTCGACACTTAGACTTTATGCAGAATTAGTGAAGTAAAGTCTTGACTAAGTGTCGAGCTAAGTGGTGTCGACACATCATCAAGTGTCGACACATACATTCTGTCGACTATACTTGTGTCGACACATAGTTGTCGAGACATTATAAGTCTGTGTCGACACTTTTCAACAGTGTCGACACAATTTGAGTTTGTTGACGCGCCCTTTCATCTTCAAACCTAGAAAGGTATAAATAGGATTTCGCCATTGTCTGTCGACACGCTCACCAAAGTTTCGAGACCAAACTTATGTGTCGACACCTCTCTTCTCTCAATTCAAAATCTTCAAACCCTAATGGAGCCCAAGCTCGAGGAGAACGTAAATGATGGCTATGAACTGGTGCGGCATGCGTTTGATGACGCAGAATCGGAGATCAAGGATGTGGTAACCCGAGTCTCAAACTTAGGGTTAGATTTTCTTGTCTCAGAGCCAACCAAAATATGGAAGAAGGAAGTATTGGAATTTCTGAATGGCGCAACCCTAGACGACTATGGACTCAAGATAAAGTCAAGGGTTCATGGAGAAAAGGTGAAGGTCTCACCAAAGAGTTTAAGAAAGGTCCTAAACCTACCAAGGACAAAAGAAGAGGATGAAGTTACTGCTTCTAAGACCAGAGAAGCTTTAACATGGTGTGGACTGGATTCCAAGCTGAAAATTGGATCAGTATTCAATAGGAAGGGGATGAACAGCAAAGGAAAATTCCTCTCTGAAATTGTTGGAAAGGTGATCTTAAGTAAGCCTAGAGGGCATGATAGGGTATCAACCCATATGTTAAATCTTATGACAAGGATTATCTTCACATTGAAAACTGATTGGTCTGTAGTAGTCTTTGATAAGATTAAGGAGAGTATGAAGAAGACCAATTTGGGTAGGATACTAAGTCTTTACTTGGCTGGTACTATACCAGAAGTAATGAGCCAAGCTGCTGGATCAAAGATCAACCACATAAGAAAGATGGACATGAGACTCTTCTCAAGATGGGATAGGGTCTTGTCTAAGGAGATGCCAACACCTGAGAAGGAAACCCCACTAAGGAAGAAGAAGAAGACAGCCCCAGTGGCTCAAGAATCATCCAGCAGTTCAGAAGAACAAGTAGTGTTCACACCTGATGAGGAAGACACTGGAATTGCTGAAAAGTCTCCAGCTGTACAAGAAGTTGCAGAGAGGCAGGGGGAGCTACCTCACGCTAGCCCTCTTCACCAGGATTCTATCCAGGGGGAGCCTCTAGTAGTGGAAGAACCAACTCCACTAGAGAGTGAACAAGCAACCTAGACCATTCTTGAGGTACTCACTGAAATCAATAACTTAGTTTTCCCTATTGAGGATACAGTTTTGTCTGATTCATTAAATAATGTTAATCAGAAACCTCAGATTGATAATCAACCCACAGATGTTGTCATGGAGGACACATCTGTTGCAGCTCAAGTTGTATCTGATCAAGTTGTTGATGAGACAAGGGATTCTCCATCACAACCTCAACAAGAATTTACAATGGAAGATCTCTTCCTTAATCTGGATCAAACAGACTTTGAGAAGGAAAGTGCTGCTGCTGAGGGGGAGACTGCTCAAGTTGAGGGGGAGCAAGTGGAAATTCTAGAAGAAACAGCAAGGAAAGAGCCTGAGAAGCCAAAGGAAGTTGAGGAGCTCCCTAGGGAGAGGGTAGACATAGCAAGCACCTCAGCTTCTGAAGATGAGGAGGCTACAAGAGCAAAGAAAAGGAAATTTCAAGTCTTCAAGAGGAGGAGCCAGACTTATAAGAAAGCTCTGCAAACTATAGCACCACAGCCTGCACTACAGCCAGCACCAACTGTAGATTACAGTGCTCTGATGGTTGCTACGCAGATAAAGCTTGATGAGCACAGGCAAGCAATTGAAAAGTATGTGGATGAAGGGCAAAAATCTCTACAGTTTGATCTGGCCCAGGATATTAAGTCTATTAGATTTGAGATGAATCTAAATAAGAAGGAGATGACTGACTGCTTCCACAAGGGAGGGAATGTAGTGGTGTACTTGGCTACACATCAAGAGAAGATCAAAGCTCAAGTGGATGAACTTGAAGTAAAGCAAGGCTATGTTCTGGAGAATCAAATTAGAATGAATGGTAATTTGACAGCTTCCCACAATGCCATTATAACTGAGATAAAGAATATAGCCACTGCACAGTCTGCAGAAAGTGCCACAGCCAAAGAAACTTTTGATAAGCACTTGCAAGAGAGCTTAACTGCTGTTACAACTGCTATACAAGACTCTCAGAAGCTCATCACTGAAAAACTCCAAAGGTTGAAACCTTACTTTAAAGATGGAGTAAACTATTTGGATACCCAGGTAAGATTTCAAAAGGATGATCTAAGAGATCACATGGAAAGAGAAGTCATAAAGGGGGAGAGGGTGTTAGTCAAAGCCAGCTCTGATCATGCAAAGTGGATTTCTAATTCTATCAGAGCAACTCTTGGTTATCCTCCTTTATGTGATGATGATAATGTTGCAGAATCTGGGATTCATCCTGCCTATCTTGGAGGTGAGCAAGCTGAAGTAGCTCAGGTGATCTATCCTCCACCAAATTTTGATATGATACATGCTGATATACAGTCCATGTATAGCCCACCTGAGGGAAAGGAAAATGTCATCATAGAAAAGGTGGTTCAGCCAGTATCTGAGGCTATGCAAGAAGCTTTGCTGAAAGAACAAGAAGCCAAACTGTCTAAGAAGAGATTCAGAGAGCAAGCTGAACAAAGGCCTGATTTTGAACAGTGGAGCCCCACTTCAAGGAATATTATTTTAACTGCATGGAAGGCTGCCAAAGACAATATTCAAGATAGAAACAAGTGGTTTTTTGAACTAGAGTGGAGGAAGCATGAGACAAGACAAGAAGCCATAGTGCAATATAGAAGAAAGGCAAAGATGGGAAAACTACCTCCTACTGCCCAGGAGCCTAGCAAGTACTTTCTCAAGCCTTATCATTACTTTGAGAGGCAGAAGATTAAAGCTGAAGAGCTAAAGAAGAAGGATCTGAAAGGGAAAAAGCCTACTGATACTGAAGATGCTGAAGCCCCTGTGCAAGCCAAGATACAGTCTGGAAAGGGAATAATGATCAAGGATGCTGAGCAAAAATAGAATAGAATTTTCTTCAGTTTACAATTGTAATATTTTGATTTTAAACACTTTGTAAACTTTTGTAAAATGAATATGACAAAGCTGTTAGAACAATGTGCTGTGTGATAAATCTATTTCATATTTATTCTGAGATGATATCAGTGTATACATGTTTTGTTTAATACATGTTTATGTTTGCCCTGTTATATAATCCTGCTTTACATCATGCTATGATTTTATTCTGTATGGTGAATATCATTGACTAAGGGTTATGACTTCTCCAAATAGGGGGAGATTGTTGGGTACATTAGTTTAAATGTACCTGATTTGAAGAAGCCTCACCCTACTAAATGATATACATCAAAATGTATTTGATGTATTTTGAGTTGCCTTGTGCAGGTTAAGTATTTGCAGGGAAAGATGAAAAGATTCTAAGTCCATGTGTCGACACCCAGAAGGAAAGTGTCGACACTTAAGAAGACTTGTGTCGACACCCAGGCAAGCAGTGTCGACACTTGGAGTACTTGTGTCGATACCAGGGATGCAGAGTCGACACCAAACAGAAAGTGTCGACACAAGAAGCTGTGTCGACACTCAATGAAGTAAAGTCCAGTGAAGCAGTGTCGACACTTAGCAGCAGTGTCGACACCTAGATAAACTGTGTCTACATTAGAAAGTGTCGACACTTGAAGGTTGTATCGACACTCAACAAAGTTCAGCAGAGTCTAAGTATAAGTGTCGACATAATAAAGAATGTGTCGACACTCAGCAGAAGACTCAACACATGAAGAAAGTGTCGACATAATGAAGAATGTGTCGACACACAACAGAAGACTCGATACATGAAGAAAGTGTCGACACTAGGAGGCTGTGTCGACACTCAGCAAAGTTCAACAGAAATTTTAAGTACAAGTGTCGACACTAAGGAGATGTGTCGACACTCAGCCAAAGTCTCAACAGAAGAAGAATGTGTCGACACAAGGAGCAGTGTCGACACTCAGCATGTATCAACACAGAAGACATGTGTCGACACCAAGAAGATGTGTCGACACTGAACAAGTTCAATACATGAAGATGTGTAGACACAAAGGAGATGTGTCGACAATTACAAGAAATCAACAAAGTACTGAAGAACAAGGAGTTGTGTCGACACACATTATCAGTGTTGACACATGATGAAGAAGCTGTGTCGAGAAGTAATTTCTACAACACAAGGAGTTGTGTCGACACCTTGAAGGCTAGTGTCGACACTTAGTCTACTTGTGTCGACATTTGGTCTATAAGTGTCGACACTTAAAGACAGACTGTCTCGACACTTTCAGACAGTTACAGTTATTTCAAGAACTGACTGGATGACATGATAGCTGCCATTCCAGCCGGTCTACTGCACCTGTCAGAGTTGTCAGAAAGCTGTTAGGAACCGGATCAGCCGGTCACCTTAAAGAAGGCCTATATAAAGGCTTATACTGTCTACAGAAACAGATGATCAATACATCTAAGAAGATAATCAGCAAGAGAAACACAGAAGAAGATCTAGCTATTCATTGAAGAATCAAGTGAAGATCTAAGTAGTTGGAGAGAGAGAGCTCCATCCAAGAAGACAGCCGTTGGAACCAGGGTGTGAAGAAGGGTTCAGACCTAGTTCTGAATCTTAAGTTGCAGTGATTGAAGATCAGCTGTAGAGAATCAATCCTATTATGTTCTACATTCAAGAAGCTTTGAAGAAAAGCCAAGTGAGATTGTTCTCAGCAGAGTTCTTCCAAGAACTCATCAAGAACCTATCAACTCATCTCTCTATTCAGAGTTGTAGGTATATACTTTGTATTCTTATTTTCTTGTAGGATCCTTAGGGATCTGAGTTGTAAGCCTGTAATTATAAAGGCTGAGTGGTAGGGCCTGTGTGCCTGAGTGTAGGAGATTCTTATCTCTGAGTATAGGCCTGTTGTGGCTGAGTGTAGGCCTGTTGTGGCTGAGTGTAGTCTTTGTGAAGAAGCTGAGTGTAGGTCTTTAGAGAATATTGAGTTGTAGGGCCTTGGGCCTGAGCTGTAGGAACCTGTTTGGGGTTCTGAGTGTAAGATCTGAGGATCTGAGATAGTGGAGGAGTTTGGCAGAATCTAGTACACTACTAGATAGGCGAAGGGGGAAAGTGGATGTACCCAAACCTTGGGGAACCACTATAAATTTGTGTGTTCACTGTGTGCTTGTTTGATTGTTGTGATTGTTGATTGACTGCTGTGTAGAATTAGTTACAAATCTGTGATATAATCTGCAATCTGCCTAAAACGTTTTAAAAAGATTAAGTCACCTATTCACCCCCCCCCCCTCTAGGTGATTAGGTACAATTTCTTTCAATTTATAATGCTTGGTTATGCTAATAAAGTGCAGGGAAGGAGCATCGCCGCCCTAATTTGGGGGCAGGATCGTTATAATTTGGTCAACATTGCTGACCGTTGCTTTGGTTTGCCACCGCTATGGTGGATTGTGCTTGCAGGTGCTGCGGAGCCGAGCGGTAAATAGCGGGCTAAAGCCCAAGTTGCTGAGCCTGCCCTTGAAGGCCTAATTTTGAGCGTTTTCTTTTATTCATGTATGGTCGGCCTGCGTATCGAGGTTAGAAAAACATTTAATTTGAGGAAAACAATTGTAAGGCCATAAGTCCAGTACTTGTGTATTTTGTACTTCATTCCTTTTGGCTTATTAGTGGACATTCATACTTGTGTTGGGTTCTTTATTAATGCATCTTTTAATTGCTTCCACTAGAATGACTCTTCGTAGGACGTTGTTATTAGTTGGATGGTTTCTATTGAGTAACCACCCGGTCTGTCTGTGGTATATGGCATCGGGCCCCGGCCAGAACTACTGTTATATGCTATGTGACGGATACGGGGTGTCTCAATTTGGTATCAGACTACTGGTTTTGGTCCGGCTTAAAATGAATTCGTGGGCGAATTCTTTTAATGGGTGGTGAGCACATGTGTGTGCGTCATCATTATAACAGCAAAAGAACCCATGAATGTCCACTTAGAAATGAAAATACACGTGTTTGAGGAACCTGCGCGTTCCTATAATTGCATCTTGCAATTTTGTTTGGTCGCTTAACGGTGTTTTGTACCACTATAGGTGACTAGAAGTGGTGTTGGGCCGTCGAAACAACGAGTTTTTGAGGCTAGTAGTGCACCAAACGATGCTCCTGCAACACCTCCATCGGCTGAGACCATACGATTAGTGGCCGAAGCAGTGTTTCTCATGATCAATACGCAGCCTGCAAGGCAAATGCAGCAGCCCGCTCCTGCGATGGAGCAGGTACCTCTTCCAGAGGTTGAGCCGAGAAGAGTGGAGCAGGTAGTAGTGGAACCGTTGGTGTCGAGGAGGGCAACTGAGAGACAGCTCAAACATGTCATGAGCTTTAATCCTCCGGTATTCCCGGGGTTGGGAATCCTATCTCAAGCTGAAGACTAGCTCTCCCATGTGAAGAGAGACTTGACAGCGATGGAGACATAGGAGTGGCAGATGACCACTATAGCAACATTCCTGTTGGATGGAGACGCTAGGCTATGGTGGGAGGGTTTGGAGCTGCATCTATTGAGAGGAAGGCAACTTACAGACGTCTCGATGGAGGATTTCTCAAGACTATTCTTGGCTAGATACCTCCCTTCGACACAGAGGATAGCTTTGGAGAATGAGTTCCAGAGGTTGGTATAAGGAGAGAATAGCATGGATGAGTATCTCCACGAATTCACTCGATTGGGTCGGTATGCTAGATCCACCATCGCTAATGAGGAGCGCAAGACAAACTGATTCTATGAAGGTCTGAGAGATGACTTGAGACTACTACTCTCGGGGTCGATGTTACAGGGTTTCTTGACCCTGGTCAACATGGCTCGGTCCTTGGAGAAGGACATGAAGAATGTTCAAACGAAGAAAAGCTTGGGTGATAAGAAGTCTGAGTTCAAGGTGTCAGCTAACTCAAAGTCTGGGTACTGTAAGTTCTTTAAGAAGGTTAGGACTTCGGGTCTAGCTCCTTCTTCTGGTGGTTCTTGGGAGACTACGGGTCGAACCCCGGATGCATGTTTCACTTGTGGAATGCCGAGAAACTTTGACTGTGACTGCTAGAGTGGACGTCCCAAGTCCGAAAGGAAGCTGGGAGCAACTTATGAAGAGAAGGACAAGGCGGTGGAGTCATTCGTGTCCCATTATGCTCCGGCTCGACCAAGGGTTTATAATCTTGGCCAACAGGAGGCCATCAAACAAGCGGATGTGGTGATAGGTACGGTTTAATTTGCAGCAAGTTAAGTTTCTTTAAATACTTATTATGTGTATGTTACCTTACCACTGCTTGTTTATGATTTGTTTTGATTTGTGAGTTTTCGGCGAGAGTACTCTTTGATACGGGAGCTTCACACTCCTTCTTGTCCGAAGGATTCATATCGCGCATCGGAGTACCTTCTTCGATGTCGAAGGACAAGTTGGATGTGTTGTTACCGAATGGGTGTTCGATGCGCGCGGATAAAATCTGTGGTGTTAAGATTCGCATTGGGAATCAAGAGTTCGATCTGCAAGCATCGTTACTAGCGCTGGGGGAGTTCGACGTTATATTTGGCACGGACTGGCTCTCGGAGCAGCAAGCCTATATTCATTGCAGTCGCAAGGAAGTCAAGTTGGGAGCAAGTCGTGAGACTACTTTTACGGGCTTAAAAGGGTCGAGCAAGACGTTGATGCCTGCTCTTCAGGTGGTGAAGGCGGTTCATGCTGGTGCAGAGCTGTTCTTTACACTAGTGGAGATTGCAAAGCCAAAGCCTACGTTGGATAGTATTTCAGTAGTAGCTGAGTACCCTGATGTGTTCCCCGCCAATCTTCCTGGAGCCCCGCCTCAATAGGAGATAGATTTCACTATTGAGCTAGTGCTAGGTGCGAAGCCTGTGTCACGATCTCCGTATCTGTTAGCGCCTTGAGAAATGGCGGAGCTGAAGGTGCAACTTCAAGAGTTGTTGGAGCAAGGGTTTGTGCGTCCAAGTTCGTCGTGTTAGAGCGCACCGGTCCTCTTTGTAAAGAAGAAGGACGAGAGCTTGAGACTTTGTATTCATTATCGGTAGTTAAACAAGCTAACGAAAAAGAACAAGTACCCAATCCCAAGGATCGATGAACTTTTTGATCAGTTGGTCGGGTCGACGGTGTAATCTAAGTTGGATCTCAAGTCTGGTTACTATCAGCGGAGGATAAGGGAGAGTGATATCTCTAAGACAGCGTTCAATACAAGATACGGGCATTACGAATTTACGGTCATGCTGTTTGGGCTGACTAATGCGCCGTCGGTGTTCATGGATTTGATGAACCGGACATTCAAGGAGCACTTGGACCATTTTGTGATCGTCTTCATCGACGATATTTTGGTGTACTCGCAGAGTGAGGAAGATCACTTTAGGCATCTTCATTTGGTTCTGGAGATGCTAAGGAGGAATCAATTGTATACCAAGTTCTCGAAATGCGAGTTTTGGTTGTCCTCAGTGGCATTCCTCGGTCATATAGTGAGTGGAGAGGGTATTGCAGTGGATCCGGCGAAGATTGTTGCGATACGAGAGTGGCCTGAGCTTTCTACGGTAGCGGAAGTCCGGAGCTTTCTCGGGCTTGCCGGCTATTACAGGCTCTTCGTGGAGAACTTCTCGCGGATAGTGTTACCTCTCACTACTTTGACGAGAAAAGAGCAGAAGTTCGTTTGGACGCCGGAGTGCGCGCGAGCTTTTGAGGAGTTGAAGTGTCGGTTGACCACGGCGCCAGTTCTTAGTTCTCCGTGTGGGACCGAAGGTTTTGAGATTTATAGCGTTGCTTCTGGCAGTGGTTTGGGTTGTGTGCTGTTACAGCATGGAAGCGTTATAGCATGGAAGCGTTATAGCATATGGCTCGAGACAGCTGAAGGTGCACAAGAGGAACTATCCGGTCGATGACTTGGAGTTAGCGGCCGTGATTTTTGCCTTGAAGCTTTAGAGACATTATTTGTACGGGGTGAGGATTGATATCTACACCGATCACAAGAGCCTGAAGTATTTGCTGGATTAGAAATATCTAAACATGCGGCAACATAGGTGGACAGAGTTGCTGGGGGACTATATATTCAAGATCCACTACGTGCCTGGTAAAGGCAATGCTGTTGCGGACGCGTTGTGTCGCCGGGCCCCAGCTCAAGCCAATTGGCTGTCGGTCCATGACGAGCGGTTGGTTCGGGAGTTAGAGGCATTGAAGATCTCTTGTGTAGACAAGCAATCAAGTGCTGAAGTGGTATTGAATTGGACTGAAGTCCAATATGACCTGGCTGATTGGATTCGACAGGCTTTGGATATGGATGTCCACAAGAAGCAACTCAAGATATAGGCTCTGGATGGGTCAAATTCCCAATTCGTTGTGGAGGATGGATTACTTTGTGAAAGATATGGTACCTAAACACCTAGAGGGGGGGGGGGTGAATAGGTGACCAAAACCTTTTTAAAACTTTGTTGGCAGCACAACAGTTTATAACACAGATTTCTGAATAAGTTCTCACAGCAAACACAGCAATTCACAACACAGCACAATCACAGCACAGAATACACAAGATTTTATAGTGGTTCCCCAATCTTTGGTTACATCCACTTTCCCCCTTCGCCTATCTAGCAGTGTACTAGATTCGGCCAAACTTCTCCACTAGCTCAGAACCCAACAAGGTTCCTACACCTCAGGCCCAAAGCCTTACACTCAGCCAAAAGGCCTACACTCAGCCACCCAGGCCTACACTCAGCCAATAAAGGCCTACATTCAGAGTTCTTCAACTCCTACACTCAGGCAATCAAGCCCTACCCTCAGCCTTTATAAAATAGGCTTACAATACTCTCAGATCCAATGGATCCTACAAGTTAAAATAGAAAGTACAATAGCTAACTCTACAACTCAGAAAATAAGAGAGGAGTTGAGAGATTCTTGAAGAGTTCTTGGAAGAACTCAGTTAGATCCAAACTGACTTAGCTTCCTTCAAAGCTTCTTGATTAGAACTGAATTAGTCTGAATCTTCTGCAGTTATTCCTTGACCTCTGCTTCTTGAGATCCAGATGTTTCTGAATCCTTCTTCTCAGCCTTAGTTCCAAAGACTGAATACTTGGTTGGAGCTCTCTCTCTCCAACTTCTTAGATCTGCCGTTGCACAGCAAGATCTTCTTGTGTTGATACTCAATATACCACTTTTACAAAGATCTGAACTCTCTCTATCAAAAACTTTTTCAACCACTTCTATATCACTTCATCAATCACAACAACAACAGTTTCTGTAAACTATGGATGCCTATTTATAGGCTTCCTTCATGGTAACCGGCTGGTCCGGTTCATAACAGACTTCTGATATCTCTGACAGTTGATGTAGACCGGCTGGATCGGCAGCTGTCTTGTCAACCAGTCACTTCTTGAAATTCTCTAACTGTCAGATAGTGTCGAGACTTTCTGTTCTTAAGTGTCGACACTTATAGGCCAAGTGTCGACACATGTTGTGTAAGTGTCGACACAAGTCTACAAGGTGTCGACACAATTCCTTGTATGTCTCGACACAGATTCTTCTACATGTGTCGACACTGAAATTGAGTGTCGACACAAATACTTGTACTTCATTCTTTAACTGTATTCTTCTAAGTGTCGACACAGCTCCTTTGTGTCGACACATCTTCATGTGTTGAAACTGTCAAGTGTCGACACTGCTTCTTGGTGTCGACACAAGTCTTCACTTTTGTTTCTTCAGCTGAGTGTCGACACATTCCTTTAGTGTCGACACTTGTACTTAGAATATTTTGTAACTTTTCTGTTCTTTGCTAAGTGTCGACACAGCTCCTTGTGTCGACACTTTCTTCAAGTGTAGAGTCTCCTGGTTGTGTGTCGACACATTGTGCTGAGTGTCGACACTTTCTTCAAATACTGACTCTTCAGCATAGTGTCGACACATTGTGTTGAGTGTCGACACTTACTTCAAATACTGAGTCTTTAGCTAAGTGTCGACACATTGTGCTGGGTGTCGACACTTTCTTTAAGTGTTGACTCTTCTGCATAGTGTCGACACATTGTGTTGAGTGTCGACACTTGTACTTAGATTCTGCAGACTTTTGCTGAGTGTCGACACAACTCCAAGTGTCGACACTTTCTGGTGTTGACTCAGCTCTTCTAGGTGTCGACACTTCTGCTAAGTGTCGACACAGCTTTTCTGCATTCTTCTACACTGAGTGTCGACACAGCTCCAAGTATCGACACTTTCTGACTGGTGTCGACTCTTCTTCCCAGGTGTCGACACAATGACTCCAAGTGTCGACACTGCTTGTCTGAGTGTCGACACAAGCTTTCTCAAGTGTCGACACTTTTCCTCTGGGTGTCGACACATGGACTTAGAAACTTTTAGCTTCAGTCCAGTGTATTCCTAACCTGCACAAGTAACTCAAACAAACATCAAATACACTATGATGTATATCATTGAGTTAGGTGAGGCTTCTTCAAATCAGGTACATTTGACCAATGTACCCAACAATCTCCCCCTATTTGGAGAAGTCATAACCCTTAGTCAATGATATACACCACTCATAATTAAATATTATAAAATGATGTAAAACAGGTATATGTCAACAGAGTTAAACTTAAACATGTAATAAAGCACACATGTATACTCATACAGCATTACAGAACAAACAAGAATTAGACACATTCATCTGAACAATCATGAAATTTATTTAACAAAAATTGTTCAAACATTGTTGTTAATACATTTTCAATGATTTACACAAAATGTTTGATGTAACAGATTACAAAATTCTTCAGTTTAATCTTAGTCTAATTCTGCTCTGGTTCTTTTATGACTATGCCTTTTCCAGCTTGCACTTTGGCCTTTACAGCAGCAGTTGCAGCAGCAGGCTCAGCTTCAGCAGTCTTCTTCCCTTTGGAGTCCTTCTTCTTCTGTTCTTCAGCCTTGATTTTTTGCCTCTCAAAGTAATGATAGGGCTTAGGAAAGTACTTGCTAGGCTCCACAGCTGTTGGAGGTAGCTTTCCTAACTTAGCCTTCCTTCTATGTTGGACAATGGCTTCCTACCTACTCTCATGCTTCCTCCATTCTGCCTCTGAGAACCACTTGTTCCTCTCATGGGCATTGTCCTTGGCCGCTTTCCAGGCTGTGAGAATGATGTTCCTAGAAGTAGGGCTCCACTGTTCAAAATCTGGTTTTTGCTCAGCAAGTTCCCTGAACTTCTTCTTTGATAGCCTAGTCTCTTCTTCTTTGTCCAAAGCCTCTTGCATAGCTGCTGTAATAGGTTGAACAACCTTTTCCAGAACAATATTAAGCTTACCAGCAGTTGGACTATACATTGTGCTTACATCAGCATGAACCATGTCAAAATCTGGAGGTGGATAGATCACCTGAGCTACTTCCTGTTGCTCACCTCCAAGATATGCACTTTGAATACCAGATTCAGCTACATTGTCATCATCACACAGGGGAGGATAGCCCAGTGTAGCTCTGATGGAATTAGAAATCCATTTGGCATGGTCAGAGCTAGCTTTGACGAACACCCTCTCCCCCTTTATGACTTCTTGTGCTACATGATCTCTCACATCATCTTTTTGAAACCTGATTTGGCTGTCCAAATACCTTATGCCATCCTTAAAGAAAGGTCTAAGCTTTGTAAGCTGTTCAGAAATGACCTTCTGTGAATCTTTAATTGCAGTCTTTACAGCAGCAATTTCTTCCTGAAAGACTTTATCAAATTCAGCCTTGGCAGCAGCAGAGGATGTTGAAGGTTCAGCAGACTTATTCTTGAGTTCAGTGACTATTGCATTGTGAGATGCAGTCAAATTATCATTCATCCTCAATTGATTCTCCAGCACATAGCCTTGCTTTAGTGCTATATCATCCACTTGAGTCTTTATTGTCTCTTGATGGGTTGCCAGATAAACCACTGCATTAGCACCCTTTTGAAAACAGTCAGTCATCTCCTTTTTATTAAGGTTCATTTCAAACCTTATTGACTTGATGTCCTGTGCCAGATCCGACTGAAGTGCCTTGTGCCCTTCATCAATATAAGTTTCTATAGCTTTCCTTTGTTCATCCATCTTGATTTGCATTGCAAGCAGTAGAGCACTGTAATCAGTGGATGGAGCTTGTTGAACTAAGGTGTGTTGAGCAACAGTTTGTAGAGCCTTCTTGTAGCTCTGGCTCCTTCTTTTGAAAACAAAGAATTGTTTCTTCTTAGCTTGCTCAGTTTCATCATCCTCAGACTCTGATGTACTTGCAATATTTACCCTATCCTTAGGGCTTTCAGGCCTTGCAGTCTGCACACCAGGTGCTTGCTCAGTTTCCAGCCTAATAGGCTCTTCCACAACTTCCATGTTCTCCCCCTCAATAGCAGCACTCTTCTCTTCATCAGCAGCAGTCTTGTCCATGTCAAAATCTTCTTGATCTAAATTCAGAAATAGATCTTCCATTGTATATTCTGGGGGTGACTGTGCAGGAGATGTACTGGTTTCATCAAGTACTTTATCAGGAACTTGTGGCACAACAGCAGATGTGTCCTGAAGAACAACATCTGGTTTTGTACTTGCTTGCTGAATGTGCTGATGGACATCAGACAAATCAGAATCCATTACAGAAAAATCTAATGTATTAAGGTCAGAAAGTACCTCTTGGATAATAAGTGTAGCCTGCTCACTCTTCAGTGTAGATGGTTCTTCTACACCTGGCAGCTCCCCCTGGCTTGGATCCCTAGGGATGGGGCTAGTGTGAGGCAGCTCCCCCTGAATCTCAGCCACATCTTGACCAGCTGGGGTCTTTTCTACTATCTCCTCCTCTTGCTCATCAGGTGTAAACACCACCTGTTCTTCACTCTCAGAACTGCTTGAGGACACTTGTGTCACAACAGCAGTTTTTCTTTTCTTCCTGGGAGGAGAATCTTTCTTAGTAACTTGTTTCTCAGGGGTGGTCAATTCCTTTGACAGCACCCTTTCCCACCTGGAGAAGATTCTCATGTCCATCCTTCTTATGTGCTTGATTTTAGCTCCAGCAGCATTGCTCATTACCTCTGGTATTGTACCAGCCAGGTAGAGACTAAGTATCCTGCCCAGATTGGGCTTCTTCAGACTTTCCTTTATCTTCTCAAGGATAACCATTGACCAATCTGTTCTTAGGTTGAAGATAATTTTGGTCATGACATTGAACATGGAGGCTGACACCCTGTCATGTCCTCCAGTTTTACTGAGAATGACCTTGCCTACTATCTCTGACAGAAATTTTCCTTGAATGTTCATGCCTTTTCTGTTAAAGACAGAACCTATTTTCATCTTAGAATCAAGACCACACCAGACCAAAGCTTCCCTGGTCTTGGATGTAGAAATTTCTTCTTCTTCTTGAGTCTTAGGTAGCTGAAGTACCTTTCTCAGACTTTTGGGTGATACCTTGACCTTGGTTCCATGCACTCTGGATTTGATCCAGTATCCAGAGTCATCCACAGTTGCTCCAGTAAGAAATTCAAGCACCTCTTTCTTCCATATCTTGGATGGTTCTGAAACCAAGTATTCTAGTCCTGAATTGCTGACTAGGGTAACCACTGACTTGATATCTTGATCGCCATCGGCGAATGCGCCGCGCACGAGCTCATAGCCTTCGTTAACATTCTCTTCCAGCTTGGGAGCCATTAGGGTTTGAAGATTTAGTCTTGAGAAGAGAGAAATGTCGACACAAGAGTTTTGGTCTCGAAACTTTGAAAGCGTGTCGACAAACACAAACAGAACCCTATTTATACCTTTCTTGTTTGAAGACGAACAGGCGGGATGAATTTCTAAAGATGTGTCGACACTGTCAATAAGTGTCGACACTGACTTATAATGTCTCGACACACAGGTGTCGACACAAGTTTAGTCAACAGATTTTATGTGTCGACACTTGGCTAAGTGTCGACACCACTATACTCGACATGTAGTCGAGACTTTACTTAGAAAATTCTGAGTAAAACTTAAGTGTCGACACCTTATTGGATGTGTCGACACCTACTCGACATGTGTCGATACTAACATTCTGAAGTGTCGACGCCAACTTCCTAGATGTGTCGACACCATTTTCCTGAAGTGTCGACACTTACTATTCTGTGTCGACATAGACTTGTCTATGTGTCGACACCTTTTTACTTAGCCAATTTTTAGTTCTGTAAACTTAGTCTAAGTTTATCATACCTAGTTCAATTTTGAACCTATTGAACTTAGCTTCTTCTAAGGGCTTAGTAAACATATCTGCTATCTGATTATCAGTACTAACATATTCAAGTGCAATATCATTTCTTTCTACATGCTCTCTAAGAAAGTGATATTTAATCTCAATATGTTTAGTTCTACTATGTGATACAGGATTGTTAGCTATTGAAATAGCACTAGTAGAATCACAGTAAAGTGGAGTTCTACTTACCTGAAATCCATAGTCTTCTAACTGATGTTGAATCCACAGAAGTTGAGCACAGCAACTTCCTGCAGCTACATATTCTGACTCAGCTGTGGAAATAGCCACACTAGTCTGCTTTTTACTGCTCCATGAAATTATTCTTCCACCTAGGAATTGACAGGATCCAGTAGTGCTCTTTCTATCTTCTTTGCATCCTGCAAAGTCTGCATCTGAATAGCCTGTTAGATCAAAATCTCCATTCCTAGGGTACCAGAGGCCTAGATAAGGAGTGCCCTTTAGATATCTCAAGATTCTCTTGACTGCAGTCAAGTGAGACTCTTTAGGGCAGGCTTGATACCTGGCACAAACACATGTAGCATACATAATGTCAGGCCTACTTGCAGTCAAATATAGTAGGGAGCCAACTATCCCTCTATACAAGGTTTCATCTACAGGTTTCCCTGCATCATCCTTGCTTAGAGACATACTTGACCCCATAGGAGTCTTCATGGTACTGGAGGAATCCATACCATATTTCCTTATGAGTTCTAGGGTGAACTTGGACTGACATATGGATAGACCACTTCCAGTCTGTTTAACTTGGAGACCCAAGAAAAACTTCAGTTCTCCCATACTACTCATCTCAAATTGACTTTGCATAAGCTTTGCAAACTTTTTGCAAAGGCTACTTTCAGTAGACCCAAATATAATGTCATCTACATATATTTGGACAAGTATGACTTTGCCTCTAGATTCTCTAAGGAATAGAGTCTTATCTATTTTCCCCCTTGAGAACTTGTTCTCAATGAGGAAACTAGATAGGGTTTCATACCAAGCTCTAGGTGCTTATTTTAACCCATATAATGCTTTCCTAAGTCTATAGACATAATGTGGAAGAGTAGGATCAACAAAACCTGAAGGCTGCTCCACATATACTTCTTCTTTCAAATTACCATTAAGGAATGCTGACTTCACATCCATTTGGTATACTTTGAATCCTTGGTAGGTTGCATAGGCCAAGAACATCCTTATGGCTTCCAGTCTGGCTACTGGAGCAAAGGTTTGATCAAAATCAATACCTTCTTCTTGCCTATATCCTTTTGCAACCAGTCTTGCCTTATTCTTAATGATGACACCTTGTTCATCTAACTTGTTCCTGTAGATCCACTTTGTTCCTATCACATTGTGATCTTTAGGCTTAGGAACCAGATCCCAAACCTTGCACCTTTTGAACTGATTAAGCTCCTCCTGCATTGCTTCAGTCCACTGTGGATCTTGTATAGCTTCTTCAAATTTCTTTGGTTCTATTTGAGACAGAAAACTTGAATATACTACAGCATTCTGATTTCTGCTCCTTGTCTGAACACCTTGTCTTGGATCTCCAATAATTAGCTCTACTGGATGATCTCTTAGATGCCTGTTGGCTGGAGGCATCCTTACTTCTGGTTGAACTTCTACAGCATCTTCATCATGCTGAGTTCCTTGTACTTCTACAGCTCCTTGTTCATGTAGTTCTCCCCCTGGACATAAGCCATCTTCTTCTACTTGCTGTCTTGCAGCAGGTACATCTTCTATGGTTAGCTTGTCCATCTTCTTAGTAAGACCTGTGGGGCTGCACACACTACTAGACAACTCATTGTTAATTAGTTGTGTCTCATCAAAAACTACATGCACAGATTCCTCTACAACTTGTGTAGTCAAGTTGTAGACTCTATAAGCCTTACTATTATTGCTGTACCCAACAAATACTCCCTCTTGGGACTTGGCAGCAAACTTAGTTAGGTAAGACTTTCCATTGTTAAGTATGAAGCATTTGCAACCAAAAATCCTGAAATAGGATAGATTTGGTTTCCTGCCTTTCACAACTTCATAGGGGGTCTTGTTTAACCTTTTAGTGATGGTAGCCCTATTTATCACATGGCATGCAGTGTTAACTGCTTCAGCCCAGAAATACTCTGGCAGTGATGAATCACTTAATAGGGTTCTACCAGCCTCTATCAAGGTCCTATTTTTCCTTTCAGCAATGCCATTTTGCTGAGGTGTTCTAGGTGAAGAGAATTCTTGAAATATCCCATAGTCTTCACACAGCTTTGTCATGCTTTCAGACTGAAACTCAGTACCATGGTCACTTCTAATTTTGACCACTGTACAGTTCAATTCATTCTGAATTTGCTTAACAAAACTATAGAAGACACTAGGTGTTTCAGATTTCTGCTTTAAGAAGAACACCCAGGAAAACCTTGAGTAGTCATCAACAACTACAAAGGTGTAGACCTTCCTACCTAAGCTGTGAACTGGCATTGGACCAAATAGATCCATATGCAAGAGGTATAAACACCTCACAGCATCTTTGTTGTCTAAGCTTCTAAAGGTGGATTTAGTCTGCTTGCCCTTTTGACAAGCTGAGCAAATGCCATCTTTGACACACTTAACTTGAGGACCATTCCTCACTAACTCTTTGCTAAAGAGTTTGCTAATAGTCTTGTAGTTAAGATGAGCTAGCCTCTTGTGCCACTTGACACAATGAGAGATTGTCTCATTAGCTACAAGACAGACAGGAGAACCATTGTTCTCAATCATAATGTCTAAACAATAGACATTTCTCTTTCTATATCCTGTCAAAATGATCTCTTGATCACTTGACCTCTTGATATGACAACCATTTTTAACAAATGAGATGTCATACCCTACATCACTTAACTGACTTATACTAATGAGGTTGTGTTTCAACCCTTTAACATAAGCCACTTGAGTAATGGTAACAAGGTTTGATGAGATGTTACCAAACCCTTTGATGATTCCTTTTTCAGAACCACCAAAGGTCACTTTAGGACCATTTTTGATTGGAATGTAGTCCTTCAGTAGTCCCCTTGTTCCAGTCATATGTCTGGAACATCCACTATCCAAGTACCATGTTGGGGTATGGCCACTTGGATTCACCTGCAAAACAAATTAATGAACCTTAGAACCCAAAGTAAACTTGGGTCCTTGGTGATTGTTAGTTTGCAACTTGACATAGCTACCTGCTGGCTTTCCATCAGGTAACTTGCTACTCAACTTTGCACTGGCATTGTGCCAACAGTCCAAGGCAAAGTGGCCAACCTTGCCACAGCACCAGCATTCAAACTTGTTGTACCTTTGCTTAGATACAACCTTTGCTGTCTTGACTACAGCAGTTTTATTGAATGTTGGGGCTTTGCCCTTGGACTTAAGCTTTGACTGCCTAGTCCCTGCAGGTCCAACAAAACCCAGTCCAGCTTTTCCTTTTTGATGAACAAATTCATCAATTAAAGGTAGTACTGATTTAGGTTTTGAAAACCTGGCAGCAAGCTCTTTTTCCTTTTGGAGATTTGTCTCCAGTCTCTTAATTTGATCATTCTTAAATGTAATAGTACCCATCTGAATCACAGTAATGTGTTTCAGCCTGGCTACTTCATTCAGTTTTTGATCATACTGCTTCTCAAAATCTGTTGCAGCTGCCTTGAGATCAGCAATCTCCTTTGCCTGACTTTTGGCTAGGATCTTGCTTTTCTTATAGGCTTGCAACAGTACTTGGTATTCATCTAAGAGCTGATGAATATCTCCCTCAGATTCAGAAACACTTCCATCACTTGATGAAGATGATTCTGACTCTGAACTAGAACTGAAATCTGAACTTTGAGTTGGACTTTGTACCTGACTAGGTCCTGGCTGCTCCAGGACTTTGGTACTTTCAGTCAATGCCATCAGTCCTTGGCACTGACACTCTTCTTGTTCATATATTGATTCCATGATCTGCATAAACTCCTCTTCTTCTTCAGCAAATAGCCCTATGTAGGCTTCAGCATCTGTCTCAGTGTCTGAAGAAGAAATGTCTGAAAGAGTCTTCTCATTCTTTGCAACAAAAGACTTCTCCTTCTTTCCTTTGAAGTGAGTCTTCTTTTTGTCACTGGATTCTTTCCTTCTCTCAGGACAATCTGCAATAACATGACCCTGTCTATTGCAGCAGTAACATACTATCTTAGACCCAGTTGCCTTACTAGTCTTTGTCTTTTTCATATCCTTCTTTGAAGGCTTCTTCTCCTGATACTGGACTTCTTTCCCTTTGGAATATGAAGGTCTGGACCTCCACTGTTTCTTCTTAAGGAATTTCTGAAAATGTCTGGTGAATGCAGCAAAATCTTCATCACTTTCACTGCTTGTAGATTTAGTGCTAACAGACTCATCAGATTCTGATTCAACTACCTCTGGAGGAGGAGTTGATGACTTAGTCCGGTTCTTTCTAGGTACTTCTGACATAAAGGCAACAGTCCTTTCCCTGTGTTCAGTCCTTGTTGACTTTTCCTCCTCTTTTCTTACTGACAATTGCATCTCATAAGATAACAACTTGCCAAACAGTGTGGGAGGAGGAATTTCTCCCAACTTTGCCATTTCTCTGATGGCACAGATCTTGGTGTCCCAGTCTTTGGTTAGGGACCTTAAGAATTTATCATTCAATTCATAGTTAGAGAACTCTCTTCCATAGGACATGAGTTCATTAACAATTCTATAAAACTTCTTGTAGCATTCAGTGATGCTATCTCCTCTTCCTTGCCTAAAGCTCTCATATTCTTGATTAAGCAAGGACTTCCTATCTTGTCTTACTTCTTCAGAACCTTCCATGTAGACAATGAGGGTATCCCACATTTCTTTTGTTGTTTTACAGTGAATAAGGTTCTGGAAGGTGGCATCATCAATTGCACTAACTATGATGTTCTGTGCCCTTTTGTCCATTGTAGCTAGGACAATCTCATCCTTGGTCATCTCAGAAAAATCCTTTGGAGTTCTCTGTGTAGCATCCAAGACTGAAATCTTCATGGGCACATAAGGCCCTTCTTTGACTGTGATGTAGATCCTAGGGTCAGAGGCCTCCATGAACAGCCTTACCCTTTCTTTCCAGATTCCAAAAATCTCTTTTCTGCATATGGGCAGTTTCATTGAACCCAATTCCTTGTGATTCTTTGAAGACCCCATGTTTCTTGATTTTCTTGAAACTGTTTCCTGACTTACACTGAATCTGCCAAACTGGATCTCCTCAGACAGTTAATCCTTTTTGAGGAACCTCGCTCTGATACCACTTGAAAGATATGGTACCTAAACACCTAGAGGGGGGGGGGGGGTGAATAGGTGACCAAAACCTTTTTAAAACTTTGTTGGCAGCACAACAGTTTATAACACAGATTTCTGAATAAGTTCTCACAGCAAACACATCAATTCACAACACAGCACAATCACAGCACAGAATACACAAGATTTTATAGTGGTTCCCCAATCTTTGGGTACATCCACTTTCCCCCTTCGCCTATCTAGCAGTGTACTAGATTCGGCCAAACTTCTCCACTAGCTCAGAACCCAACAAGGTTCCTACACCTCAGGCCCAAAGCCTTACACTCAGCCAAAAGGCCTACACTCAGCCACCCAGGCCTACACTCAGCCAATTAAGGCCTATACTCAGAGTTCTTCAACTCCTACACTCAGGCAATCAAGCCCTACACTCAGCCTTTATAAAATAGGCTTACAATACTCTCAGATCCAATGGATCCTACAAGTTAAAATAGAAAGTACAATAGCTAACTCTACAACTCAGAAAATAAGAGAGGAGTTGAGAGATTCTTGAAGAGTTCTTGGAAGAACTCAGTTAGATCCAAACTGACTTAGCTTCCTTCAAAGCTTCTTGATTAGAACTGAATTAGTCTGAATCTTCTGCAGTTGTTCCTTGACCTCTACTTCTTGAGATCCAGATGTTTCTGAATCCTTCTTCTCAGCCTTAGTTCCAAAGACTGAATACTTGGTTGGAGCTCTCTCTCTCCAACTTCTTAGATCTGCCGTTGCACAGCAAGATCTTCTTGTGTTAATACTCAATATACCACTTTTACAAAGATCTGAACTCTCTCTATCAAAAACTTTTTCAACCACTTCTATATCACTTCATCAATCACAACAACAACAGTTTCTGTAAACTATGGATGCCTATTTATAGGCTTCCTTCATGGTAACCGGCTGGTCCGGTTCATAACAGACTTCTGATATCTCTGACAGTTGATGTAGACCGGCTGGATCGGCAGCTGTCTTGTCAACCAGTCACTTCTTGAAATTCTCTAACTGTCAGATAGTGTCGAGACTTTCTGTTCTTAAGTGTCGACACTTATAGGCCAAGTGTCGACACATGTTGTGTAAGTGTCGACACAAGTCTACAAGGTGTCGACACAATTCCTTGTATGTCTCGACACAGATTCTTCTGCATGTGTCGACACTGAAATTGAGTGTCGACACAAATACTTGTACTTCATTCTTTAACTGTATTCTTCTAAGTGTCGACACAGCTCCTTTGTGTCGACACATCTTCATGTGTTGAAACTGTCAAGTGTCGACACTGCTTCTTGGTGTCGACACAAGTCTTCACTTTTGTTTCTTCAGCTGAGTGTCGACACATTCCTTTAGTGTCGACACTTGTACTTAGAATATTTTGTAACTTTTCTGTTCTTTGCTAAGTGTCGACACAGCTCCTTGTGTCGACACTTTCTTCAAGTGTAGAGTCTCCTGGTTGTGTGTCGACACATTGTGCTGAGTGTCGACACTTTCTTCAAATACTGACTCTTCAGCATAGTGTCGACACATTGTGTTGAGTGTCGACACTTACTTCAAATACTGAGTCTTTAGCTAAGTGTCGACACATTGTGCTGGGTGTCGACACTTTCTTTAAGTGTTGACTCTTCTGCATAGTGTCGACACATTGTGTTGAGTGTCGACACTTGTACTTAGATTCTGCAGACTTTTGCTGAGTGTCGACACAACTCCAAGTGTCGACACTTTCTGGTGTTGACTCAGCTCTTCTAGGTGTCGACACTTCTGCTAAGTGTCGACACAGCTTTTCTGCATTCTTCTACACTGAGTGTCGACACAGCTCCAAGTGTCGACACTTTCTGACTGGTGTCGACTCTTCTTCCCAGGTGTCGACACAATGACTCCAAGTGTCGACACTGCTTGTCTGAGTGTCGACACAAGCTTTCTCAAGTGTCGACACTTTTCCTCTGGGTGTCGACACATGGACTTAGAAACTTTTAGCTTCAGTCCAGTGTATTCCTAACCTGCACAAGTAACTCAAACAAACATCAAATACACTATGATGTATATCATTGAGTTAGGTGAGGCTTCTTCAAATCAGGTACATTTGACCAATGTACCCAACACTTTGGAAAGTCGGTCGTCTGTGCGTCCCAAATGTGGGCAATTTGCGGGTGGAATTGTTGTACGAGGCGCTTCATGCCAAGTACTCAATTCACCCAGGGAGCACGAAGATGTATCGCGATGTTAAGAAATTGTTCTGGTGGCCCGGACTGAAAAAGGATGTGGCGCTCTACGTGACGAAGTGTCAAACTTGCGCCTTGGTGAAGGCGGAATGCCAAAAGCCGGGAGGATTCTTGAAATCCTTGACTATTCCAGAGTGGAAGTTCGACGACATTACTATGGACTTTGTGCACGGGTTGCCAAGGTTGCAAAAGCGGAACGACGCCATTTGGGTGGTCGTAGGTCGTCTAACGAAGGTGTCACATTTCATTCCGCATAGGAAGGATGGTCCGGTTGAGATATTGGCAAAACTGTATGTGGATAATATTGTGCGGCTTCATGGTGTACCCCGCAGCAATGTGAGTGACCGAGATGGGCGGTTCACTTCCAATGATTGGAGGCTGGTGCAACAAATATTGGGGGCAAAGCTGAGTTTTAGCACAATCTTTCATCCATCTACGGATGGGCAGACCGAGAGGGTCAATAGGATAATGGAAGACATGCTTCGCATGTGTGTCATGTTGGGTTTCTCTATGAGGATGGCACAACGCTTGTGTACGCAGCGGAAAATAAAACATCAATAAAACCCAAAAGAAATGGGATCGGGCCATGATAATTGAATCAAGAAGTTAACAACCAATTAGACAAAAATTACCTCGGTGGCGTTGAGTCACAACTCAACGGAGATGCTCCAAGTTTTGTATTCCTGCTGGTGGCGAGTTCTTCGTGGAATAATGTCCACGATTCTGCAGAAATCCACACGAGCGGGAGAACGCCGATCTTTCCGTCGCACGGATTATCGGGCAGGAGAAGACCGCACCTTGCTTTCCCACGGACTGCTAGGTCCGCGCCAGGGATTGCAACGCCAGCGACGATCGCCGGAGAGAAGGAGGTCGACGGAGCGAATACGGCGGTGGCGGAACACTTCCGTCGGCGGCGGGATTCGGGATCAGCGGAACGATCGCGGGACGGAACTCTTCCGTCGCGGGTTTCTATCAGCCAAGGAGATTGTTATCCCGAAAAACCCTAAGTATTCTATTTATACCTAAAGTATAAAATAGACTTAGGAGTGTCGCTATCCGCAGACCACCCAAGAATAAGGGTTCCAGAATCGGCGAGAATCACCAGCCGATCGGTGAGAATCGATCGTCGAGAATCACTAAGGATCGGCGAGTATCGGCTAGGATCGGCGAGAACCAGTCAGCGAGAATCGGTCGGCGAGAATCACCAGCAGATTCGGCGAGAATCAATCGGCGAGAATGCCCGATGATTCACGTCGAATCGTAGGTTGACGATTCTCGTCGATCGTCGAGAATCACCGACGATACACGTCGAACAGGGTCGACGATTCTCGTCGATCGGCGAGAATCAGAGTACACTACTCTACGATTCTCGTCGATCGGCGAGAATCCGAGCACCAATCCACCAAGGCAACAGCTTGCCTAACCCGACTCTCTTTTAAGGCAACACTTTTCCCACAACCCCATTCAGGTCGGTGATTGGTAACCTTTACCAACACAGTCAATCATCCAACTTCTCCACATCTCTTATGTGCGACCCTGCAGGCTCATATCGCGTTGGCAGTGAGATTACATGTTTGATCACTTCCAGATCACCATGGTAACTCCAACAGACTCTCACTTGATCTCGAAAGTATCAAATCAAAAACCTCACAAACAATGAGCGGCATCTAGCAATGCATCATTGCTCCCCAAGCAGTAAGAGTTTATAACTCATAAGCCTTTATGACCAATGTATCAGCGTTGTCTTTGTCCCTTTGTCCCTTACATCCGGAAAGAACTAGAGGCATGGACCGTGTCACCCTCGTAATAGCTCAATCCAAGTTTCTTGATCCAGGATGGACTTCCAGAGAATGGTGAGTCTAATATCACATATTGACTCAACCAAGCATGGCCATGCATTTCTCAGTCCAGTTCCATCAAGGGACCCATGGATGCAACTCCTGTCATACAGGAGGACAAATCCCATATCTGCTCACACACAAACACTCAAATGATTCGTAGCATGCCCAACAACCACCCTTATCATCAACCTTTCTCAAGGAAGACTTTAGATGGCATCAAAGCACGCTCTTCCTCACTTGATGAATGCTGTGACTTCAGGTTAAAGGACCACAACACCATTGTCAATTGAGACCTACTCGTGACACGATTGGATGACAATCCACAGAGTAGTCTCAGGTTGGATCTGTCCAGTACAACTTGTTCACTAACAAGTACCCACGTGATGACTCGATATCATAATATCATGACCTTTGTGAACCGGTCATCAGTCAACGTACGTGCTAGTCTCCAAGTACCATCATCACCCTTAGCTTCTATGATGATACTCGACCAGGGACCTTTTAAGAATGAAGCTTCAATAAATCATAGGCTCTCACATTCAAGTCACGTACTTGATGTCCCATGGAAGCGAACATTCTAAGGGTATCTATTATGTTAACATTTAACTATCATATAGAAAAACTCATAATAAAAGAATTTGCCATTAATTGTAAGAGAAAAATTAGGTACATTGTTCATCATATGAACAAATAGCCAACAAAATATAGGTTTACATGCAATCCACAAGATTCTCACTAGAGTTGATCATTTAGGCATCGTATACCCATCGATCTAGTATGACCATCATGCTTTCTCTGCGCGAGAGGCTTTGTTAGTGGATCCGCAATATTCTCCTCAGTCGGCACTCTACAAATGTTCACATCTCCTCGTTCGACAATCTCACGAATAAGATGAAACCGCCGAAGTATGTGCTTGGAGCGCTGATGGGATCTAGGTTCCTTAGATTGTGCAATTGCACCATTGTTATCACAGTAGAGAACTACGGGACCAACAATGCTAGGAACTACATCAAGCTCGCCGATGAATTTCCTAATCCATACAGCCTCCTTCGCCGCATTAGCTACTGCGATATACTCGGCCTCTGTTGTAGAATCAGCAACTGTCTCTTGCTTGGAACTCTTCCAGCTCACAGCTCCTCCATTCAGGCAAAACACAAAACCTGACTGAGACTTGGAGTCGTCTCTATCAGTTTGGAAGCTAGCATCCGTGTAACCACATACAACGAGCTCTTCCTCTCCACCATACACCAAGAACGCATCCTTAGTCCTTCTCAAGTACTTCAGGACATTCTTGACTGCAATCCAGTGACACTCACCGGGGTCTGACTGATACCTGCTAGTCATGCTCAAAGCAAAGGAGACATCGGGCCGAGTACATAACATCGCGTACATGATTGATCCAATTGCCGAAGCATATGGAATCAACTTCATGCAGTCCTTATCTTCACAAGATTTTGGACACTGGTCCTTAGAGAGATTCACATCATGAGACATGGGCAAAAATCCTTTCTTGGACTCAAGCATGTTGAACCGCTTCAACACCTTTTCGATGTACGTACTCTGGGTCAAACCCAGCAACTTCTTCGATCTATCTCTATAGATCTTAATACCGAGTATATATGTCGCTTCACCCAAATCCTTCATTGAAAAGCAGTTCCCAAGGTTGTTTTTAACAACTTTCAGGGTAGGAATGTCATTCCCAATCAACAGTATGTCATCTACATACAATATCAGGAAGACAACAATGCTCCCACTAATTCGCTTGGAAACATAAGGCTCATCTTCATTCTTGATGAAACCAAACTCTTTGATTTTCTCATCAAAACGAAGATTCCAAATTCGAGAGGCCTGTTTCAGTCCATAGATGGACTTATTCAGCTTGCATATTTTAGTGGCTTCATTTGGGGATACAAAACCCTCGGGTTGTGTCATATACACTTCCTCAAGGAGGTTTCCATTAAGGAAAGCCGTTTTGGCATCCATCTGCCAGATCTCGTAGTCATAATACGCAGCAACAGCAAGAAATATCCTTATGGACTTTACCATGGCAACAGGGGAAAAGGTCTCATCATAGTCAATACCATGAATTTGCTTGAAACCCTTAGCCACCAGTCGCCCTTTGAATGTCTGTACATTCCCATCCATGTTGGTCTTCTTCTTGAAGACCCACTTGCACCCTATGGGTCGTACCCCTTCAGGTGGTTCCACCAAGTTCCAAACTTGGTTTGCATACATGGAGTCCATTTCGGATTTCATAGCCTCAAGCCATTTGTCGGAGTCCAGTCCATTCATAGCCTCTTGGTAGGTTGCTGGTTCATCATCATGATCCATAAGCAACACATTACCTATTTGAGACACGAGAAATCCATATCTCTCAGGCTCAAACCTCGGTCTACCAGATCTACGTAGGACTTGTCTTCCCTGAGCAGGTTCTCTAGCTACAACATCTTGTAGTCCTGTCTCAGAATCCAATTCCGGTTCATTTACTACATGTGGTTCTTGAACTTCTTCAAGCTCTACCTTTTCAGTCTTTCTTGATAAGAACTCTTTCTCCAAGAAGACACCAGTCCTTGCGACAAACACTTTGCCCTTAGACGATAGGTAAAAGTAATACCCTTTCGTTTCCTTAGGATATCCCACCAGATAACATTTATCCGATTTGGGTTCCAGCTTGTCAGGCATTTGACGTCTCACGTATACCTCACAGCCCCAAATTTTAATGAACGACATACTAGGACGCTTCGCAGTCCATATCTCATATGGTGTCTTCAGAACTGTTTTCATTGGAGCGCGATTCAATGTCATTGCAGCAGTCTCTAAAGCAAAACCCCAAAAGGAAACAAGCAAGTCTGCATTACTCATCATCGAACGTACCATGTCTAACAGAGTACGATTTCTCCTCTCAGACACACCATTATGTTGTGGTGTTCTAGGTGGAGTGAGCTGTGATACAATACCACGCTCTTTCAGATGATCACGGAACTCATGACTCAGGTATTCGCCACCTCGATCAGATCGGAGTGCTTTAACCCTTTTACCCAATTGGTTTTCTACTTCATTCTTGAACTCTTTGAACTTTTCAAAGGTCTCGGATTTGCACTTCATAAGATACACATATCCGTATCTACTGAAATCATCAGTAAATGTAACAAAGTAGAAATACCCACCTCTAGCCATGGAACTCATGGGTCCGCATACATCACTATGTACAACACCCAAGAGATCCTCAGCCCTCTCAGTATAACCAGTGAAAGGAGCTTTAGTCATCTTGCCTAACAAACAAGATTCGCATCGCTCAAATGATTCATAATCAAATGAGTCCAAAAGTCCATCTCTATGGAGCTTGGATATGCGCTTCTCGTTGATATGGCTCAAACGACAATGCCAGAGAAACGTAGGGTTCGAGTCATTTGTTCTTATTCTTTTATTATTTTCTACATTATAGATCAGATGGTCCAAGTTCAAAACATAAAGACCATTAAACAATTGGGCTACAGCATAACAAACATCATTCTTGAATATAGAACAACAATTGTTCTTAATTATAAAAGAAAATCCAATCATGTCCAAACATGAAATAGATATAATGTTTCTAGTTATGGCCGGAACAAAATAACAGTTATCTAGTTCTATTACAAGCCCAATGGGCAAAGAAAGACGGTAAACCCCTACGGCTACAGCAGCAACTCTTGCTCCATTGCCGGCGTGGAGGTCCACTTCCCCTTTACTCAGCAATCTTCTCCTTTCCAGTTCCTGCACATTTGTACAAATGTGAGAACCACATCCGGTATCCAATACCCAAGATGAAGGAGCAGAAAGGTTTATCTCTATAACGTAAATATTTGAAGCGAAAGTCATACCTCCCTTCAATTTCTGCAGACCTTCAATGTACGAAGGACAGTTCCTCCTCCAATGACCAGCCTTGCCACAGTGGTGGCATTTCCCTTCCTTCACCGTGCTTTTCTTTTTCATCAGTGCAGAAGACTTGGGCTCAAGATATGACTTAGGTCTCACCTTTGTCTTCTTAGAGCCCTTGGCCTTGCCCTTGCCCTTATGCACCATCAGTATGGGGCTGGCAGGCTTGGCCTTCTTCATGTTGATTTCGGCAGTTCTCAACATGCCTAGGAGTTCGGGCAGTGTCTTGTCTATTTCATTCATGTTGTAGTTCAAGACAAACTGCTCATAACTGTCCGGCAACGATTGCAGGATCAGATCTGTGGCCAACTCTTGACCAAGAGGAAAACCCAGCCTTTCAAGGTTCTCTATATACCCAATCATCTTGAGTACGTGAGTCCCTACTGAGTCTCGAACTCCCATCTTGCACTGAAACAACGCTTTTGTGATGTCGAACGTCTCTTGACGAGCTTGCCCTTGAAACATTTTCTTGAGATGCTCGTCAATCTCCTTGCACCCCATGTTCTCATGTTGCTTCTGAAGCTCAGAGTTCATAGTGGCAAGCATAAGGCATTCGACATCTAAAGCATCATCAGTATACTTCTTATAAGTATCCTTCTCAGCACGGGAAGAATTCCCGGTCGGCACCTCGGGGGCTTCTTCTTCCAAGACATAGAGCTTTCGCTCTTGCCTGAGAACAATTCTCAGGTTCCTGTACCAGTCCATGTAATTAGTTCCACTGAGCTTATCCTTCTCAAGGATGGCTCTCAGAGACAACGTGGAGTGTGAAACACTTGCCATGGAATTCTACAAGAATTTTATGCAGAATAAAATCAGTACCAAAATTTCAAATACAATTTATTTTAATTTGGACTTCAATTAAAAACAATCCCACTATTTTATTCGAAATGATAGCCCTCACTAACAATTCAGAGAGTTCATGCGAGCTACTCTCTTAGTGGACAAGATCTGTATTTCACCAACACAATGAGTCCACTTTGGCGTTCCTCTCACGATGCGATTATTTAGGTAGGCAACGCTTGCCAATTGCATCCTCATGCAATTCTTGTATGGTTGGTGAATAACTCCTTATTCGCATCCATTATATGGTGCATGCCAACCCTATGCCTCTAGGCACTCAACCTTTGAGGTCACCTAGTTAAGCTGGACCCGATGTCGACAGTGGGATATCACAATTATCCGCTCGCACCCTTACCAAGATAGATTAATGCACCTTGCTTTGGCAAGCCCACACTTCATCGATCGAGGCAGGAAGAGTGTCATCCATCGGAAGGCATCCGAACACTTAATATTTGATGAAGGAATTTTAATTATAGGTTAACATTTAACCATGATCAACATTTGATCAATGTGCACATCCAAAGAAAAACAATTTTTCTAAAACCACATGCATCCCTTATGTGCACAACCTTACACCATCAACAATTGATAGAAGTAAGGGCTAAATCTGAACATCTGGAAACTTCCAAATCCTCAGATTTACATGAATTGGACAAATGCAAAGACAACTCAACTTAAAGCAGTAGACAAGCTCATCTCTCTATGTTGGATTCAAAATCCAAAACAAAATCGAGGGATGGTTACTGCTAAGGAGACAACAATTTCTAACAATTAGAAATTCCACGAAATTCCAGAAGTTCTTGGCGGGGTACCAAGACTAAATCTAGACATTTAGAACACTTCTAAATCCCTAGGTTTACACGCACTGGAATAACAAAACTTCCAAAACAACAATCATGGCCGAACCTCCCTCTAATACCACTGTTGGGTTTCTCTATGAGGATGGCACAACGCTTGTGCACGCAGCGGAAAATAAAACATCAAGAAATCCCAAAAGAAATGGGATCGGGCCATGATAATTGAATCAAGAAGTTAACAACCAATTAGGAAAAAATTACCTCGGTGGCGTTGAGTCACAACTCAACGGAGATGCTCCAAGTTTTGGATTCCTGCTGGTGGCGAGTTCTTCGTGGAATAATGTCCACGATTCTGCAGAAATCCACACGAGCGGGAGAACGCCGATATTTCCATCGCACGGATTATCGGGAAGGAGAAGACCGCACCTTGCTTTCCCACGGACTGCTAGGTCCGCGCCAGGGATTGCAACGCCAGCGAAGATCGCCGGAGAGAAGGAGGTCGACGGAGCGAACACGGCGGCGGCGGAACACTTCCGTCGGCGGCTGGATTCGGGATCAGCGGAACGATCGCGGGACGGAACTCTTCCGTCACGGGTTTCTATCAGCCAAGGAGATTGCTATCCCGAAAAACCCTAAGTATTCTATTTATACCTAAAGTATAAAATAGACTTAGGAGTGTCGCTATCCGAAGACCACCCAAGAATAAGGGTTCCAGAATCGGCGAGAATCACCAGCCGATCGGTGAGAATCGATCGTCGAGAATCACTAAGCATCGGCGAGTATCGGCTAGGATCGGCGAGAACCAGTCAGCGAGAATCGGTCGGCGAGAATCACCAGCAGATTCGGCGAGAATCAATCGACGAGAATGCCCGATGATTCACGTCGAAATGTAGGTTGACGATTCTCGTCGATCGTCGAGAATCACCGATGATACACGTCGAACAAGGTAGATGATTCTCGTCGATCGGCGAGGATCAGAGTACACTACTCTACGATTCTCGTCGATCGGCGAGAATCCGAGCACCAATCCACCAAGGCAACAGCTTGCCCAACCCGACTCTCCTTTAAGGCAACACTTTGCCCACAACCCCATTCAGGTCGGTGATTGGTAACCTTTACCAACACAGTCAATCATCCAACTTCTCCACATCTCTTATGTGCGACCCAGCAAGCTCATATCGCGTTGGCAGTGAGATTACATGTTTGATCACTTCCAGATCACCATGGTAACTCCAACATGTCATGGACTTTGGAAAGCAATGGGAATATCACCTATACTTGGTGGAATTCGCTTACAACAATAGCTACCAGGCGAGCATTCAAATGGCGCCATTTGAGGCCCTTTATGGTAGAAAATGTCGCACGTCGTTGTCCTGGTTGGAAACGAGTGAGTCAAAGTTATATAAACGACTAGAGGTGGAGGATGCTCCTTCTTTGGTGATAACCATTCGGGAGAGGTTGCTAATCACTCAGGACCGCCAGGATAAGTACTATAATGCCAAGCACAAGAACGTGGAGTTCGCTGTTGGCGATTGGGTGTACTTGAAGATCAAGCCGTTCAAGGGTGTCTCGCGGGTGCGGCGTTTGAAGAAGCTAATCCCGAGGTACCTTGGACCGTTTGAGGTTCTGGAGCAGATTGGTGAAGCAGCGTACCGGTTGAAGCTGTAAGTGGAGCTTAGTGGTCTACATGATGTATTCTATATATCGGTGCTATGGAACGCAGTGCAAGAGCCTACGCAAGTGATCGCGGTCGATCAAGTGTCGGTCGATAGTGGGTTGACGAAGAAGGTCAAGCCCGTACGTATTGAGGACTCGGAAGACAAGCGGCTATGCAACAAGGAGATCAGGATGGTCAAGGTCCGTCGGGACAATTGCGGTCGGGAGGAGCTCTCTTGGGAGCGATAGTAGACTATGCTTGAGGAGTTCCCGGAGTTGTTTTGCTTAGGTACCGTTTAAGTTTTATGCTTATATTTCATTTATGTAATTTCATGGACGAAATTCTTTTAAGAGGGGGAGAGTTGTAAAGCCCCGAAACTCAAAAGAGCGATAAGAGGCGTTTTGAGCCAAGTTTGGAATTTGGCAGGGGTCACACGGTCTGGGACACGAGCGTGTCATAGGCCGTGTCCTTGGCGAGTTGTGGCATGTTTGACACAGTCTGCTGTGTCGACACAGGGCCTGCTGTGTTGGCACAGGGCCAGCGGTGTCGGTACAGGGCCAGCTGTGTCGGCACAGGGCCAGCTGTGTCGGCATAGGGCCAGCTGTGTCGGCACAGGGCCAGCTGTGTCGGCACAGGGCCAGCTGTGTCGGCACAGGGCCAGCTGTGTCGGCACAGGGCCAGTGATAACTCTAATTTTGTTCATGTTTTTATATTATTTTTATTTTAATAATTAATTAGTTTATAAGTATATTTTATAATTTTATTATTTAATTTTCTAATTTCTTATTTCAGGACAATCTGGGCTGCAAATCTCAATTTGGAGTGTATAGGGTTGATCAGGAGACAAAACTGGACAAAAGCAAGAAAATTTCAAAAGCACACGACAAAGTCACGGGCGTGACCGACAAGGTCATGGGCGTGACCTCCTGGCGTGAACCCGGCCCGTGGAAAGAGCCATCTGCCACGTCAATTAAAAGTACACGCCCTAAGCTCACAGGCATCACCATCATCACACGGGCATGTACGCCAGGCGTGACATCCCGGCGTGCCGACTTAATGCTGCAGTTTCAAGCGCTGGGAGTTTTCACAAGACACGCCCAATGTCATGGGCGTGACCATGGGCGTGAGCCTTCCAACAACGGCCGGAGTTATTCCCGCCATTTCTTCTTCCCGCCATTTTTCTGCAACCGACAAGATACGCCCTAGGTCATGGGCGTGACCTGGGGGCGTGACCCGCCAATTAACGACTTTTGGTGGTTTCGCGCCAACGTTCAGAAGACTTGAAGACGACAGTTCTGAGACCGACACGCCCTAGGTCACGGGCGTGACCTAGGGGCGTGACCACCCAGCAACTTCTTCTATAAATTCCAGACAGCTTTAGATGTTGAAGGAGATTTTTTTGGGAGCTTAATTTTATTTTCTTTACTGTATTTCCTGCATTTTAAATTCATAGTGTAGCCTTTATTTCCAAGTACTTTTTATAATCATGTCTCTCCTCAATCTTTCTTGTAATTCTCCCATCATGATGAGTAGCTAATTTTCAATTAGCACTGGATCATGATGAACTTTGGAATAAAATAAATTTCTTATTTTTGTCTCAAATTAGCAAGCATTCTATTTTATGCACTTTGATTTATCTTTGATTTAAATTTCTTCGAATTAATAAGTTGCAAATTATGTTTATTCGAGCTTAGATCCGTATCATAGATTTACCGAGAGGTTGTGGATACGAGTAGATCACTCAAGGATAAAGAGAGTTTCTTGCACCCCTCGAGAGAGGAACGCAAAATTCTTCCGCCTTGGAGTCAACTCCATTAGTGAGGTTCACCGCCTAAAGCAAGCTTAGGTCTTTCGACTGGCCGAGAGGTCTTAATCGATCTACCTAAGGTTAGTCGAGTGCGTATTCTCGAGAGAGGCACTTCGTAGCTTTGGAACCTCCGCGGTCGAAGTTAGTAATTTAGATGCTTGTGCTCTTTAATTTCGTGGATTTTATTCTAGCCCAAAGGGATTCCAGATCAAGTGTTAGCCTTTTATTCATCGAATTTCTCCTTTTAGTTTAACGTTTGTTTTCGTTTTCACAAAACCAATTTTTCGATCGATAAAATAATAGCTCTTCCTTGTGAGTACAAATAATCAACGGTCCCCGAGTTTAAATACGATATTTCCTATACTAAATTTCGATAGGTGCACTTGCCTAGTTGAGAGTTTAGTTTGTATATTTTTCAAAACTTTATAAAATCTCCATCAAGTTTTTGGCGCCGTTGCCGGGGAAAGTTTTTCTGCGTTGATATTTTGAAAGCAAGGATCTATTAGTTTTATCATTTTCTTTCGTTTTTTTTTAAAAAAAATAAAAAAAAATTCTATTTTTGTCTTATTTTGGTGTATGACCCGAGGGAATCCGTCATCTCTTTTTGATTTGGATCCGGAAATCGAGCGAACCCTTCGACACCGCTTATGATTTCGAGTTCCGAATTTTCAAGATACGGTATCCTTAGGAGACACTCCTAATCCTTCATTAATCCTCTCTTCGTCACCGTCTTCTTCTTCCCCTGATTCACTTAGTTCTTCTTCCCATTCTCCTAGATCTCCTTCTTCTTCTTCTACCAATATGGGTGAGCCAAATGTGGTCCAACAAAGGACTATGTCCTATTATGCCCGTCCAAAATTTGACGAGACTCAATCTAGTATTGTTTGCCCCGCTATTGCCCCCAATAATTTTGAGTTGAAGCCAAGCATCATCCAAATGGTACAACAATATGTACAATTTGATGGGCTTCAAGATGAAGATCCAAACGCGCATATTTCAAATTTCTTAGAAATATGCGATACCTTTAAAATTAATGGTGTATCCGATGATGCCATCCGGCTAAGGTTATTTCCATTTACATTGCGCACTAAAGCCAAGCAGTGGTTGGGTTCTCTACCAAGAGGATCCATCACAACATGGGCTCAAATGACGGAAAGATTTCTTACGAAATACTTTCCGCCGGCTAAAACGGCTAAATTGCGCAATGATATTACTTATTTCTCCCAACTTGATTCGGAAACGTTATATGAAACTTGGGAGCGTTTCAAGGAATTGCATCGTCGATGTCCTCATCATGCAATTCCGGATTGGTTACAAATCCAAACCTCCTATAACTGCCTAAATTATCAAACTAGGCAACATATCGATGCCGCCGCCGGTGGAACGCTTAATAACAAAACATCGATGGCCGCCCAAGAGCTTATAGAAGGTATGGCTTTGAATACCTATCAATGGAGTACACCTCGGTCTAAACCACCTAAACCGGCCGGGATGTATGAAATTGATACGTTCTCCAATCTATCTCTCCAGGTTGAGATGCTAAACAAACGATTAGAAGAGATGTCTGTTTCCTCTTCTACACCTACCTGGGATCGTACTTCTTCCCTCTCTCCCACTACGTTGGCAGAGCATGTGGATTATATGGGAAATCCGAATCGGTCATCCTTTAATTCGGGTAATATTAATTATGGTGATACCTATCACCCGGGTTATAAAAACCACCCCAATTTCTCTTGGAGCAATACGGGGAATGCTATGCGTCCCCCAAATGCAAATCCACCAGAATTTCCTCCACCGCAAGCTCCAAAACCTCCTTCTTTGGAGGAAGTTTTCAACAAATATACGGCTACAAATGATGCCAACATCCGGAATCTCACCGGATCTCTTCGAAGTTTGGAGACACAAATTGGGAAAATTGCTAAAATGCTCTCCGATCGTCAACAAGGAGCGCTACTGGGCAATACAGAGCCTAACCCAAGGGAGCAAGTGAAGGCTATCACACTACGGTGCGGGAAGGAGGTACATACTCCGGTGGAACAAGAGGTAACTACTCCAAATCCGGCGAAACAAGAGGTAACAATTTCTACATCTTATCCCCCTCCTAAGCCTTCGACTGATACTAAACCGAAGGCTTATCAACCACCTCTTACCTATCCGTCTAGAATGCTAAAAGAATGGATGGATACGCATCACAGTAAATTTATAAACATGTTTAAACAACTTCAAATAAATTTGCCGTTTTGTAAATTAATAGCACAAGTGCCAAAATACGCCAAGTACCTCAAGGATCTTTTATCCAATAAAAAGAAACTTGAGGATATCTCCACGGTTCACTTGAACGCGGAATGTTCGGCGGTTTTACTAAATAAATTGCCAAAGAAACTAACCGATCCAGGTAGTTTCTCTATTCCCTGTCTATTTGGCGATTTATCAGTAAAACATGCGTTGGCCGATCTGGGCGCTTCGATTAATTTGATGCCCTATTCTTTATTTTAAAAATTGGGATTAGGAGAGCCGAACCCCATAAACATGAGCATCCAATTGGCGGATCGGTCTATTAAATACCCTATGGGTGTCGTTGAGGATGTGCTTGTCAGAGTTGACAAATTCATTTTTCCGGTGGATTTTGTCATCCTTGACATAGAAGAGGACACTGAAGTTCCTCTTATTCTCGGTCGTCTTTTTCTCGCCACCTCGCGCGCCATTATAGATGTTAGTGACGGTAAACTTCTACTTAGGGTCGAGGATGAAGAAGTTATCTTTCATATTGACTCGTCTATGCACAAAAAACTTTATAACGACGACTCATGTTTTACTTTGGAGGCTTCCCCCGAAAGAGGTTCCATTCATGACAGAAATTTTGAATCTTTAAATTTAATTTCGCATGACATAAGTAACGATAATTTGGTCACACACGCTCCTATTGATGAAATTCTAGACTTAGGTGGTGACTTTTTAAGGCCTTCGTTTGAGGAACCTCCAACTTTAAACCTCGAGCATGTGTTAAATCCTTTACACTATTTATCTCTAGCGAAAGGTTCCAAACTTCCCGTTCATGCGCCGTCTTATATATCTGAAAAGCCCATAACTTAGCGCGCATCACTATGGTCGAGCTCACCGACAATAAACAAAGCGCTTGTGGGAGGCATCCCATGCTTATCTTTTATTTTATTTTTAAGTTTATTTAAATTTTTGCAGGTTTGAAGGACATCTTTACGGCGTGACGATCGACGGAGTTGAGCGTCAAGTCTACGTGTTTCTTCAAGTCGGTAACTTTTATTTTATTATCATTTATTTGAATCTTAAAAAAAATAATAATAATAAAAAAAAATAAAACAAAAAAAAAACAAAATTTTTTTTTCTGTTCGTACACGCCCATGTCACAGGCGTGACCTATAGGTCACGGCCGTGACATAGACGTGTTTAGTTCGTCGAGCGAATCTCGAGAGTGGTTTCGTCGAGCGCAGTGTTTTGTTCGTCTTTCGGACCTGTCACGGGCGTGACCATCAGTGGTCACGGGCGTTTCTAGCCCGGAACTTCGTTAGATGAAGTGAAGCTGAAAAACTTCTCTTCCTGCCCAGTCATGGCCGTGACAATTAGTGTCACGGCCGTGACGCTGGCAAGTCACGGTCGTGACTCGCCCGGATTCAAAAAAAATAATAATTTTTTTAAAAAAAACATTTTCTTTCTCATGTTAAGATACATGCCCCAGGGTCACGGGCGTGACCCTGGGCCGTGTTATCGAATCCGAGGCGCGACCCAGGGTCAACGCCTCAGATTCCTTTCCCGTTAATTTTTTTTATGAGACACGCCCCCGGTCACGGGCGTGACCGGGGGCGTGGCCTTCGAATCCAATACCAGCGCATTGTATTTCTGCATCAGATACCCCCTTACACGCCCAGAGTCACGGGCGTGACTCTGGGGCGTGACCAGCGAATCCGAGGCTGGCAGCATCAGATTCCTCTTCTTTTTGTCCCGTGCTTGTCATGCCCCCGTCACGGGCGTGACCGGGGGGCGTGACCAACCCGAAAACCCTATAAATAGGGATTTTTCCCCTCTTCTTCTTCCACACCTTCCAGCACTCCCCTTCTCCCTTAGCCAACCCGAATCCTTTCTTTTTCTCCCTTCTTCTAAAATACCTCGCCACCACCATCGCTCCACCGCTTCCTCCTCCGAGCACCCCGCGGATCCCGCCGCAGCGGAAGCCATGCTCCTATTTCAAAACCAAACACAGCAGGAGCGCAGCGAGCTCCTACGCGCCAAACCCCTTGGCGTGTTCCGCATTTTAGATTGGACGATCCTCGCTACATTTGGAGCGGCGGATTTGGTGCGGGGATTTCTATCTACCTTTGGATGGAGTTCCCTCTTCTCTATTTCCGAGCATGCCTTCCTTGAACTCACCGTTGAGTTCTTGGCTTCATTCGAGTTTCGTTGGGCGGCAAATGATGACTTCATCGTCTTTTGCATAGGTGGGATGGTGCATCAGCTCACCATCCGCCAGCTCAATGTCGTCATGGACTTCTGCTCGGAGGCTTTTTCCCAATCTCCCGCCAATCTCGATTTAATTACTGATTTCCCTTCCGATGTCAACCTTCTCGCCTTTTGGGCGGAAATCAGTAGTGACACTGCCCCCTACACCCCAAAGAAATCCAAAAGCAGCCAACTCATTTCTCCCGCCTTACGTATTCTCCACAACCTCCTTACCTTCACTATTTCTGGTCGCTGCGATAGCCACGGGGTGGTGACTCGGGCAGACTTACTATATTTATATAGTATGTTTTACCGGGTCCCCCTCAACCTTGGTTATCTGCTCGCAATTTTCTTTCGACACCAGGCCGAAAATGCGAGGTTGGGAGCAGTGCACGGCAGGAACTTCATCACTTTCCTCGCGAAGCAGCTCGGCCTTTGCGATACTCTTCCACGCCTTAGCTGCATCCAGACACCGCAGGTCATCCAGTTCCAGACCCTTCAGGCCCTCGGCTTAGCACGACGACGTGATGGAGAGTTTGAGGCTATTCCCCCCGTAGTCGGTGGTGGAGATCTTGACCTTGATTACGGTGCCGGTCCCAGTGGCACTATTCACTCTCCCCACATTCCTCCACCACCGCAGGACCCTTCTTCAGGGCCCGTCCCTCAAAGCTATTGGGATCGTCAGTTTGCATCTCTTCACACACGCTTAGATACGATGCAGAACAATTTTGACGCTCGTTTTGTGAGTTTTGACAGTCAATTTACCACGCTAGCGGCAAATCAAGCCTCCTCCATGACACGTATTGAGCGTGAGTTTTCAGACCTCCGGACGCACTATCAGGAGCCGAGGCAGCATAGCAATGAGGATTAGCCTGCTTTCTTTTTCTTTGGGATTGTAGTCTGCCCCTTGTATCTTTTCTTTTTATCCTTTTAATTTCCCGTGTCATGTATCTTTTCTTTTTCCTAAAATAATAAAAAAAAGTTTTGCTTCAGCTTTGTCTTCCAGGTACATTTTGGTGCTGCATGACCAGCTTCAGGGAAGTCTCCTATCTTTTATCTTTATTTATTTATTTTTCATTGGGGACAATGTCTTGTTTAAGTATGGGGGGATATTTCTCAAGCAAAACATACAAAAAAAATCATACTAATTTTCTAAAAAAAATGATTTTATTTCTTTTGTGCAATTTTGTTTTTACTTACTTTACAAAAATACAAAAAAAAATAAATTAAAAAAAAATGCAATTTTCAAAAATCAAATTCACAAAAAAATAGGATTACTTTTAAAATTAGGGAGATCTTTATTTCTCTATTTACTCACATGCGAAATTCTAGGTATTCAACTTTTACATAAGTTTAGAAAATTTTTGATGCTTTAATTGAATTTTGAATTTTGTAGTAGAACTGTTGGTCATGCTGTGTTTCTAGTTAAGTGCACATGTTAGTAGAATTTGAGTAGAATTAAATATTCAGCATACAATTAGATTTTTCTTTTTCTGAATGCGTAGAAATAGTTTATTTTAGTTCTTCTTGGAAACCGGTAAAATCTAAAAATATTTTAGGAGAGTGTGTAGAAGTTTACTAGAGAGATATTTCGCGGATCAAGAAAGAGGTATTCTTTCTCGATATCTAGAACTTGCCCTCTAGCTATTCTCAAGACTTTGCATAGGTTAAACTCATTAGCATGAAAAGGATTTAGGCATTTCTTTTGGCTAGTTTGAGCCTTTGCACCCTTACCTAACGTTTTACCCTTGCTAAGCCAATTTGAGCCTATACTCTTCCTTTTGTTGTAGCTCCACCAACACTTTACCAAAGCCTAAAAAGCATCCTAATTACACACCTAAAACCGAGCTTGAAATTATAGATAAAACCAGTTTAGGTGTGATTATGAGCCATTTTATTTTTGTGGCTTTTTTTAATTGAATATACAAGAGTTGTTCTATTTTTCATTTCTCCTCTAAAAATAAAAAAAAAGAAAAAAAAACAAATAAAAATAAAAAGAGGAAGTTGAAAAAAAATGTTCAAAAAAAAACAAAGGAATTGGCGGAGTTTTTCAATTTATTTCTTTTGTGCAAGCTCTCATTAGATTTTGGTGTGTCTACCCATCGCTTTTATCTTTGTTTTTCCAAACCAAAAACCTAAGCCTACATTCCAACTTAGTTAAGTCCTACTGATTTGTGCTTATAAGTTAACCTAGTGCCGTGGCGAGAGTGTGAAAGGGCAAGCCTATGGCCATCTACATTGATGGATTTCTTTGGAGGGTATCCCGATCTTCGATTTGTTCAATGTTATCTTAGCAAACACGCTACTTTCTCCCTAAACGTGATTCGAAAATTTATCGTGTTTCCATCCTTGAAGTAAAAATAATAAGTGGAAACACATTTTAGAAAATTAAAAATTAATTTGTATGCTGAGTAGGTTTTTCTACAATAATAACTACAAGCATAGGCATAAGACTTCGCATTCTACTTCTTATGTTCAATTTTCGTTTTTAGCGTTAAGAGTTTTCTACTCTCCATGAAAAGTTGTTTGCTCGGGACGAGCAAACGAGTAAGTATGGGGGTATTTGATAACTCTAATTTTGTCCATATTTTTATATTATTTTTATTTTAATAATTAATTAGTTTATAAGTATATTTTATAATTTAATTATTTAATTTTTCTAATTTCTTATTTCAGGACAATCTGTGCTGCAAATCTTAATTTGGAGTCTATAGGGTTGATCAGGAGACAAAACTGGACAAAAGCAAGAAAATTTCAAAAGCACACGACAAAGTCACGGGCGTGACCGACAAGGTCACGGGCGTGACCTCCTGGCGTGAACCCGACGCGTGGAAAGAGCCATCTACCACGTTAATTAAAAGTACATGTCCTAAGGTCACGGGCATGACCATCATCACACGGGCGTGTATGCCAGGCATGACATCACGGCGTGCCGACTTAATGCTGTAGTTTCAAGCGCTGGGAGTTTTCACAAGACACGCCCAAGGTCATGGGCGTGACCATGGGCGTGACCCTTCCAACGACGGCCGGAGTTATTCCGGCCGTTTCTGCTTCCCGCCATTTTTCTGCAACCTTCAAGACACGCCCGAGGTCACGGGCATGACCTAGGGGCATGACCCGCCAATTAATGACTTTTGGCGGTTTCGCGCCAACGTTCAGAAGACTTGAAGACGATAGTTCCGAGACCGACACGCCCTAGGTCACGGGTGTGACCTAGGGGCGTGACCACCCAGCAACTTCTTCTATAAATTCCAGACAACTTCAGATGTTGAAGGAGATTTTTTGGGAGCTTAATTTTATTTTCTTTACTGTATTTCCTGCATTTTAAATTCATAGTGTAGCCTTTATTTTCATGTACTTTTTATAATCATGTCTCTCCTCTATCTTTTAATTCTCCCATCATGATGAGTAGCTAATTTTCAATTAGAACTTGATCATGATGAACTTTGGAATATAATAAATTTCTTATTTTTGTCTCAAATTTGCAAGCATTCTATTTTATGCACTTTGATTTATCTTTGATTTAAATTTCTTCGAATTCATAAGTTGTAAATTATGTTTATTCGAGCTTAGATCCGTATCCTAGATTTACCGAGAGGTTGAGGATACGAGTAGATCACTCAAGGATAAAGAGAGTTTCTTGCACCCCTCGAGAGAGGAACGCAAAATTCTTCCGCCTTGGAGTCAACTCCATTAGTGAGGTTCACCGCCTAAAGCAAGCTTATTTCTTTCGACTGGCCGAGAGGTCTTAATCGATCTACCTAAGGTTAGTCGAGTGCGTATTCTCGAGAGAGCCGCTTCGTAGCTTTGGAACCTCCGCGGTCGAAGTTAGTAATTTAGATGCTTGTGCTCTTTAATTTCGTGGATTTTATTCTAGCCCAAAGGGATTCCAGATCAAGTGCTAGCCTTTTATTCATCGAATTTCTCCTTTTAGTTTAACGTTTGTTTTCATTTTCACAAAACCAATTTTCCGATCAATAAAATAATAGCTCTTCCTTGTGAGTACAAATACTCAACGGTCCCCGAGTTTAAATACGATATTTCCTATACTAAATTTCGATAGGTGCACTTACCTAGTTGAGAGTTTAGTTTGGATATTTTTCAAAACTTTATAAAATCTCCATCAACCAGCTGTGTCGGCACAGGGCCAGCTATGTCGGCACAGGGCCAGCTGTGTCGGCACATGGCCAGCTGTGTCGGCAGAGGGCCTGCTGTGTCGGCACAGGGCCTGCTGTGTCGGTACAGGGCCTGGTGTCTCGACACAGGGCCGGCTGTGTCGACACAGGGCCTGATGTGTCGACAAAGGGCCTGATGTGTCGACACAGAGTATCCACACAGGGTGTCGACACAGGTTGTGCTGTGTCGATATAGAGTGTCGACACAGAGTGTCGACACAGAGTGTCGACACAGAGTGTCGACACAGAGTGTCGACACAGAGTGTCGATACAGGGGTCTTGACAAGGTCTTGACTAAATGTCCCGACACAGTTTGAGTTTGTCGCGGACGTGTCCTGCTCCCGTTTGTGAACCGTGCGGTGTTCGGCCCAGTTTTTCCATGTTAGACCTGGATCGTAGCCGTACATTTCTTTATGATTGGGATCCGACGGCTGGATGTTATTCGTATTGCGATATACACGAGCGTAGGGTTTCAAAACACTCATCTTCTATTCGCTGGTTCTCTATTTTAGTTCTAGAGAGAGGGGAGAGCAATGAGGAAGAAGAAGTCTAGATCCGGTCACCTGTGGAGCTTCAGAGCTCCAAATCGCGAACCGACTTCGGATCTACGGAGGCAAAGAGAGGGCGGTAATTTTCATCTGCATACTTTTCCATAGCGCTAAGGAAAAATGCTAGGGTAACGATTCTCTACTTGAGCATGTGAAACACTTCTTTTCCCTTGCATAGGAAGCCCGCTCTCGCGAGTTTGTTGTGAGTTGAGGCATTCCTTCGGGTAGACATGAATTGTCCCCATTTTGTACATGTAGAGTCCGTAATCGAGAACAGATATAGGCATGATGTATGAAGCCTACCCGGACAAGTTAGTCTGGATCGGTGATGTTGCATTGCATAAATGGCCGGAGAAGTCTCTATGCGAATGATTGTTTTTCGTGTTTTCTACGTGATAGATTGCAATATGGAGCCTTGGATTAACCCCAAGGTGCATCCGGAAAATTGGGCAGATGCGTGATTCTGCTAACTTGGTGGCCTGGGAGCCAACTTGAACATAATTGGGTTATGTGAAGTGTGTAACGGAAACGGGACTCGGGAGAAGTTTGACCCGCGCATATGCTTAAATTGTCGTTGCGTTGTGAGCACGGGTTAGACGGAACCATACCCGCTCTATGTCGTTTGGTGTGTGCCGTTGGCATAGATGAGGGACTTCGGCGGTCTATGGCTTAAATTAACGTGATCCATGCCGGGAAGACAAAATGCTCATAGTTTGGCCGTCAAAGTGGCCGTGGTGAGACCGGGGTGTCTATGGCTTAAACTGACGAGACATTGACTGGTTCACCGAGAATGTTCCCTGAGTGCACGGGGCGTTTGGCCGTGCGTGCCAATGCCTGTGATGCAATGTATATTTATACTGTTTGGTTATGCTAATAAAGTGCAGGGAAGGAGCATCGCCGCCCCGATTTGGGGGCGGGATCGTAATAATTTGGTTAGCATTGCTGACTGTTGCTTTGGTTTGCCACCGCTGTGGTGGATTGTGCTTGCAGGTGCTGCAGAGCCGAGTGGTAAATAGCGGGTTAAAGCCCAAGTTGCTGAGCCGGCCCTTGAAGGCCTAATTTTGAGTGTTTTCTTTTATTCATGTATGGCCGGCCTGCGTGCCGAGGTTTGAAAAACATGTAATTTGAGGAAAATTATTGTAAGGCCATAAGGTCAGTATTTGTGTATTTTGTACTTCATTCCTTTTGGCTTATTAGTGGACATTCATGCCTGTGTTGGGTTCTTTATTAATGCAACTTTTAATTTCTTCCGCTAGAATGATTCTGTGTAGGACGTTGTTATTAGTTGGATGGTTTCCATTGAGTAACCACCCGGTCTGTCTGTGGTATATGGCATTGGGCCCCGACCGGACCTACTGCTATATGCTATTGGACGGATAAAGGGTATTACACAAAGTACCCTAACTACGGGGCAGGTGATCTACAAAGTGCCAAGCTAACCCTACATAACCCTACCTAGACCTTAGGAGAGGCTAATAAGTCACCAAGGACCCATTGAGGGTAACTCAAAAGGGCAAAGTGACCAAGGTCAACCTGTAGCGCCCCAAATTTCATTGATGACTGGGGTGAGGAGAGTGGGTCACACGACCTAGGTCACGGGCGTATCCCCAAGCCAGGTCCTACTCTGTGTGAGGTACATGGCCGGGGATACGGGCGTGTCCATGGTCGTGTCCTGCACTCGAGTGCTGGCAGTATGCTCTCGAGTGAGCTCGATGAAATGCAGACGACGATCCTCAATTTGGGTAGACGGCATGTGACACGGGGGTGTCCAGGGCCGCATTCTGCTATGCGCTCGACATTTACTCGAGTGGGCTCAACGAAATGCGCTCGACGATCCTCATGTAGGGCATACAGCCTGTGACACGTGCGTATCAAGGGCCGTGTCCTTCTCTGTGCTTGGGCAGACTGATGAACACGGGCTGGACACGGGCGTGTCCGAAGCCGTGTCTGACATACGGCCTGTGACACGACGTATCACACGGTCGTGTCCTGGTCTGGTTAAGTCGGTTTCTTTGCCACTTAAGGTACACGGCCTGTGACATGGTGTCACAAGCCGTGTCTAGCCCAGGAAAGTGATTTTCAGGGCTTTCCGTGGCCGTTCATTCCTTCCAACTAGGATCCAATGGCCCTGAGTTCTCCCTACAGTTATAAGGTCACGAGTTGAGGATAACTCTCTCATTATCTAAGGCTTTTCTCTCTCTTTGGAAAGAGGTGGAGAGTGGGGAGAGCAAGGAAGAAGGAGGAGGAATCTGGGTGCCGGTGGAGTTTTAGAGCCCCGAATCGCGTGCCGAGTCCAGATTCGTGGAGGCAAGGCCATTGTGGTGCTTTTCATCCGACTAGATTTCCATGACTCCAAAGAGATCGTCAAGGGTAACGATCTTTCTTCCTTGGACATGTGAAGTCCTTAATTTGGTATATGCATGGGTTTCCCCCTCAAATGGGTGGATTGTTGAGGGATTCCACTTGGGTTGATTCTGGATATCCCCAAGATGTCTTGTATGTAGATCCGGAAATGTGAAGTACAGAATAGGCATAATGTGTGAAGCCTATCTGTACAGGTTGGTCTGTATTGGTGATGTTTCTTTTGCGCACCGGAGAATACTATGCGTCTAAATGATTATGTTTGAAGATTCGGTAGGTTGTGCATGTGAAGGGTAGTAACAGGAAGTACTAGAGTGACAGTCCAGGAAAATACTCGCAAAGTGCATGTACTATACACTTTGAAAGACCTGTGTTTCTGACAATATAGATGGCTGCATGGATTGCTGGATTGTTAATCAAGCTAAGGTTAGGGCTAGGGATGGAAAGTGAGTTCTGTCGCTAATGCCGGGCGAGAGTGACTATCGCTGGTGATGGCTCCTGACTAACCTGTGATTGTGAAGCCAGTCCTTCAGGGACAGTGTGTCTATTTGTGAGCTTTGTGATCTCTTGAAAAAGCTTCATGCCGAACGAATAAGTGGAGGCCGACCCGCGTTAGTGAACTGACAATTTGAGCAACGGGAAACGGTTGAACTATCTCTCCATTATTGTTGTCCGCCTGAGTGCCTGGGCCCCTGACATTCGACAGAAATGCATAATGAGAGTCTTAAACCTGCACGCCATCCGGTAGCGATGTCATGGGGGGCTATTGGCCAAATCCCGCGTTGTTATAATAAAACAAGAGGCTTAGGCCTGCACGCCATCAGGTAGCAATGCTATCGGGGGCTACGGGCCAAATCTCGGGTAGTTATGTTAAGACTAAAGTCTCCGGCTGAAGGCCATGGAGCGAAATGCTCAAGTTTGCCATTGAGCTTCGGGCCTTGAATGGCGGTGGGCCACTGGTTCATCCGGTACACCAAAAATGTGCCCTGAGTGCACGGAGCGTTGATCCATGTGGGCAATGTTTGTGATATGTTGATTGTGCGTGAGTGCACATTATGTGATATATCTGCTTGTGAAATGCTATTCCTGCAGGGAAGGAATACCACTGCACCGGGTAAGGGGTAGGGTCATTATACATTGGTCAGCTGAACACTGACCATTGCCTTGTTTACCACAGTGCAGTAGATTGTCCCGTGTAGTTACAGGAGATCCGATTGAAAAATAGGGGGCTGAAGCCATTGTTATTGTTGTTGTTGCTGCTGCTATGTTGGCCATCGAAGGCCAAAGAAGTTCATATGATAGTACTTTCATGTGTGGCAGGGCTGCGTGCCGATGTATGAAACCCATATGTATAAAGCTTAACTGTAATGCCATAAGGCCAGACTTGTGGTGTATTTGGAGAGCATTCCTTCTTGTTGATATATATATAGAAATGATGGTTTATATATTGTGGACATTTTGATGGGTTAAGTTCAATGAACTTAAAAGCTTCCGCTATAACGCTTTGAGTTATGATGCGCAACTCTGATATTCACCCGTAATGTAACATCCCATTTCCAACTAGACCCCTAAGAGTGTTTTTGGTCATGACTAGGTCATGAAAAAACCCTAGGAAGCTCAAGAAAACCAAGTAAGATTAGGCATGAAGTTGGAAATCATCATGGTCTGCAAATAGTAGAGTTCTAAACAATAGTTTAGGATGACCATGGGGCTACACCTTGACCCCAGGACCCTACCACAATACCCCAAAACATTTTGGGAGGCCCATTAGAGCCACAAGTACCCATTTGGGTCAATCAAAGAGACTAAGTTGACCCAAGTAAACCCTAACCCTAAATGGGTCAAACTAGCCTACTTAGTGTCAATTGACCTTCCCCTAGCCAAGTGGACCCCACCCATGCCTTCCTAGACCTAAAGTGAGGTCAATGGGTCACTAAGGACACATTGGGTTCGGTCCTAGAGGCCAAGTTGACCCAAGTCAACTCAAGCCCCTAATCTGGTCAAAGTACCCTAACTAGGGGTAGGTGACCTCCAAAGTGCAAGCTAACCCTACATAACGCTTACTAGACCTCAGGCGAAGCCATGGGGTCACCAAGGACCCCTTGGGGTCAATCAAAGAGACTAAGTTGACCAAAGTCAACCCTTGCCCTAAAAAGGTCAAAGTGCCTTAACTAAGGGTCAAGTGACCACCAAGGTGCCCAACCAACCCTACCCAAGCCTTCTTGGACCTTAGGGGAGGCCAATGGGTCACCAGGGACCCATGGGGGTCAACCCAAATGTCCTTGTTGACCAAGGTCAACTCCACCTTAAGGTTAAGTCAACTTAGCCAAATAGGCTAACCCAAGCTCAGGCCCACTTCCCCCACTTGGGCTAACTTATTTTAATTAATCATAATGATTTTATGGGCTGCAAATAGGCTAAGAATGATGAACAAATTCGGCCATGAGGGGGCAAGATAGAGAAAACTCCAAATTCCTTTTAATGGAGGAGAGAGAAAATGGAGTTAAGGTCATTCATGCCATGGGGAAGCCAATGGCCATCCTTCTTTGCTTGATTCATCTCCCCTATCAGCCATAAGAAGATCAGGAGACTATCCAGGCCCTTCCACTGGCTGGATGCATTGAACCACCAAGGCCGAGAGGTGGCTTTCAAGGCCATTAATGGCCATTGATGATCCAACACCTCCCCCCACCCAATTGAGTCTTTAAACACCTTCAGTGGGCCTAGAGGAGGATTTCCCACGCTTTACCTGAAGAAACCGAGCCACACCACTGTGTTATTGCAAAAACCGAGTGGCGCCACCTTCAAAAATGGCTTCCCGGCGACCTTCGCGACTTCAGGCCGCCGGCAAGGTCCTCCTCTACTTCTTATTTCATGGGTAGATCTTAGGAATTGTTAGGGCCAAGGTTCGGGCTCAATTGAGCCCGATCTAAAGAGAAGATTCCCTAGTTTTTCCGCTAAAATGCAACCCTCGAGATTGCCAGAATAGTGCTCTCCGGAAGCTGTGACGCCGCGTGGCGCCAACCACCACCTCAACGGAGGTGATGGTGGCGGTGGCCGGCCGGAGGATCGGCTGGATGGCCGGCTGCAAGCGTATGAAGTCGGCCCAGGAAAAACAAATCCTGGCCGTCGGCTCAAGGAAGAAGATGACGGGATGCCGTCCATCGCGCGCCAAGATTCGCGCTCCATCTAAATATTAAACCATAGGATATATTTCATGATATTTTAATTATGTGACACATATTTATATTTAATGGTTTTAATATTTACAAATACCTATGCTCCTATACTGAAACGGTCACCAACATGAAACTTGTAGCCCTAGGTGTCTATTTTGTTTTGAAATTTATTTAAACCAATTTGGGCCCCTGGGTTGACCAAGACACTCATTTTAGTGGGACCTACACCTAGTTTTAGGCAGACATTAAACTGAGTGCCCACACTTCATCCTTGGTCCAAATTAATTGAAAATTTGTCAGGGAGCCTAACCTAGCTATACCTAGGCCCTGTCCAAAATGCAGAATTTTTAGAGAACATTTTTCTATAGTGTTTAGGAAAATTTAATAATACATGAATAAATTAATTAAGTGTCCTAAACTCCTACAAAACCCCCAAATTTGGGTGGAAGGTCTTAGAGGGCATGTTAGGGCTCTGGTAAAATGCTCATCTCATTTGAAGATGTTTTGGTTAGATATTGATCCAAACCTAGGTTGACCCCTTTTAGGGTTAAATAGGTCAAGCACGCCCTTTGGGTTTTGAGTGGTCAAATCACCTCAACAGAGGCTGATATTTTGGCCACTGAATTTTTATAGTATGACTCACCCTCCAATGAAATTTGGGGTGGTTAGGTGTAGGGTAGCCCTTGAACCCTAGGGTAAGTTCCTTAATGGGTATTTTTACGGTTTGAGGATCATAGGGTCAAATGACCTCGGATTGACTTGAAACTTTGTGGAGAGGACCATAGGGTTAGTATAGTTCTCTGGTTAAAATGTTATGGAATTTGGAAGCCTTAAACCTCCTCAAAACCCTAATCCTAGTTTAGGGCACAAACCTTGTAGGGATTGAAAATGTGACAAAAACTCTTTGAAAATTGATGAGATATGGGTTGAGTAGTTTATAAAGATAGTACAAGCTCTGGAGATTTTATCATGAATTTAGGATTAATATTTTGGATAATTCATTAACAAATTGGTAATTTGTATTTATTACTTAGAAATTTATTAGGAAGAAACTACTTGCTGGCAATTGGTGAAATTAAGCCAGAGGAATTTTTATTATGCTTTAAAGCTCTGTAAATTTTTATAGAAGTTTTGGATGAATATTTTAAGGGTTTCTTCATCAAGTATGATTTTCATGAAAGTTTAATTTAATTTATTTTGAAGTCTAGCAAGCCGATAAAGTTATGATATTTGTACAATGATGTTTTCTGAACCATATTAAGACTTTGTAATTTTTACAAAATTTTCTGATGCGTAAAATTTGTACTTCCTTCTTTACATATGATTAAAGGATTTATTTTGGATAAATTAATTAGCGGTCAACTATTCTCTGCAAAATTATGGAAATTAAAATTTAGTCATATATCTCAGTTATTTAGTGTTCAAAAGTTTTGGGTGGCCATTACTTGAGTACGTCATATAGTTCATGTTCAAAATTGCCCTTGGCCAAACATTTGGGAAGATTCAATAAATATCAAATTAATTAGGAAAATTATGAATCTCTGATTTTAGACTAAATTTGTTATGATAGACCTCTGGTAAATTTCAAAGGAAGTTTGGAAGACAATCCGGTGTACCTCCTTTATACACCTCATATAGTATAGGGTAGTCTGCATATAGTAACTGCGAAAACTGAACTAAAGAGGGTAGTGAATTTTGGAGATTTGAATCCTCGGTAGGTTGCTGGTTTGGGTAAATAAAGGAGTTCATCATTGGAAGACGGGATTAGTAGAGTGAGAGATTGGCTAGTGTTAGGTGGTGCTCGGGATCGGCGAAAGATCATCCTTCCCGTAGGGAGGAAGAGTTTAATGCACTAGGGCCAGGCTCAGTAAATTAATTATGGGTAGGGAAATCGGGTAGCAACCAATAATAGTAAGTGCCTTGCGAAAGGGTGCTTTGAGCGTAATCCCATTGTAGTACATAGTGCCTTCGAGATCCCTTCACGAGGTATACCTTGGGCAGTCATGGGCTAACGTAAACTCCAGGAGTGATAAATCATAACAGCAACTAGAATAATTAGGAGTTCACTTTCACACACCCCGATGTCTCAGGAAGTTGGTTTTACTCGGTTGATATTTGTGAGGGGCAGGATTGCCCGGCGAGCTTTGGCTCGGTTGATGTTGTGATGGACGGGATGGTCCGGGGAGCTTCAGCTCGGTACTGATACATAAGGTTGCATGTGCATAAAAATAAAGGTGGTGGGTCTTCGGTATTGGAGTGTCGATGCACCGATTCCAATACGTTGACTCAGCAAGTGTGGCTAGCACTTGGCCAACAGAAGTCCGGTGCACCAGCCGGCAAGAGTACGCAGGAGTCCGCTAATTGCACCAGCGTTGAGGCGTACGATAGGTCTGACCGATAGTGCTTTACTTGTTTAGAGGTGGGCGAGGACCAACCCACCGCTTCCATCTGCCACTACGGTGGTATCCTGGGAGGTGAGTCTCCAGAAAAGGGGAACTAAAGGTCTGTGTACACAGAGTCGGGTGGGTGAGTTGCACTTACATGATAGCATCATAACCCACTTGCATGTCATAGCATAATCATAACATAAAACCCCTGTCACATATTATATAAGTGGTTTGGGATTCTTATATAATAGGCCCTACAAAACGACCCCTTGGTCTATATGCTTGTGTGGGAAAGTTTATAAATTAAGGTCAAATTCTTTATTTATATATTGTTGTTAATAGTCGAGACCCAACGTTTAAATTGGTATGGGAGTTTTTATACGATGGGAGCCCTGCAAAAGATCCCTTGCTTATATGTTTCCGTATAAGTTAAGGTTATTTTTCATACTTTTCTTTACTGCCACATGTACTATAAAAATTGCTAGTATAGGTCCGCTGCCATCTGTTTCTTGATTACTCTCCACCTTCAAGTCCTCCCCTTTCTTCCTCTCCGCTCGTTGCCTAGGGTCCATGGGGGAAGGAGTGAGGGATGATAGGACTTAGTCTTTTAGACTAACGATTTTCGAACTACATCATTTAGGGGATCGTGGAGCCCAGAATGGAGGAGCAGCCCCACAGGTCGGCACGCTTGGAGATGGGGCAATCTAGCACCGGAGTTTAGATGACAGGGACTGTGAGCCCGTGACCTTAGCAGTGTTTTACTTTGCTTCCGCTTGAGTGATTATGTAGTTAGGATATGATGTATCAGGCTTAAGCCCTTATTTTTAGTACAGTATATTTTGTGGACTCTCCCTTCGTGGAGATATATTTACTCTGATGTGATATTAATGTGGATATTTGGTTAGAGTTTTTACCTCACTTGAGTTTACTCTTGTTGCTTTTCTGTGATCGAATCGGCCGGCAGAATCGGCGATTTGCGGTGATGACCCTTCAGGGCGTGAAGGTGTCACCGCAAAGCGGCGGTTCTGGGCCTAAGACCCCGGCGTTTCAAAAGAAAAAAAATGGGGGTCTTACAAGTGGTATCAGAGGGAAACCTCGATCGAAAAGTAACAGTCCACAACCCCTGGGTCACCCCCACGTGAGTTTAGTTAGGGGACAAACTAAGCAGCGGAAGCAGTGGTATGCCCATATGAGGGATCATATGTAAATTGTCCACTTCTTGTTAGGTATTGAGTCGATTACCTACTAATATAGTTTGTTTTGCAGCCCCCAGCTCAGCCCCCCACATAAGGCGGAGCTCAGCAAACTCCGGACGTTGTACCACCTCCCTCGGTCCCCACTCCATTCCTATAGTCGGAGATGGGACAAACTCTGACAACCATCTTGGAAGCTTTTAGGGCGCAACAGGTTCCGGCTCCACAGCCAAACCCGGGGGACAACTGGTTGAGCATTTTCCGAGGACTTGCTCCCCAATCCTACTTGGGGACTGAGTCAGCCATCCGAACAGAGGAGTGGCTGGATATTATGTACGAGATGCTTACCAGGATACGGTGACCTTGGGAGGAGAGGGTTCCCTTGTTGATCTCTTGCCTGGAGTCGCATGCACAGAGATGGTGGAAGACCTCGCTAGACACGACATTTGCGAAACGGGAGGTAGCAGAGATTTCTTGGGAGGATTTCAGGGGTGATCTGTTGGAACACTTTGTTCCACAGTCGGCCAGGGACGAGCTGGAGGACAGATTTTTGCAATTAAGGTAGGGGAACAAGATGGTGGTGGAGTACCACCGAGAGTTCAACCATTTAGCACGGTTTGCAGACTCTTACTAGTTAGACGAGGTAGGATATACCAAAAGGATCTACAAGGGTCTACAAGTGGAGCTGAGGGAGACTCTACTATTTGTATCCGACGGGCCCATTTCCCGGATACTAGAGATGGCAAAAAGGATAGAGGCTGATTGGCAGGCTACTCGGGGCCGGAAATGGCCACTGGAGGATTAGGGTTGAGGAGCAAGGAATGATCAGGGACGAGCCCGTATCACGGACGGGAGGATGGTCGAGGACCAGCCTCGTTAGGAGGAAAGAGAGGAGACAAGGGAGCTAGTGGTGGTGGCTCCACCACCTCTTCAGACACGCGAGGGACAGAGACCCAGGGGAATGGCATATCCCCCGCCGGAATGCTTCAATTGCCATCAGGTGGGGCACTTCAGGAGTAACTGCCCCATGAGGGGGGCACCCCCACCAGCACCACCAGCTGCCCAGCCAGCGCAATATTTTGGAGGCTGAGATCGTGGCCGAGGACGTGGATACCAGGGAGGGGATCCTAGACAATAAAGAGAGCAGGTGTATGCTGTGGACCTGGCGCAGCCTCGGAACCCAGAGCAGGTCATAGCTAGTACGCCAAGATGTTTAATTGTTTAAATAGAATCCCCTTTCTCAGTTGTCAAATTAGTAGAACTGCACTAGGTAGAATAACTAGGAAAGAAAACCTGTTATACAATACTAAGAAATTTAACCGTCCCAGGTATAGTCTTCATCAGCGGCAAGCCCGCCTATACTCTGTTCGACAAGGGTGCCTCGCACTCGTTTGTGTCGGAGGCCTTTCTGGAAGGGCTGGAAGGAGTGGAGCGGTTCGCAGGCCTGATGAGGAGGCTGCGTCTACCCGACGGATCAAAGCTAATCACCTCTGCCCACTGCAACATGGAGGCGGAGATTGGCGGGAAGTCATTCGAAGTATCTGCAACGATCCTAAGGATGCCAGTCTTCGAGCTGATCTTGGGAATGATATGGTTGCACTGGAACCATGCCTAGATTGATTGCCATGCAAAGAGGGTCACCGTGAGGCACGAGGACAAAGTCGTTATCATCGAAGGTATAAGATCTGCCTCTCGTATACTCTTATCTACAGTACAGGTCGTTAAGGCCCATCTGCAGGGAGAGGAGGTTTATCAGATTCTATTTGAGGTGGCGGAGGCCAAGGGGTTTGTGGCAGATATCCCGGTGGTGCGAGATTTCACTGACGTCTTTCTAGAGAAACTGCCAGGACTACCTTCGCACCGAGAGCAGGACTTCCAGATACAGCTTGTGCCTAGGGCCAAGCCGGCATCTAGGGCTCCTTACCGGATGGCCCCGAAGGAGTTGGCAGAGTTCCGAAGTTAGTTGCAGGAACTAGTAGAGGCAGGGTTTGTCCGGCCAAGCTCTTCGCCGTGGGGAGCCCCGGTACTATTTGTCAAGAAGAAGGACGGAAGTCTCCGCTTGTGTATTGATTACCGAGCGCTGAATAGATTGACGGTCCGGAATACATACCCGCTATCACGGATTGACGAGTTGTTCGACCAAATGGAAGGAGCGCACCTCTTCTCAAAACTTGATTCGAGGAGTATTTGGATGTATTCGTCATCGTATTTATTGACGACATCCTCATCTACTCAAGTACGGAGGAGGAGCATGCACGACACCTGACTTTGACTCTAGAGAGGCTATGGGAACACCAGCTGTACGCGAAGTTCATCAAATGCCAGTTTTGGCTAAAGAAGGTGGCCTTCTTAGGTCATATCATCAGCGGTGCAGGGTTGATAGTTGACCCGGCGAAGATTCGGGCAGTTCAGGATTGGCCACCGTTGAAGACAGCCACGGATGTACGGATCTTCCTAGGACTTGTCGGGTATTTTCGGAAGTTCGTTGAAGGATTCTCCCGGATTGCACTCCCTCTTACATCCCTGACGAAGAAGGAATCCTCGTTCATTTGGACACCACAGTGCAAGGCGGCCTTTGTGGAGTTGAAAGGTCGGCTTACCTCGGCTCCCATTCTCTCTCTTCCGTCGGGAAGGGAGGGATTCCAGGTGTATACAGACACCTCCTACCAGGGGATGGGTACCGTTCTGATGCAGAACGGGCACGTAATAACCTACGCATCCTGACAGCTCAAGACATATGAGAAGAACTATCTGGTGCATAATATGGAGATGGGTGTAGTGATCTTTGCTATGAAGATTTGACGGCACTACCTTTACAGGGTTCACTGTGACATCTTCTCTGATCATAAGAATTTGAGATATGTGGACACACAGAAGAAACTCAACATCAGACAGAGACGTTAGGTGGAGTTCCTGTCAGATTACCAGTACACCATGCACTACCTCCCGGCAAGGCGAATGTGGTTGCAGATGCTCTGAGCCGGAGAGGAGATACCTCAAGGAAGGGACCATAACTGATGTCCATGGAGTTGGTCTGGTCTTTCAGAGATATGCAGATATCTCTAGTATCCGAGAATGATCCAGAGCTGTACATGGAGTATCTACCATCGATGGTTGCCATAGGTGATATTCGGAACCGCATCCGGGACGGACAGAAGACAGATGCATGGGCAGAGCCGATATTCCAAGACTTGAAGGAGGGTTCGACGGGAGATTATTCACTTAGGGATGGATTGTTATATTTCAGAGGCAGGGTCTACATACCTGCAGGAGGTCAGAATCGGGAAGGCATCATGGCGGAAACACATTGTAGCAGATATTCTATACACTCGGGGATCACCAAGATGACGACACACTTGAAGAAGATGATGTTCTGGCCGGGGATGAAGAAGGACATTACATACTTCGTGGCTCATTGTGAGGCATGTCAGCTAGTGAAGGCGGAATGCAGAAAACCCACGGGATTGCTACAGCCACTTCCGGTGCCAGAGTGGAAATTTGAGGACATCGCGATGGATTTCATTCATGGTCTTCCCCGATCACGAACGGGAAATGATTCGATTTGGGTCATTGTCGATCGGCTGACGAAGGTGGCTAGATTCATTCCAATCAGGAAAGATGACTCGGTTGGGTTACTGGTGCGGAGACTCGTAGAGCAGTTCATTCGTTACCACGGGGTGCCCAGGACAATCGTGTCAGATCGGGATGGTCGGTTCACATCCAGGGAGTGGAGATCCGTGCAGGCTTACCTAGGCTCGCGACTGACCTTCAGCACAACATTTCATCCCCAGACGGACAGGAAGATTGAGCGCACCAACCGGACATTGGAGGACCTCCTAAGGCTATGCATCCTGGATCGAAACGAACCTTGGGAGAAGCTTTTACCCCTAGTAGAGTTCTCCTATAACAACAGCTACCAGTCCAGCATAGGGATGGCTCCTTATGAAGCCTTGTACGGAAGGAGATGCAGAACTTCACTTTCATGGGTTCAGGACGAGGACTCAAAGGTGTTGGGGTCAGATTTTGTCGAAGACACCGAAGCTCAGGTGCGACTGATATGGGACAGGATGCTGGAAGCACAGAGCCGACAGGCTAAGTACTACGACGCCCGACACCGTCAGGTAGAGTTTCAGGTGGGAGATCGGGTTTTCTTGAAGATTCGGCCCATGAACGTAGTTTCACGAGTGCGTGGTTGGAAGAAGAAGCTCAGCCCTAGGTATATGGGCCCTTACAGGATCCTGGAGCGGATCGGGCCCCAAGCTTACAGGCTGGAGTTTCCACCGGAGCTAACGGGTTTACACGACGTGTTCCATATTTCTTCACTTCGGAGGGCTCTACTACGCCCGGAGCAGCAGATTTTGACCACAGATGGACCGGTAGCTTCAGACCAGTCATTTCAACTGGAGATGGTTCAGATCGATGACCGAGGAGTACGGATCTTGCATCGCAAAAAGGTTCCGTTAGTCAAAGTCCTGTGGAGAAGCCACGGCCAGGAGGAGCATACCTGGGAACCGCAGGACCTGATGCGACAAAAGTATCCAGAGCTGTTCAGTCAGGTATACCTTACAACCTCTCAAGATGTTCAATTTACTTTCCTGTTTTACACTAGTAGGGCTGCTCTAGGAAGAGTAGAGGCTAATCTTTTGCTTATTGGGATCTTGACTTTGCCAATTGGGTGAATCGGTCATAGATTTAGGTTTTCCTTTAAACCCCACTTAACAAACATGTCGTCGAGATGTAATCATTCACTTTTTATGGGATGTTACAAGCTTCCTTCTTCTTCGATAGAAATGAACGTATGCTTAACCTTGATTTCAGGGATGAAATCTTTGTTTTGTTTATTGGGATTTGTAACATCCCATTTCCAACTAAACCCCTAAGAGTGTCTTTGGTCATGACTAGGTCGTGACAAAACCCTAGGAAGCTCAAGAAGACCAAGTAAGCTTAGGCATGAAGTTGGAAATTATCATGGTCTGTAAATAGTAGAGTTCTAAACAATAATTTAGGATGACCACGGGGCTACACCTTGACCCCAGGACCCTACCACAATAACCCCAAACATTTTGGGTGGCCCATTAGAGCCACAAGGACCCATTGGGGTCATCAAAGAGACTAAGTTGACCCAAGTCAACCCTAACCCTAAATGGGTCAAACTAGCCTACCTAGGGTCAATTGACCTTCCCCTAGCCAAGTGGACCACACCCATGCCTTCCTAGACTTAAAGTGAGGTCAATGGGTCACTAAGGACACATTGGGTTCAGTCCTAGAGGCCAAGTTGACCCAAGTCAACTCAAGCCCCTAATCTGGTCAAAGTACCCTTAATAAGGGTAGGTGACCTCCAAAGTGCAAGCTAACCCTACATAACCCTTCCTAGACCTCAGGGGAATCCATGGGGTCACCAAGGACCCCTTGGGGTCAATCAAAGAGACTAAGTTGACCAAAGTCAACCGTTGCCCTAAAAAGGTCAAAGTGCCTTAAAGGGTCAAGTGACCACCAAGGTGCCCAACCAACCCTACCCAAGCCTTCTTGGACCTTAGGGCAGGCCAATGGGTCATCAGGGACCCATTGGGGTCAACCTAAATGGCCATGTTGACTAAGGTCAACTCCACCTTAAGGTTAAGTCAACTTAGCCAAATAGGCTAACCGAAGCTCAAGCCCACTTCCCCCACTTAGGCTAACTTACTTTAATTAATCATAATGATTTTATGGGCTGCAAATAGGCTAAGAATGATGAACAAATTCGGCCATGAGGGGGCAGGAGAGAGAAAACTCCAAATTCCTTTTAATGGTGGAGAGAGAAAATGGAGTTAAGGCCATTCATGCCATGGGGAAGCCAAGGGCCATCCTTCTTTGCTTGATTCATCTCCCCTATCAGCCCTGATAAGATCATGAGGCTTTCCAGGCCCTTCCACTGGCTGGATGCATTGAACCACCAAGGCTGAGAGGTGGCTTTCAAGGCCATTAATGGTCATTGATGATCCAGCCCCTCCCCCCCCTAATTGAGTCTTTAAACACCTTCAGTGGGTCGAGAGGAGGATTTCCCATGCTTTACCTGAAGAAACCAAGCCACCCCACTGTGTTGTTACAGAAAGCGAGCGGCGCCGCCTTCAAAAATGGCTTCTCGGTGATCTTCGCGACTTCAGGCCGCCGGCAAGGTCCTATTCTACTTCTTCTTTCATGGGTAGATCTTCGGAATCGTTAGGGCCAAGGTTCGGGCTCAATTGAGCCCTACCCAAAGAGAAGATTCCTAGGTTTTCCGTTAAAATGCAACCCTCGGGATCGCCAGAAAAGGGATCTCTGGCGGCTGTGACGCCGCCTGGCGGCAGCCACCACCTCAACAGAGGTGATGGTGGCAGTGGCCGGCCGGGGGAGCGGCTGGATGGCCTGCGACAAGCGTTTGAAGTCGGCCTAGGAAAAACGAATCCTGGCCGTCTGCTCAAGGAAGAAGAGGACGGGATGCCGTCCGTCGCGCGCCAAGATTCGCGTCCATCTAAATATTAAACTATAGGATATATTTCATGATATTTTAATTATGTCACACATATTTGTATTTAATGGTTTTAATATTTACAAATACCTATGCTCCTCTACCGAAAAAGTCACCAACATGAAACTTGTAGCCCTAGTGTCTATTATATTTTAAAATTTATTTAAACCAATTTGGGTGTCTGGTTTGACCAGGGCACTCATTTTGGTGGGACCTATACCTAGAGCTAGGCAGACATTAAACTGTGTGCCCACACTTCATCCTTGGTCCAAATTAATTGAAATTTTGGCAGGAAGCTTACGTAGCTATACCTAGGTCCTGTCCAAAATTCAGAATTTTTAGAGAATTTTTCTATAGTTTTTAGGAAAATTTAATAATACATAAATAAATTAATTAAGCATCCTAAACTCCACAAAATCCCCCCAAATTTGGGTGGGAGGTCTTAGAGGGCATGTTAGGGATCTCGTAAAATGTTCATCGCATTTGGAGATGTTTTGGTTAGGTATTGATCCAACCCTAGGTCGACCCCTTTTAGGGTTAAATAGGTCAAGCACCCCCTTTGGGTTTTGGGTGGTCAAATCACCTCAACAGAGGCTGATATTTTGGCCACTGACTTATTATAGTATGACTCGCCGTCCAATGAAATTTGCGGTGGTTAGGTGTAGGGTATCCCTAGAACCCTAGGGTAAGTTCCTTAATGGGGATTTTTAGGGTTTGAGGATCATAGGGTCAAATGACCTTGGATTGACTTGAAACTTTGTGGAGAGGACCATAGGGTTAGTATAGTTCTCTGGTTAAAATGTTAGGGAATTTGGAAGCTTTAAACCTCCTCAAAACCCTAACCCTAGTTTAGGGCACAAACCTTGTAGGGATAGAAAATATGACAAAACTCTTTGAAAAGTGCTGAAATTTGGTTTGAGTAGTTTATTGAGATAGTACAAGCTCTGGAGAGTTTATCATGAATTTAGGATTAATATTTTGGATACTTCATTAACAAATTGGTAATTTGTATTATTTACTTAGAAATTTATTAGGAAGAAACTACTTGCTGGAAATTGGTGAAATGAAGACAGAGGACTTTTTATTATGCTTTAAAGCTCTGTAATGTTTTATAGAATTTTGGGATGAATATTTTAAGGGTTGCTTCATCAAGTATGATTTCCCATGAAAGTTTAATTTAATTTATTTTGGAGTCTAGCAAGCCCCTAAAATTATGATATTTGTACAATGATCGTTTCTGAACCATATTTAGACTTTGTAATTTTTACATAATTTTTTGATGAGTAAAATTGGTACTTCCTTCTTTACATATGATTAAAGGATTTATTTTGGATAAATTAATTAGAGGTCAAATATTCTCTGCAAAATTATGGAAATTAAAATTTAGTCATATATCTCTGTTATTTAGTGTTCAGAACTTTTGGGTGGCCATTACTTGAGTATGTCAAATAGTTCATGTTAAAAATTGCCCATGGCCAAACATTTGGGAAAATTCAATAAATATCAAATTAATTAGGAAAATTATGAATCTCTGATTTTAGACTAAATTTGTTATGATAGACCTCTGGTAAATATCAAAGGAAGTTTGGAAGACAATCCGGGTACCTCCTTTATACACCTCATATAGTATAGGGTGGTCTGCATATAGTAATTGCTGAATCTGAACTAAAGAGAGTAGTGAATTTTGGAGAGTTGAATCCTCGGTAGGTTGCTGGTTTGGGTAAATAAAGGAGTTCATCATTGGAAGACAGGATTAGTAGAGTGAGAGGTTGACTAGTGTTAGGTGGTGCTCGGGATCGGCGAAAGATCGTCCTTCCCGTAGGGAAGATGAGTTTAATGCACTAGGGCTAGACTCAGTAAATTAATTATGTGTAGCGAAATCAGGTAGCAACTAATAATAGTAAGTTCCTTATGAAAGGGAGCTTTGGGCATAATCCCATCGTAGTTCCTAGTGCATTAGAGAGCCCTTCACAGGGTATACCTTGGGCAGTCCTGGGCTAACGTAAACTGTAGGAGTGATAAATCATAAGAGCAACTAGAATAATTAGGGGTTCACTTTCACACACCCCGATGTCTCGGGAAGTTGGTTTGACTCGGTTGATATTTGTGAGGGGCAAGATGGCCCGACGAGCTTTTGCTCGGTTGATGTTGTGACGGACGGGATGGTCCGGGGAGCTTCGGCTCGGTACTGATACATAAGGCTCCATGTGCATAAAAATAAAGGTGGTGGGTCTTAGGTATTGGAGTGTCGATTCACCGACGCTAATACGTTGACTCGGCAAGTGTGGCTAGCACTTCGCCAACAGAAGTCCGGTGCGCCAGCCGGCAAGAGTATGCAGGAGTCCGCTTAGTGCACTAGCGTTGAGGCATACGATATGTCTGACCATTAGTGCTTTACTGGTTTAGAGGTGGGCGAGGACCAACCCACCGCTTTCGTCTGCCACTACGGAGGTATCCTGGGAGATGAGGCTTCAGAAAGGGGGAACTAAAGGTCTGTGTACACAGAGTCGGGTGAGTGAGTTGCACTTGCATGATAGAATCATAACCCACTTCCATGTCATAGCATAATCATAGCATAAAACCCTTGTCATCTATTGTATAAGTGGTATGGGATGCTTATACAATAGACCCTGCAAAACGACCCCTTGGTCTATAAGCTTGTGTGGGCAAGTTTATAAATTAAGGTTAAATTCTTTATTTATATATTGCTGTTAATAACCGATACCCCAACGTATAAATTGGTATGAGACTTTTTATATGATGAGAGCCCTGCAAAAGATCCCTTGCTTATATGTTTCCTTATAAGTTAAGGTTATTTTTCGTACTTTTCTTTACTGCCACATGTACTATAAAAATTGTTAGTATAGGTCCGCTGCCATCTGTTTCTTGATTACTCTCCACCGTCAAGTCCTCCCCTTTCTTCCTCTCCTCTCGGTGCCTAGGGGCCATGGGGGAAGGGGTGGGGGATGATAGGACTTAGTCTTTTAGACTAATGGTTTTCGAACCACATCATTTAGGGGATCGTGGACCCCAGCATGGAGGAGCATCCCCGCAGGTCAGCACGCTTGGAGATGGGGCAGTCTAGCATCGGAGTTCAGACGACAGGGACTATGAGCCCCTGACCTTAGCAGTGTTTTACTTTGCTTCCGGTTGAGTGATTATGTTGTGAGGATATGATGTATCGGGCTTAAGCCCTTATTTTTAGTATATTATATTTTGTGGACTCTCCCTTCATGGATATATATTTACTCTGATGTGATATTAATGTGGACATTTGGTTAGAGTTTTTACCTCACTTGTGTTTACTCTACTCTTGTTGCTTTTCTGTGATCGAATCGGCCGGCAGAATCGGCGATTTGCGGTGATGACCCTTCAGGGCGTGTGAAGGTGTCACCGCAAAGCGGCGGTTCTGGGCCTAAGACCCCAGTGTTTCAAAAGAAAAAAAATGGGGGTCTTACAAGTGGTATAAGAGGGAAACCTCGATCGAAAAGTAACAGTCCACAACCCCTGGGTCACCCCCGCGCGAGTTTAGTTTGGGGACAAACTAAGCAGCGGAAGCAGTGGTGTGCCCATATGAGGGATCACATGTAAATTGTCCACTTCTTGATAGGTATTGATTCGATTACCTGCTAATGTAGTTTGTTTTGTAGCCACCAGCTCATCCCACCCCACAAGGCAGAGCTCAGCAGACTCCGGACGTTATACCACCTCCCCCGGTCCCCACTCCATTCCGACAGTCGGAGTTGGGACAAAATCTGACAGCCATTTTGGAAGCTTTTAGGGCCCAACGGGTTCCGGCTACGCAGCAAAACCCGGGGGACAACTAGCTGAGCATTTTCCGAGGACTTGCTCCCCCATCCTACTTAGGGACCGAGTCGGCCGTCCGGACAGAGGAGTGGCTGGATATTATGTACGAGATGTTTACCGAGATACGGTGCCCTTAGGAGGAGAGGGTGCCCTAGTTGATCTCCTGCCTGGAGTCGCATGCAAAGAGATGGTGGAAGACCTCGCTAGACACGACATTTGCGGACCGGGAGGCAACAGAGATTTCTTGGGATGATTTTGGCGGCGCGCTGTTGGAACACTTTGTTCCACAGTCGGCCAGGGACGAGCTGGAGGACAGATTTTTGCAGTTGAGGCAGGGGAACAAGATGGTGGTGGAGTACCACCGAGAGTTCAACCATTTAGCACGGTTTGCAGACTCTTACCAGTTAGATGAGGTAGGATATACCAAAAGGTTCTACAAGGGCCTATGAGAGGAGCTGAGGGAGACTCTACTGTTTGTATCCGACGGGCCCATTTCCCGGATACTAGAGATGACAAAAAGGATAGAGGCTGATTGGCAGGCTACTCGGGGTCGGAAACGGCCAGTGGAGGATCAGGGTTGAGGAGCATGGAACAATCAGAGACAAGCTCGTATCACGGACGGGAGGAGGGTCGAGGACCAGCCTCGTCAGGATGCAAGACAAGAGACATGGGAGCAAGTGGTGGTGGCTCCACCAACTCTTCAGACACGGGATGGACAGAGACCCGTGGGAATGACATATCCCCCGCCGGAATGCTTCAATTGCCATCAGGTGGGGCACATCAGGAGGAACTGCCCCATGAGGGGGGCATCCCCACCAGCACCACCGGCTGCCCATCCAGCGCAATATTTTGGAGGCCGAGGTCGTGGCCGAGGACGTGGATACCAGGGAGGGGATCGTAGACAAGAAAGAGAGCAGGTGTATGCTGTGGACCTGGTGCAGCCTCGGAACCTAGAGCAGGTCATAGCAGGTACGCCAAGATTTTTAATTGTTTAAATAGAATACCCTTTCTCAGTTGTCAAATTGGTAGAACTGCACTAGGTAGAATAACTAGGAAAGAAAACCTGTTATAGAATACTAAGACATTTAACCGTCCCAAGTATAGTCTTCATCAGCGGCAAGCCCGCCTACACTCTGTTCGACACGGGTGTCTTGCACTCGTTTGTGTCGGAGGCCTTTCTGGAAGGGCTGGAAGGAGTGGAGCGGTTCACAGGCATGATGAGGAGGGTGCGTCTACCCAATGGATCAGAGCTAATCACCTCTACCCACTGCAATATGGAGGCAGAGATTGGCGGGAAGTCATTCGAAGTATCTACAACGATCCTAAGTATGCCAGTCTTCGAGCTGATCTTGGGCATGACATGGTTGCACTGGAACCATTCCCAGATTGATTACCAAGCAAAGAGGGTCACCGTGAGGCACGGGGACTCAGTCGTTATCATCGAAGGTATAAGATCTGCCTCACGTATACTCTTATCTTCAGTACAGGCCGTTAAGGCCCATCTGTAGGGAGAGGAGGTTTATCAGATTCTATTTGAGGTGGCGGAGGCCAAGGGGTCTATGGCAGACATCCCGGTGGTGCGAGATTTCGCTGACGTCTTTCCAGAGAAACTGTCAGGACTACCTCCGCACCGAGTGCAGGACTTCAAGATACAGCTTGTGCCGGGGGCCAAGCCGGCATCTAGGGCTCCTTATCGGATGGCCCCGAAGGAGTTGGCAGAGTTTCGAAGTTAGTTGCAGGAACTAGTAGAGGCAGGGTTTGTCCGGCAAAGCTCTTCGTCGTGGGGAGCCCTGGTGCTATTTGTCAAGAAGAAGGACAGAAGTCTCCGCTTGTATCTTTATTACCGAGTGCTGAAAAGATTGACAGTTCGGAATACATACCCGCTGCCACGGATTGACGAGTTGTTCGACCAACTGGAAAGAGCGCACTTCTTCTCAAAACTTGATTTGAGGTCAGGCTATTACCAGCTACAATTTCGAGAGGAGGACATTCCAAATACCGCCTTCAGTAGTAGGTACGGACTGTTCGAGTTTACAGTGATGACATTCGGGCTCACTAATGCATTGTCAGCATTTTCAAGCCTCATAAACAGGGTATTCGAGGAGTATTTGGATGTATTCGTCATCGTATTTATTGACGACATCCTCATCTACTCAAGGACGGAGGAGGAGCATACACGACACCTGACTTTGACTCTAGAGAGGCTACGGGAACACCAGTTGTACGCGAAGTTCAGCAAATGGCAGTTTTGGCTAAAGGAGGAGGCCTTCTTAGGTCATATAATCAGCGCTGCAGGGTTGGCAATTGACCCGGCCAAGATTCGGGCAGTTCAGGATTGGCCACCGTTGAAGACAGCCACGGATGTACGGAGCTTCCTGGGACTTGCCGGATATTACCGGAAGTTCGTCGAAGGATTCTCCCGGATTGCACTCCCTCTTGCATCCCTGACGAATAAGGAATCCTCGTTCATTTGGACACCATAGTGCGAGGTGGCCTTTGTGGAGTTGAAAGGTCGGCTTACCTCGACTCCCATTCTCGCTCTTCCGTCGGGAAGTGAAGGATTCCAGGTGTATACATAAGCCTCCTACCAGGGGATGGGTGTCGTTCTGATGCAGAACGGGCACGTAATAGCCTACACCTCCCGACAGCTGAAGACACATGAGAAGAACTATCTGGTGCATGATGTGGAGATGGGTGCAGTGATCTTTGCTCTGAAGATTTGGCGACAGTACCTTTATGGGGTTCACTATGACATCTTCTTCGATCACAAGAATTTGAGATATGTGGACAAACAGAAGGAACTCGACATCAGATAGAGATGTTGGGTGGAGTTCCTGTCAGATTACCAGTACACCATGCACTACCATCCCGGCAAGGCGAATGTGGTGGCAGATGCTCTGAGCCGGAGAGGAGATACCTCAGGGAAGGGACCACAACTGATGTCCATGGATCTGGTCCGGTCTTTCAAAGATATACAGATATCCCTAGTATCCGAGAATGATTCACAGCTATACATGGAGTATCTAGCATCGATGGTTGCCATAGATGATATTCGGGACCACATCTGGGACGGACAGAAGACAGATGCATGGGCGGAGCTGATATTCCAAGACTTGAAGGAGGGTACGACGGGAGATTATTCACTGAGGGATGGATTGTTATATTTCAGAGGCAGGTTCTACATACCCGCAAGAGGTCAGATTCGGGAAGACGTCATGGCGGAAGCACATTGTAGCAGATATTCTATACACCCGGGGATCACCAAGATGACGGCAGACTTGAAGAAGATGATGTTCTGTCCGGGGATGAAGAAGGACATTACATACTTCATGACTCATTATGAGGTATGTCAGCTAGTGAAGGCAGATTGCAGAAACCCCGCGAGATTGCTACAGCCACTTCCGGTGCCGGAGTGGAAATTTGAGGACATCGCGATGGATTTCATTCATGGTTTTCCCCGATCACGGACGAGAAATTATTCGATTTGGGTCATTTTCGATCGGCTGACGAAGGTGGCTAGATTCATTCCAATCAGGAAAGATGACTTGGTTGGGGTACTGGTGCGAAGATTCGTAGAGCAGTTCATTCATTACCACGTGTTGGGTACATTGGTCAAATGTACCTGATTTGAAGAAGCCTCACCCAACTCAATGATATACATCATAATGTATTTGATGTATGTTTGAGTTACTTGTGCAGGTTAAGAAAGTACTGGACTGAAGCAAATAATTTTCTAAGTCCATGTGTCGACACCCAGAGGGAAAGTGTCGACACTTAAGAAAGCTTGTGTCGACACCCAGACAAGCAGTGTCGACACTTGGAGTCATTGTGTCGACACCTGGGATGCAGAGTCGACACCAGACAGAAAGTGTCGACACTTGGAGCTGTGTCGACACTCAGTGAAGAAAAGTGCAGACAGAAAGTGTTGACACAAGGAGCTGTGTCGACACTAAGTGAAGCTGTGTCTACACCAGAAAGTGTCGACACTTGGAGCTGTGTCGACACTCAGTAAAAGTCTGCAGAGTCTAAGTACAAGTGTCGACACTCAACACAATGTGTCGACACTATGCAGAAGAGTCAGCACTTGAAGTAAGTGGCGACACTCAACACAATGTGTCGACACTCAACAGAAGAGTCAACATTTGAAGTATGTGTCGACACCCAGAACAATGTGTCGACACACAGCTGAAGACTCAACACTGGAAGAAAGTGTCGACACATGGAGCTGTGTCGACACTTAGCAAAGAACAGAAAGAACAACAAATTATTCTAAGTACAAGTGTCGACACTAAGGGAATGTGTCGACACTCAGCTGAAGTCTCAACAACAAGAAGGTGTGTCGACACAAGGAGCTGTGTCGACACTCAGCAAGTTCCAACATAGAAGACTATGTGTCGACACCAAGAAGCAGTGTCGACACTTGACAGATTCAACACAAGAAGATGTGTCGACACAAAGGAGATGTGTCGACATATAGAAGAATTCAGCAAAAGCTAGAAGAACAAGTACTTGTGTCGACACTCAATTTCAGTGTCGACACATGCAGAAGAATCTGTGTCGAGACATACAAGGAGTTGTGTCGACACCTTGTAGACTTGTGTCGACACTTACACAACATGTGTCGACACTTAGACTATAAGTGTCGACACTTTAAGACAGAAAGTCTCGACACTTACTGACTGTTAGAGATTTTCAAGAAGTGACTGGATGACATGACAGCTGCCGTTCCAACCGGTCTACAGCAACTGTCAGAGATGTCAGAAGTCAGTTATGAACCGGACCAGCCGGTTACCATGAAGAAGGCCTATAAATAGGCACCCACAGTTTACAGAAACTGTTGTTGAAAGAGTTGATCAAGTGATTAACAAGTGGTACAGATTATTCAAGTAATCAGAAAAGTGGTACACAGAGTATCAATACAAGAAGATCTTGCAGTCCAAGTGCAGATCTAAGAAGTTGGAGAGAGAGGGCTCCATCCAAGAAATCAGCCTTTGGAACTAGGCTGAGAAGAAGGATTCAGATTCAGTCTGGATCTTAAGTGGCAGAGGTCAAGGAACAACTGCAGAGGATTCAGCCTTATTCAGTTCTACTCAAGAAGCTTTGAAGAAAGCTAAGTCAGGGTGAATCCAGCTGAGTTCTTCCAAGAACTCATCAAGAATCTCTCAACTCCCCTCCTTTATTTCTGAGTTGTAGAGTTATTGTTTGTATTACATTTTTAACTTGTAGGATCCATTGGATCTGAGTGATTGTAAGCCTATATTTATAAAGGCTGAGGGTAGGGCTTGTTAGCCTGAGTGTAGGAGATAGAGATCTCTGAGTGTAGGCCTTGTTAGCTGAGTGTAGGCCTTAGTTGGCTGAGTGTAGGCCTTGATTGGCTGAGTGTAGGCTTTGGGATAAAGCTGAGTTGTAAGGCTTTGGGCCTGAGGTAGGAACCAATTTGGGTTCTAAGACAGTGGAGAAGTTTGGCCGAATCTAGTACACTGCTAGATAGGCGAAGGGGGAAAGTGGATGTACCCATATCTTGGGGAACCACTATAAAACACTGTGTGCTGTGCTGTGATTGTGCTGTGGATTAGCTGTGTATATATTGTTATTGCTGTTTGCTGTGCAAAAGTAGTTTGAAATCTGTGATATAATTGTTTGGCTGCCAACAAAGTTAGAAAAGGATTAGGTCACCTATTCACCCCCCCCCTCTAGGTGTTTAGGTACCATATCTTTCAAGTGGTATCAGAGGGAGGTTCCTCAAAACAAGGACTAACAGTCTGAGGAGATCCTGTTTGGCAGATTCAGTGTAAGGCATTATACAGTTTCAAGAAAATCAAGAAAACCAAGAAACATGGGTTCTTATGAGAATCACAAGGAACTGGGTTCCATGAAATTACCCATATGCAGGAAAGAGATCTTTGGGATCTGGAAAGAGAGGGTAAGGCTATTTATGGAAGCCTCTGACCCTAGAATCTACATCACAGTTAAGGAAGGGCCTTATGTGCCAATGAAGATTTCAGTATTGGATGCAAACCAGAGAACTCCAAAAGATTTCTCTGAGATGACTAAGGATAAAATTATCCTGGCCACCATGGACAAGAGGGCACAAAACATAATAGTGAGTGCCATTGATGATGCAACTTTTCAGAACTTAATTCACTGTAAAACAACAAAAGAAATGTGGGATACCCTCATTGTCTATATGGAAGGTTCTGAAGAAGTTAGACAAGATAGGAAGTCCTTGCTAAATCAGGAGTATGAAAGCTTTAGGCAAGGAAAGGGTGATAGCATCACTGAGTGCTATAAGAAATTTTACAGAATAGTTAATGAACTCATGTCTTATGGAAGAGAGTTCAGTAACTATGAACTAAATGACAAGTTCCTAAGGTCCCTAACCAAAGATTGGGACACCAAGATCTGTGCCATAAGAGAAATGGCTAAGTTGGGGGAAATTCCTCCTCCCACACTGTTTGGCAAGCTATTGTCTTATGAAATGCAGTTAACAGTGAGAAAAGAGGAGGAGAAATCAACAAGGACTGAGCACAAAGAAAGAACTGTTGCTTTCAAGACATAAGTTCCCAAAAAGTGCAGGAATAAGTCATCAACTCCACCTCCAGAGGTAGTTGATTCAGAGTCTGATGAGTCAGTCAGCACAAAGAGTGAGAGCAGTGAAAGTGATGAAGACTTTGCTGCCTTCACTAGACACTTTCAGAAGTTTTTGAAGAAGAAACAGTGGAGGTCAAGACCTTCTTCTTCAAAGGGAAAGGAAGTCTTTCATCAGGAGAAAAAGGCTTCAAAGAAAGACAGGAAGAGGACAAAGTCAAGCAAGGCAACTGGATCTAAGATAGTCTGCTATTGCTACAATAGACAGGGACATGTTGTTGCAGATTGTCCAGAGAAGAGAAAGGAATCCAGTGACAGGAAAAAGACTCACTTCAAAGGCAAGAAGGAAAAGTCCTTTGTAGCCAAGAAAGAGAAGACTCTATCAGACATTTCTTCTTCAGAATCTGAGTCTGATGCTGAAGCCTACATAAGGCTGTTTACTGAAGAAGAAGAGGAAGAATTCATGCAGATCTTGGAGTCAATTTATGAACAAGAAGACAGTCATTGCCAAGGGCTAATGGCTTTGACAGACAGTGCCAAAATCCTGGAGCAGCCAGGACCCAGTCAGGTACAAGGTTCATGTTCAAGTTTAGTTTCTTGTTCTAGTTCAGATTCAGATTCTTCTTCATCAAGTGATGAGAATGTATCTGAGTCTGAGGATGATATTCATCAGCTTATAGATGAATATAAGATACTGTTGCAAGCCTACAAGAAAAGCAAGACCCTAGCCAAAAGTCAGGCAAAGGAAATTGCTGATCTTAAAGCTGCTGCAACAGATTTTGAGAAGCAATTTGATCAAAAACTGAATGGGTAGCCAGGCTGAAACACATTACTGTGATTCAGATGGGAACTATCACTTTTAAGAATGATCAAATTAAGTGTCTGGAGAACAATCTTCAGAAGGAGAAGGACTTGGTTGCTAGGTTTTCAAAACCTAAATCAGTGCTACCTTTAATTGATGAATTTGTTCATCATAAAGGCAAGGCTGGACTGGGTTTTGTTAGACCTGCAGGGACTGAGCAGTCCAAGTATAAGTCCAAGGGCAAAGCCCCAACATTCAGCAAGCCTGCTGTAGTCAAGACAGCCAAGGCAGTACCTAAGCAAAGGTACAGTAAATTTGAATGTTGGTGCTGTGGCAAAGTTGGCCATTTTGCAGTGGACTGTTGGCACAATGTGAGTGCCAAAGTGAGTTCCAAACTACCTGTTGGAAAGCCAGTAGGTAGGTTTGTCAAATTGCAAACTAACAATCACCAAGGATCGAAGAATACTTTGGGTTCTAAGGTCCATTAATTTGTTTTGCAGGTGAATCCAAGTGGCCATACCCCTACATGGTACTTGGACAGTGGATATTCCAGACATATGAATGGAACTAGGGGACTACTGAAGGACTACATTCCAATCAAAAATGGTCCTAAAGTGACCTTTGGTGGTTTTGAAAAAAGGATCATCAAAGGGTTTGGTAACATTTCTTCAAACTTAGTTACCATTACTCAAGTGGCTTATGTTAAAGGGTTGAAACACAACCTAATAAGTATAAGTCAATTAAGTGATGTAGGGTATGACATCTCATTTGTTAAAAATGGTTGTCATATCAAGAGGTCAAGTGATCAAGAGATCATCTTGACAGGATATAGGAAAAGGAATGTCTATTGCCTAGACATTATGATTGAGAATAATGGTTCTCCAGTTTGTCTTGTAGCTGATGAGACAGTCTCTCATTGTGTCAAATGGCACAAGAGGCTAGCCCATCTTAACTACAAGACAATTAGCAAACTCTTTAGCAAAGAGTTAGTGAGGAATGGTCCTCAAGTTAAGTGTGTTAAAGATGGCATTTGCTCAGCTTGTCAAAAGGGCAAGCAGACTAAATCCACCTTTAGAAGCATAGATAACAAAGATGCTGTGAGGTGTTTGTACCTCTTGCATTTGGATCTCTTTGGTCCAATGCCAGTTCACAGCTTAGGAAGGAAGGTCTATACCCTTGTAGTTGTAGATGACTACTCAAGGTTTTCCTGGGTGTTCTTCTTAAGACAGAAATCTGAAACACCTAGTGTCTTCTACAGCTTTGTCAAGCAAATTCAGAATGAACTAAATAATACTGTGGTTAAAATTAGAAGTGACCATGGTACTGAGTTTCAGTCTGAATGCATGACAAAACTATGTGAAGACTTTGAGATATTTCAAGAATTCTCTTCACCTAGAACACCTCAGCAAAATGGCATTGCTGAGAGGAAAAATAGGAGCTTGATAGAGGCTGGTAGAACCCTATTGAGTGATACATCACTGCCAGAGTATTTCTGGGCTGAAGCAGTTAACACTGCATGCCATGTTATAAATAGGGCTACCATCACTAAAGGGCTAAACAAGACCCCCTATGAAGTTGTGAAAGGCAGGAAACCAAACCTATCCTACTTCAGGATCTTTGGTTGCAAATGCTTCATACTTAACAATGGGAAGTCTTACATAACTAAGTTTGCTGCCAAGTCCCAATAGGGAATTTTTGTTGGGTACAGCAACAATAGTAAGGCTTATAGAGTCTATAACTTGACTACACAAGTTGTAGAAGAATCAGTGCATGTAGTTTTTGATGAGACTAAACTTATTAATAATGAGTTGTCTAGCAATGTATGCAGCCCCAAAGGTTTGACAAAGAAAATGGACAAGCTTTCTATAGAAGAAGTGCCTGCTGCAAGACAGCAAGGAGAGGAGAGTAGCTGATGTCTAGGGGGAGAACTACATGTGCCAATAGCTGAAGAAATCCAAGGAATACAGCATGATGCAGATGCTGAAGTGGTTCAACCAGAGGTGAGGATGCCTCCAGCCCACAGGCATCTTAGAGATCATCCAGTAGAGCTGATTATTGGAGATCCAAGACAAGGAGTTCAAACAAGGAGCAGATATCAGAATGCTACAATCTATTCCAGCTTTCTGTCACAAGTTGAACCTAAGAAATTTGAAGAAGCAATACAAGATCCACAATGGACTGAAGCAATGCAAGAAGAGCTTAATCAGTTCAAGAGGTGCAAGGTTTGGGAACTTGTTCCTAAACCTAAAGACCACAATGTAATAGGAGTTAAGTGGATCTACAGGAATAAGATGGATGAACAAGGTGTCATCATTAAGAATAAAGCTAGACTGGTTGCTAAAGGATATAGGCAAGAAGAAGGTATTGATTTTGATCAAACCTTTGCTCCAGTAGCCAGACTGGAAGCCATAAGAATGTTCTTGGCCTATGCAACCTATCAAGGATTCAAGGTATACCAAATGGATGTCAAGTCAGCATTCCTAAATGGTAATTTGAAAGAAGAAGTCTATGTGGAGCAGCCTTCAGGTTTTGTTGATCCAACTCTACCTCATTATGTCTATAGACTTAGGAAAGCTTTATATGGGTTAAAGCAAGCTCCTAGAGCTTGGTATGAAACCCTATCTAGTTTCCTCATTGAGAACAAGTTTTCAAGGGGGAAAATAGATAAGACTCTATTCCTTAGGGAATCTAGAGGCAAAGTCATACTTGTCCAAATATATGTAGATGACATTATCTTTGGGTCTACTGAAAGCAGCCTTTGCAAAAAGTTTGCAAAACTTATGCAAGGTCAGTTTGAGATGAGTAGTATGGGAGAGCTGAAGTTTTTCTTGGGTCTCCAAGTTAAACAGACTGAGAGTGGTTTGTCCATTTGTCAGTCAAAGTTCACCCTAGAACTCATAAGGAAGTATGGTATGGATTCATCCAGTACCATGAAGACTCCTATGGGGTCAAGTATGTCTCTTAGCAAGGATGATGCAGGGAAACCTGTAGATGAAACCTTGTATAGAGGGATAGTTGGCTCCCTATTATACTTGACTGCTAGTAGACCAGACATCATGTATGCTACATGTGTTTGTGCAAGGTATCAAGGCCCTATCAAGCCTGCCATAAAGAGTCTCATTTGATTGCAGTCAAAAGAATATTGAGATATCTAAAGGGCACTCCCTATCTAGGCCTCTGGTACCCTAGGAATGGAGACTTTGATCTAACAGGTTATTCAGATGCAGACTTTGCAGGATGCAAAGAGGATAGGAAGAGCACTACTGGAACCTGTCAATTCCTAGGTGGGAGACTAATTTCATGGAGCAGCAAGAAGCAAACCAGTGTGGCTATCTCCACAGCTGAGTCAGAGTATGTGGCTGCAGGAAGTTGCTGTGCTCAACTTCTGTGGATTCAACATCAGCTAGAGGACTATGGATTTCAGGTAAGTAGAACTCCACTTTACTGTGATTCTACAAGTGCTATTTCAATAGCTAATAACCCTATATCTCATAGTAGAACAAAACATATTGAGATTAAATATCACTTTCTTAGAGAACATGTAGAAAGAGAAGATATTTCACTTGAATATGTTAAAACTGATAATCAGATAGCTGACATATTTACTAAGCCACTTGAAGAAGCTAAGTTCAATAGATTCAAAATTGAACTAGGAATGATAAACTTAGACTAAGTTTACAGAATAGAAAATTGGCTAAGTAAAAAGGTGTCGACACATAGACAAGTCTATGTCGACACAGAATAGTGGTGTCGACACTTCAGGAAAAAGGTGTCGACACATCTAGGAATGTGGTGTCGACACTTCAGAATGTTAGTGTCGACACATGACAAGTAGGTGTCGACACATCCAATGTGGTGTCGACACTTAAGTTTTACTCAGAATTTTCTAAGTAAAGTCTCGACTATGTGTCGAGATATGTTGTGTCGACACATAACCAAGTGTCGACACATAATATCTGTTGACTAAACTTGTGTCGACACATATGTGTCGAGACATTATAAGTCAGTGTCGACACTTATTGCCAGTGTCGACACATGTTAAGCTAGCTGTCCCGCCTGTTCAACTTCAAAATCAGAAAGGTATATATAGGGTTCTGTCTTTATTTGTCGACACGCTTTCAAAGTTTCGAGACCAAAACTACTGTGTCGACACCTCTCTTTTCTAAAGACTAATTCTCCAAACCCTAATGGCTCCTAAGCTTGAGGAGAACGTTAACGAGGGCTATGAGCTAGTGCGCAGCGCGTTCGATGAAGCTGATCAAGAAATCAAGTCGGTGGTAACCCTAGTCGCCAATTCTGGACTAGAATACTTGGTTTCAGAACCAACAAAGATTTGGAAAAAGGAAGTTCTTGAATTTCTTAATGGAGCTGCTGTAGATGACTCTGGATATAGAATCAAATCCGGAGTTCATGGATCTAAAGTCAAGATTTCACCAAAAAGTCTGAGGAAGGTACTCCAGCTACCTAAAACACAAGATGAAGAAGAAGTAACTGCATCCAAGACCAGGGAAGCCCTTACCTGGTGTGGACTTGATCCAAAGATGAAGATAGGATCTGTCTTTAACAGGAAAGGCATGAACAGTCAAGGAAAATTCATGTCTGAGATAGTGGGCAAGGTTATTCTCAGTAAGCCTGGAGGGCATGACAGGGTGCCTGCCTCTATGTTTGGAATTATGACTAGAATCATATTCACCCTGAAAACAGATTGGTCTCAAGTGGTGTATGAGAAAATCAAGGAGAGTTTGAAGAAGCCCAACCTGGGCAGAATTATAAGTCTCTACCTAGCTGGTACAATACCATAGGTAATGAGCAATGCTGCTGGAAGTAAGATCAATCACATGAGAAAGATGGATCAAAGGATATTTTCCAGATGGGACAGGGTGTTGTCCAAGGAAGTGGCAACCCCAGAGAAGCCAGTTACTGAGAAGGAGACTCCTCCAAGGAAGAAAAGGAAGACAGCTACTGTGACACAGGAGTCCTCCAGCAGTTCAGGGAGTGAAGAACAAGTTGTTTTCACTCCTGAAGCTCAAAAGGAAGTGGCTGCAGAGAAGACCCCTGCTGCTCAAGAAGTAGCTGAGATCCAGGGGGAGCTGCCTCAAGCTAGCCCCATCCATAGGGATCATAGCCAGGGGGAGCTTCCAGTAGTAGAAGAACCCTCTACTCTGGACAGTGAGCAAGCCACTATCTTCATCCAAGAGGTACTCACTGACCTAAAAACTTTAGACTATATTATAGAAGATGCTGATTTGTCTGATGATCTTCAGTAAACTCAGCTGAATACTCAAGCACCAGATGCTGTTAGAGAAGACACATCTACTGTACAAGAAGTTATTCCTGATCCTGTGGTTGAAGAACCAAGAACATCTCCAGCTTCTTCACCACCTGAATATACAATGGAAGATTTGTTTCTTAATCTTGATCAAGAAGATTTTGATATGGACAAGGATGCTGCTGCTGAAGATAAGAGTGCTGCTGCTGAGGGGGAGCACATGGAAGTTCTGGAAGAGCCTATTAGGCTAGAAACTGAGAAAGCACCTGATGTGCAAACTGAGAAGCCTCAAAGCCCTAAGGACAGGGTTGAAATTGCCAGCACTTCTGCCTCTGAAGATGAGGAGAGTGCTAGGGCCAAAAAGAAGAAACTCTATGTCTTCAAGAGGAGAAGCCAGAGTTATAAAAAGGCTTTGCAATCTATAGCCCCACAGCCTATAGTTCAACAAGCTCCAACTGTTGACTATAGTGCTTTACTGATTGCACTGTAGATAAATATGGATGAACAAATGAAAGCCATAGAGGCTTATGTTGATGCAGGGCACAGATCATTACAGTTTGATCTTGCACAAGATATAAAGTCTATAAGGTTTGAAATGAACCTTAACAAGAAAGAGATGACAGACTGCTTCCACAAGGGTGGTAATGCAGTGGTGTATCTGGCTACACACCAAGAGAAGATCAAAGCCCAAGTAGATGATATAGCATTGAAGCAAGGGTATGTGCTGGAAAATCAGTTATGAATGAATGACAACTTGACTGCCTCACACAATGCTATTGTCACTGAAATGAAGAACAAGACTGCTGAACCTTCTACATTTGCTGCTGCAGTTAAGGCTGACTTTGATATGGTATTTCACGCTGAGATTACTGCTGTCAAGACTGCAATTCAAGATTCCCAGAAGGCCATCTCTGAACAGCTCACTAAGCTCAGACCTTACTTTAAAGAGGGAATCAGGTACTTGGATAGTCAGATTAGATTTCAAAAGGATGATGTAAGAGATCATGTTGCCCAAGAAGTCATAAAGGGGGAGAGAGTATTAGTCAAAGCTAGCTCTGACCATGCCAAATGGATCTCTAACTCCATCAGAGCTACACTGGGCTATCCTCCACTCTGTGATGATGATAATGTTGCTGAATCAGGGATTCAAAGTGCATATCTTGGAGGTGAGCAACCAGAGGTAGCTCAAGTGATTTATCCACCTCCAGATTTTGACATGGTTCATGCAGATGTAAGCACAATGTATAGCCCAACTGTAGGGAAGTTAAATGTTGTTCTAGAAAAGGTTGTTCAACCTATTTCTGCTGCTATGCAAGAGGCATTAGAGAAAGAAGAAGAGACAAGGCTGTCAAAGAAGAGGTTTAGGGAACAAGTAGAACAAAAGCCAGATTTTGAACAGTGGAGCCCTACCTCAAGGAATATAATTTTAACTGCCTGAAAAGCTGCCAAGGACAATGCTCATGAAAGGAACAAGTGGTTCTCTGAAGCAGAATGGAGGAAACATGAAATCAGACAAGAGGCCATTGTTCAGTATAGAAGGAAGGCTAAGATGGGAAAGCTACCTCCTACTGCAGTGGAGCCTAGCAAGTACTTCCCTAAGCCATATCATTATTTTGAGAGGCAGAAAATCAAAGCAGAAGAGCTGAAGAAGAAGGACTTAAAAGGCAAGAAGCCTGCTGATGCTGCAACTGCTGAAGCCACTGTCAAAGCTCAAGTCCAACCTGGTAAAGGCATTGTTATCAAAGAACCTGACCAGAAATAGATTAGAAATTGACTTGAAGATTGTTGTAATCTTTTGAATGAAAAACATTTTTGTAAACCATTGAAGATGTATTAGAAAAATGTTAGAACAATATATGATAAATTTAGTTCATGATTGTTCTGAGAATATGTCTATTTCTTGTTTGTTCTGCAATGTTGAATGTGTATACATGTGTGAAATATTACATGTTTATATTTACCCTGCTGTTTATAATACGCTGTACATCAATTTGTAATTTTAATTATGGATGGTGTATATCATTGACTAAGGGTTATGACTTCTCCAAATAGGGGGAGATTGTTGGGTACATTGGTCAAATGTACCTGATTTGAAGAAGCCTCACCCAACTCAATGATATACATCATAATGTATTTGATGTATGTTTGAGTTACTTGTGCAGGTTAAGAAAGTACTGGACTGAAGCAAATAATTTTCTAAGTGCATGTGTCGACACCCAGAGGGAAAGTGTCGACACTTAAGAAAGCTTGTGTCGACACCCAGACAAGCAGTGTCGACACTTGGAGTCATTATGTCGACACCTGGGATGCAGAGTCGACACCAGACAGAAAGTGTCGACACTTGGAGCTGTGTCGACACTCAGTGAAGAAAAGTGCAGACAGAAAGTGTTGACACAAGGAGCTGTGTCGACACTCAGTGAAGCTGTGTCTACACCAGAAAGTGTCGACACTTGGAGCTGTGTCGACACTCAGCAAAAGTCTGCAGAGTCTAAGTACAAGTGTCGACACTCAACACAATGTGTCGACACTATGCAGAAGAGTCAGCACTTGAAGTAAGTGTCGACACTCAACACAATGTGTCGACACTCAACAGAAGAGTCAACATTTGAAGTATGTGTCGACACCCAGAACAATGTGTCGACACACAGCTGAAGACTCAACACTGGAAGAAAGTGTCGACACATGGAGCTGTGTCGACACTTAGCAAAGAACAGAAAGAACAACAAATTATTCTAAGTACAAGTGTCGACACTAAGGGAATGTGTCGACACTCAGCTGAAGTCTCAACAATAAGAAGGTGTGTCGACACAAGGAGCTGTGTCGACACTCAGCAAGTTCCAACATAGAAGACTATGTGTCGACACCAAGAAGCAGTGTCGACACTTGACAGATTCAACACAAGAAGATGTGTCGACACAAAGGAGATGTGTCGACACATAGAAGAATTCAGCAAAAGCTAGAAGAACAAGTACTTGTGTCGACACTCAATTTCAGTGTCGACACATGCAGAAGAATCTGTGTCGAGACATACAAGGAGTTGTGTCGACACCTTGTAGACTTGTGTCGACACTTACACAACATGTGTCGACACTTAGACTATAAGTGTCGACACTTTAAGACAGAAAGTCTCGACACTTACTGACTGTTAGAGATTTTCAAGAAGTGACTGGATGACATGACAACTGCCATTCCAGCCGGTCTATAGCAACTGTCAGAGATGTCAGAAGTCAGTTATGAACCGGACCAGCCGGTTACCATGAAGAAGGCCTATAAATAGGCATCCACAGTTTACAGAAACGGTGGTTGTTGAAAGAGTTGATCAAGTGATTAACAAGTGGTACAGATTATTCAAGTAATCAGAAAAGTGGTACACAGAGTATCAATACAAGAAGATCTTGCAGTACAAGTGCAGATCTAAGAAGTTAGAGAGAGAGGGCTCCATCCAAGAAATCAGCCTTTGGAACTAGGCTGAGAAGAAGGATTCAGATTCAGTCTGGATCTTAAGTGGCAGAGGTCAAGGAACAACTGCAGAGGATTCAACCTTATTCAGTTCTACTCAAGAAGCTTTGAAGAAAGCTAAGTCAGGGTGAATCCAGCTGAGTTCTTCCAAGAACTCATCAAGAATCTCTTAACTCCCCTCCTTTATTTCTGAGTTGTAGAGTTATTGTTTGTATTACATTTTTAACTTGTAGGATCCATTGGATCTGAATGATTGTAAGCATATATTTATAAAGGCTGAGGGTAGGGCTTGTTAGCCTGTGTGTAGGAGATAGAGATCTCTGAGTGTAGGCCTTGTTGGCTGAGTGTAGGCCTTAGTTGGTTGAGTGTAGGCCTTGATTGGCTGAGTGTAGGCTTTGGGATAAAGCTGAGTTGTAAGGCTTTAGGCCTGAGGTAGGAACCAATTTGGGTTCTAAGACAGTGGAGAAGTTTGGCCGAATCTAGTACACTGCTAGATAGGCGAAGGGGAAAAGTGGATGTACCATATCTTGGGGAACCACTATAAAACACTGTGTGCTGTGCTGTGATTGTGCTGTGGATTAGCTGTGTATATATTGTTATTGCTGTTTGCTGTGCAAAAGTAGTTTGAAATCTGTGATATAACTGTTTGGCTGCCAACAAAGTTAGAAAAGGATTAGGTCACCTATTCACCCCCCCTCTAGGTGTTTAGGTACCATATCTTTCACCACGGTGTGCTGGGACGATCGTGTCAGATCGGGATGGTCGGTTCACATCCAGGGAGTGGAGATCCGTGCAGGCTTACCTAGTCTCGTAGCTGACCATCAGCACAACATTTCATCCACAGACGGATGGGGAGACAGAGCGCACCAACCGGACATTGGAGGACATCCTAAGGCTATGCATCCTGGATCAACACGAACCTTGGGAGAAGCTTTTACCCCTCGTCGAGTTTTCCTATAATAACAGCTACCAGTCCTGCATAGGGCTGGCTCCTTATGAAGCCTTGTACGGAAGCAGATGCAGGACTCCACTTTCATGGGTTCAGGATGAGGATCCGAAGGCGTTGGAGTCAGATTTTGTCGAAGACATCGAAGCTCAGGTGCGACTGATATGGGATAGGATGCTGGAAGCATAGAGCCGACAGGCTAAGTACTACGATGCCTGACACCGTCAGGTAGAGTTTTAGGTGGGAGATCGGGTTTTCTTGAAGTTTTGACCCATGCACGAAGTTTAACAAGTGCGTGGTCGGAAGAAGAAGCTCAACCCTAGGTATATGGGCCCTTACAGGATCCTGGAACGGCTCGGGCCCCTAGCTTACATGCTAGAGTTGCCACCGGAGCTGACAGGTTTACACTACGTGTTCCATATTTTTTCTCTTAGGAGGGCTCTACTATGCCCGGAGCAGTAGATTTTGACCACAGATGGACCGGTAGCTTCAGACCAGTCAGTTCACCTGGAGCCGGTTCAGATCGATGACCGAGGAGTACGGATCTTGCGTCGCAAAAAGGTTCCGTTAGTCAAAGTCCTGTGGAGAAACCACGGCCAGGAGGAGCATACCTGGGAACCGCAGGACCTGATGCGACAAAAGTATCCAGAGCTGTTCAGTCAGGTATACCTCACAACCTCTCAAGATGTTCAATTTACTTTCCTGTTTTACACTAGTAGGGCTGCTCTAGGAACAGTAGAGGCTAATCTTTTGTTTCTTGGGTTCTTGACTTTGCCAATTGGGCAAATTGGTCATAGATTTAGGTTTTCCTTTAAACCCCACTTAACAAACTTGGCGTCGAGAAGAAATCATTCACTTTTTATGGGATGTTACATGCTTCCTTCTTCTTCGATAGAAATGCTCGTAGGCTTAACCTTGATTTCGGGGACGAAATCTTTGTTTTGTTTATTGGGATTTATAACATCCCATTTCAAACTAGACCCCTAAGAGTGTTTTTGGTCATGACAAAACCCTAGGAAGCTCAAGAAGACCAAGTAAGCTTAGGCATGAAGTTGGAAATCATCATGGTCTGCAAATAGTAGAGTTCTAAATAATAGTTTAGGATGACCATTGGGCTACACCTTGACCCCAGGACCCTACCACAATACCACCAAACATTTTGGGAGGCCCATTAGAGCCACAAGGACCCATTGGGGTCAATCAAAGAGACTAAGTTGACCCACGTCAACCCTAACCCTGAATGGGTCAAACTAGCCTACTTAGGGTCAATTGACCTTCCCCTAGCCAAGTGGACCCCACCCATGCCTTCCTAGACCTAAAGTGAGGTCAATGGGTCACTAAGGACACATTGTGTTCACTCCTATAGGCCAAGTTGACCCAAGTAAACTCAAGCCCCTAATCTGGTCAAAGTTCCCTTTCTAAGGGTATGTGACCACCAAAGTGCAAGCTAACCCTACATAACCCTTCCAAGACCTCAGGGGAAGCCATGGGGTCACCAAGGACCCCTTGGGGTCAATCAAAGAGTCTAAGTTGACCAAAGTCAACCCTTGCCCTAAAAAGGTCAAAGTGTCTTAACTAAGGGTCAAGTGACCACCTAGGTGCCCAACCAACCCTACCCAAGCCTTCTTGGACATTAGGGAAGGCCAATGGGTCACCAGGGACCCATTGGGGTCAACCCAAATGGACATGTTTACCAAGGTCAACTCCACCATAAGCTTAAGTCAACTAAGCCAAATAGGCTAACCCAAGCTCAAGCCCACTTCCCCCACTTGGGCTAAATTATTTTAATTAATCATAATGATTTTATGGGCTGTAAATAGGCTAACAATGATGAACAAATTCGGCCATGAGTGGGCAGGAGAGAGAAAACTCCAAATTCCTTTTAATGAAGGAGAGAGAAAATGGAGTTAAGGCCATTCATGCCATGGGGAAGCCAAGGGCCATCCTTCTTTGCTTGATTCATCTCCCATATCAGCCCTGAGAATATCCGGAGACTTTACAGGCCCTTCCACTGGCTGGATGCACTGAACCACCAAGGCCGAGAGGTGGCTTTCAAGGCCATTAATGGCCAATGATGATACAGTCCCTCCCCCCTATTGAGTCTTTAAACACCTTCAGTGGGCCGAGAGAAGGATTTCCCACGCTTTACCTGAAGAAACCGAGCTAACCCACTGTGTTGTTGCAGAAAGCGAGCAGCGCTACCTTCAAAAATGGCTTCCCGACAATCTTCGCGACTTCAGGCCGCCGACAAGGTCCACCTCTACTTCTTCTTTCGTGGGTAGATCTTAGGAATCGTTAGGGCCAAGGTTTGGGCTCAATTGAGCCCGATCCAAAGAGACAATTCCCTGGTTTTTCCGGTAAAATGCAACCCTCTGGATCGCCGGAATAGGGCTCTCCGGAGGCAGTGACGCCGCCTGGCGGCAGCCACCACCTCAACGGAGGTGATGGTGGCGGTGGCCGGCCGGTGGAGCGGCCAGATGGCCGGCGGCAAGCGTTTGAAGTCGGCCGAGGATTAATGAATCCTGGCCGTCGGCTCAAGGAAGAAGATTACGGGATGCCGTCCGTCGCGCGCCAAGATTCGCGTTCCATCTAAATATTAAACTATATGATATATTTCATGATATTTTAATTATGTCACACAAATTTGTATTTAATTGTTTTTATATTTACAAATACCTATGCTCCTCTACTGCAAGGGTCACCAACATGAAACTTGTATCCCTAGGTGTCTATTTTATTTTAAAATTTATTTGAACCAATTTGGGTGCCTGGTTTGACCAGGGCACTCATTTTGGTGGGACCTACACCTAGGGCTAGGCATACATTAAACTGAGTGCCCACACTTCATCCTTGGTCCAGATTAATTGAAATTTGGCAGGGAGCCTACCCTAGCTATACCTAGGTCCTGTACAAAATTCATAATTTTTAGAGAAGAGTTTTCTATAGTTTTTAGGAAAAATTAATAATATATGAATAAATTAATTAAGTGTCCTAAACTCCTCAAAATCCCCCCAAATTTGGGTGGGAGGTCTTAGAGGGCATATTAGGCTCTGGTAAATTTTTCATCTCATTTGGAGATGTTTTGGTTAGGTATTGATCCAACCCTAGGTTGACCCCTTTTAGGGTTAAATAGGTCAAGCACCCCCTTTGGGGTTTGAGTGGTCAAATCACCTCAACAGAGGCTGATATTTTGGCCACTGACTTTTTATAGTATGACTGACACTCTAGTGAAATTTGGGGTGGTTAGGTGTAGGGTAGCCCTAGAACCCTAGGGTAAGTTCCTTAACGGGGATTTTTAGGGTTTGAGGATCATAGGGTCAAATCACCTTGGATTGACTTGAAACTTTGTGCAGAGGACCATAGGGTTAGTATAGTTCTCTGGTTAAAATCATAGGGAATTTGGAAGCCTTAAACATCCTCAAAACCCTAACCCTAGTTTAGGGCACAAATATTGTAGGGATAGAAAATGTGACAAAAATCTTTGAAAAGTGCTGAGATTTGGGTTGAGTAGTTTTTACAGATAGTACAAGCTCTGGAGATTTTATCATAAATTTAGGATTAATATTTTGGATACTTCATTAACAAATTGGTAATTTGTATTATTTACTTTGAAATTTATTAGGAAGAAACTACTTGCTGGAAATTGGTGAAATTAAGCCAGATGACTTTTTATTATGTTTTAAAGCTCTGTAAATTTTATAGAATTTTTGGATAATATTTTAAGGGTTGCTTCATCAAGTATGATTTCCCATGAAAGTTTAATTTAATTTATTTTGGAGTCTACCAAGCCCCTAAAATTATGATATTTGTACAATGATCTTTTCTGAACCATATTAAGACTCCGTAATTTTTACATAATATTCTGATGAGTAAAATTGGTACTTACTTCTTTACATATAATTAAAGGATTTATATTGGATAAATTAATTAGAGGTCAAATATTCTCTGAAAAATTATGGAAATTAAAATTTAGTCATATATCTCTGTTATTTAGTGTTCAAAATTTTTGGGTGGTCATTACTTAAGTAGATCATATAGTTCATGTTCAAAATTGCTCATGGCCAAACATTTGGGAAAATTCAATAAATATCAAATTAATTAGGAAAATTATGATTCTCTGATTTTGACTACATTTGTTATGATAGACCTCTGGTAAATTTCAAAGGAAGTTTGGAAGGCAATCCAGAGTACCTCCTTTATACACCTCATATAGTATATGGTGGTCTGCATATAGTAACTGTGGAAACTGAACTAAAGACGGTAGTGAATTTTGGAGAGTTGAATCCTCGGTAGGTTGCTGGTTTGGGTAAATAAAGGAGATCATCATTGGAAGACGAGATTAGTAGAGTGAGAGGTTGACTAGTGTTAGGTGGTGCTCGGGATCGGCGAAAGATCGTCCTTCCCATAGGGAGGAAGAGTTTAATGCACTAGTGCTAGACTCAGTAAATTAATTATGGGTACGGAAATCGGGTAGCAACCAATAATAGTAAGTGCCTTGCGATAGGGAGCTTTGGGCGTAATCCCATCGTAGTTCCTGGTGCCTTCGAGAGCCCTTCACGGGGTATACCTTGGGCAGTCATGGGCTAACGTAAACTGTAGGAGTGATAAATCATAAGAGCAACTAGAATAATTAGGGGTTCACTTTCACACACCCCGATGTCTCGGGAAGTTGGTTTGACTCGGTTGATATTTGTAAGGGGCAGGATGGCCCGGTGAGCTTTGGTTCAGTTGATGTTGTGACGGACGGGATGGTCCGGGGAGCTTTGGCTCGGTACTGATACATAAGGTTGCATGTGCATAAAAATAAAGGTGGTGGGTCTTCGGTATTGGAGTGTCCATGCACCGACACCAATACGTTGACTCGACAAGTGTGGCTAACACTTCTCCAACAGAAGTACGGTACGCCAGCCGGCAAGAGTACGCAGGAGTTTGCTTAGTGCACCAGCATTGAGACGTACGATAGGTCTGACCGGTAGTGCTTTATTGGTTTAGAGGTGGGCGAGGCCCAACCCACCGCTTCTGTCTGCCACTACGGAGGTATCCTGGGAGGTGAGGCTCCAGAAATGGGGATCTAAAGGTCTGTGTACACAGAGTCGGGTGGGTGAGTTGCACTTGCATGATAGCATCATAACCCACTTGCATGTCATAGCATAATCATAGCATAAAGCCCCTATCACCTATTATATAAGTGGTATGGGATGCTTATACAATAGGCCCTGCAAAACGACCCCTTGGTCTATAAGCTTGTGTGGGCAAGTTTATAAATTAAATTTCTATTCTTTATTTATATATTGCTGTTAATAACAGACACCCCAACGTATAAATTGGTATGAGAATTTTTATACGATGGGAGCCCTGCAAAAGATCCCTTGCTTATATGTTTCCGTATAAGTTAAGGTTATTTTTCATACTTTTCTTTACTCTCACATGTACTATAAAAATTGTTAGTATAGGTCCGCTGCCATCTGTTTCTTGATTACTCTCCACCTTCAAGTCCTCCCTTTCTTCCTCTCCGCTCGGTGCCAAGTGTCCATGGGCGAAGGGGTGGGGGATGATAGGACTTAGTCTTTTAGACTAACAATTTTCGAACCACATCATTTAGGGGATCGTGGAGCGCAGCATGGAGGAGCAGCCCCGCAGGTCGGCACGCTTGGAGATGGGGCAGTCTAGCACCGGAGTTCAGACGAGAGAGACTGTGAGCCCCTGACCTTAACAGTGTTTTACTTTGCTTCCGCTTGAGTGATTATGTACTGAGGATATGATGTATCGGGCTTAAGCCCTTATTTCTAGTACATTATATTTTGTGGACTCTCCCTTCGTGGAGATATATTTACTCTGATGTGATATTAATGTGGATATTTGGTTAGAGTTTTACCTCACTTGAGTTTACTCTACTCTTGTTGCTTTTCTGTGATCGAATCGGCCGGCAGAATCGGCAATTTGCGGTGATGACCCTTCAAGGCGTGAAGTTGTCACCGCAAAGTGGCGGTTTTGGGCCTAAGACCCTGGTGTTTCAAAAGAAAAAAAATGGGGGTCTTACACGTAACTTCTCCGCCTGTTTGTGGCATATGGTGTGCTGCCCCACCGGACCTTCTATTATATATCATGCAACAGATGGAGGTGTTACATTTTTGTATCACCTTGTCTCGGTCTTTCCCTGTCGATTTCACGGTCGAATTCTTTTGTGGGTTGGCCAACACGTGTAAGTGCGACCCACTATAACATTAATGAACTCAAGAATGTCCACTAAGGAATGCAAATACACCTATTTGAGGAACCTGCGCCTTTCTATTTGGTTGTTATTGCTTGTGTAAGGTCGGTAATGTGTGTCTTGTCCACCTATAGGTGACTCGTAGTGGTGCTGGGCAGTCTGAGCCCCAGCGTTCTGATGAGAGTGTGGCACCAGCTGAGGTGCCTACACCGCCTTCTTCTGCGGAAATAGTATGTTTAGTTGCTGAGGCGCTATTTGTAATGATTCATGCACAACCTACTACACAGGCGAAGCCGGCTTTGGTGCCAGAACGGGTTGGTGTAAGGTCAGAACCTGTTGAGGCTATTGATCATAGAGCAGCTGAACGGTTGTTGAAGCAGTTTATGAGATTCAATCCTCCTACGTTTACGGGTGTGGGATCCCCATCACAGACAGAAGATTGGTTGTCACACTTCAAGCGAATAAGGACGATGATAAGGATGGAGGAAAATCAGAATTTACCTTGGCCACCTTCTTGTTGGAAGGAGAGGCTCGGCTATGGAGGAACGAGATAGAGTTACACCACTTAGCGGTCAGGAAACTAACAAAAGTCTCGATTGAGGAGTTTTCGCGACTGTTCTTGGCAAAACACTTACCAGCGGCTCAACGCATCGCTTTGGAAAATGAGTTCTAGTGTCTAACTCAAGGAGAGATTAGTGTTGACACTTACTTGCATGAGTTTACACGACTTGGACGCTATGCGGGATCTATCTTCGCTGATGAACAACGAAAAATCAATCGGTTCTACGAAGGATTGCGGGATGAGTTGAGATTCCTGCTATCAAGTTCGGTGAACCAAGGGTTTCAGGCGTTGCTGGATACGTCATGTACGTTGGAGAAGGATATGAAGCGGGTGCAAGGAAAAAGGGACTTGGCGGCGACAAAGTCCGAGTCTAAAGTGCCACACCCGGGGAAATCAACGTACCGAAGGAAATGGGGTAAGGGATTCAAGTCTTCTACACAGGCTCCCTCGAGTGTTGCATCGGGTGCAACTTCAACGCAGTAGTTTCGGACCTGCTATACATGTGGTACAGTGGGGCATATAGCCCGTCACTGTCAGCTTGGCCCACCAAAGGTTGAAAAGAAGACAGGAGCATCATACGTGGATAAGGGAAAGGCAGTGGTGGAGTCCACTGCATCCCAGGCGCAACCCTGAGATTATAATCTTTGCCAGCAGGAGGCCGTAAAGTAAAGTGACGTTGTCACAGGTACGCGGTGACATATTTGATTGCTGTTTTGCTATTTCATACCTTATTTGTAGCTTGTGTATGATGTGTTTTTATTAGGCTTTGTCCAGATTCGAGACTGTCTGGCGAGAGCACTGTTTGAAACTGGTGCTTCTCATTCAATTCTAGCTGTGTATTTCGTGTTACGGATTGGTGTACCGATTCGTATGGTGGCAGCTAGTGTGAAGGTGTTATTCCCAAATGGATGTGTAATGCATGCAGACATGTCTTGTTTTGTGGAAGTACGAATAGGAAGTTCAGATTTCAGGTTGGAAGCTGCCGATATCGGAGTTTGATGTGATCTTTTGCATGGACTGTCGTTCGGAGCAGCGTGCCTATATCGATTACAAGTCAAAGGAATTCACACTGGAGCAAAATACCGAACGAGAAACGAAGTTCGCAGGTATGCGAGGGTCGAGCATAACGTTGATGTCTGCTCTTCAAGTGGTTACTGCAGTTCAGAAAGGCGCAGAGTTATTCTTCACGCTTGTTGAGGCTATTGAGCCAAAGGCTAGTGTGAATGATGTTCTGATTGCGTCGGAGTTTGCTGATGTGTTTCCGAAAGAGCTTCTGGGTTTACCACCACAGCGGGAGATTGATTTCTCGATTGTGCTGGTGTCAGGTACAAAACCTGTGGCCCGCTCGCCAGATCGAGTAGCGCCAAAGGAAATGGCCAAATTAAAAGTTCAACTATAGGAGTTGTTGGAACAGGGATCCATACGCCCAAGTATGTCACCTTGGAGCGCACCTGTTCTTTTTGTGAAAAAGAAGGATGGTAGCATGCGATTGTGTATTGATTATCGTGAATTGAATAAGTTAATGGAGAAAATAGATATCCTATTCCACGGACAGATGACTTGTTTGATCAATTGGCGGGATCGAGAGTATACTCAAAGCTGGATTTGAAATTGGGCTACTACCAGTTGCAGATTATGGAAGGTGACATTCCCAAGACAGCATTTGGAACACGCTATGGTCATTACAAGTTTACTGTAATGCTGTTTGGACTATGTAATGTGCCATCAGTGTTTATGGATCTAATGCACCGAACGTTTCGAGAGTACTTGGATCTGTTTGTGATTGTCTTCATTGATGATATCCTGGTGTATTCTCAATCTGAAGAAGATCATGCGAATCATTTACGGTTGGTGTTGCATACCCTGAGGAGAACGAAGCTCTGCGCCAAGTTCTCAAAGTGTGAGTTTTGGCTACCGTCAGTGGCTTTTATTGGCCATGCGGTGAGTGGAGAGGGCATTGCGGTGGATCCATCAAAGATAAGAGCCATCCAGGAGTGGCCAGTGTTGTCTTCGTTGGCCGAAGGTAGGAGTTTCCTTGGACTAGCAAGCCACTAAAGACGTGTTGTAGAAAATTTCTCATGGATCGCTTTGCCTCTGACCATGTTGATGAGAAAGGATTAGAATTTCATTTGGACGCCAGAGTGCGCGCGAGCTTTTGAAGAGCTAAAGAGCCGTTTAACTACGACGCCCATTTTGACGTCGCCATGTGGTACAGACGTCTTTGAAAAATATCGTGATGCGTCAGGGAGCGGCTTAGGTTATAACATCTCATTTCCAATTAGACCCCTCTGCTTAGATTGGGTTAGGACATGTGGTGGGGGCATGGGTTTAGGCTAGGTTTGAACCATGGAGTTAGGGTGTAGTCACATGCGACCCACTATATGGCCCAAGTTAACCTAAGTCAAACCAGCCCAAATTGGGGTCTTAGCCAAACATTGGTCCCACCACTGCACCCCTAACCCTAATAACAACCTAAGTGAACCATAAGCCACATCATTGGGTCACCTATTTACCCATGTTGACCCAAGTCAACCCTAAATCCTAATTTGGTCAAACCCACACTTAAATGCCCAATTAGCCCAAGTAGGGCATCACCTTGGCCCAACCCAAGTTGGGTGGTGCCATAGGGTCCATGACCCTCAAATGAGATCAGCCCAATCACCATGTTGACCAAGTCAACAAAGTGGCCTAAAAGAGAAAAGAAGGAACCAAGCTCACCCCTCATGAGCTAAGCCTATGAGTCATGGCCCATGACGAGCCCAAGATGTTAATGTCAGCCTCCTACCCCAAACATCAGGAGAGAGAATGCATGCATGGGTGTAATTTATCTTGTTGGAACACCCTATTACTAATTTGGGTCAGGATCACTATGTCTCTAGGAACCTTTGTTTGACCTCCTGTATAGCTCAAAAGGTCAATTAGAATTGAGTCTAAGGGTTAGAAGTCTAGGTTTGGAAGCTGCCCTCAAGACCAAAGATTTTGTGTTTGGAGACTAAGTCATATCGTCGAGCTCAGCATGACGATTCGTCGAACTCCGATCGACGATCGTCTAGCTCAACTTCGACAGATCGTCGAACTCCATTCGACGATCGCGGAGCTCAACTTCATTATATCGTCGAACTCCGTTCGACGATCGGTGAGCTCAGGTCGACGATTTTGACTCTACTTTGGATCTCGATCTCTGAGCTCAGTTCGACGATCTTTGAGCTCAGATCGACGATATTTTGCTGTTGTATATTTCCAGATCACTGAGCTCAGCTCGACGATAGCAGAGCTCAGTTCGACGATTTCAGATAACTTCAAGGATGTTTCTAGATTCAAATTCAAATCAGTTAAGGCATTATTCTGCAATTAATTCAGAGATTTCCTAGCCATTTTCATTCATTTCTGGACCAAGTTTCAAGGAATATTTCTATGGACTTTCCTCCAGAAGAGATTTTGCAATTAAGGATGCAATTAATGCAGGCCAACTGCTATTCTTCTCAGAGAGAATGTTTTGTTCAGTACAAGAGAATAAAAGACAAAATTTTTTGAGTCTCAAAGAGAATACAGAATACAGAGAGAGACACACAAATTACAGAGACACATTCAAAAATCTTCTGTCTCAAAGAATTCTCAAGAACACTCATCCAAGGAGATCAATATTTTCAGAAATTTTCAGATCTCTTAAGTTTCAAAGTGTTCAAGGCCAACATATTTCCAGACTTCAGACATTCAACATTTCAGCTATTGCTGAAATCATCTATTGCTGGAGTTCAATCTTTGAAGGCCTATCACCCTCAGCAAAGCTTTTCTTCCTGAAGATCTCAAGGATTCATGGGGAGCTTTGACATCAACAATCCACATAGTCTTCTCAGTTGTCTGAGAAAGAGAAGACTTCCATCACTCTCTCACCCCCTCTCTGTAAAGGGTTTTTCAAACTCCCTTCAAAAGTTTGAGCTTGGTTTTTGAGCACCTTGTCAAAAGCTCATTGGTGGCAAGACACCTGATCAAAAAATCTGCTTTGGTTTTTGAGCACCTTATCAAAAGCTCATTGGTGCCCAGGACACCTGATCAACTCATCCTGCAGTGGATTCCTACCTAGGGTGATAGAAGAGTGGATGTACCCAAGTTTAGGGGAACCTGTAACACCTCCCCTGTAGTGGACGTATAATATGGGTCCGGCCGGGGCCCCACAACATACGAACGCCACAGCTTTAGTATTATAAGTTGATATAGCTACCCAAACTCAAAACACTTGCACAACACAGCGGAAAACCAAGCACAACCAGAAGTTATCCACTAACCAAGAGAGTAAACAAATGGCCTTAAGGCCTTATATCAAATGTCCAAAAGTAAATAGTACATCAAACATGAATGTGCATAGCACTCCTAGTCTACCTCGGCATGCAAGCCGGACAAAAGAGTCTCAAACAAACATCATCAAAAAGGTAGTGCTACAAAAGAGGGGAAAACACTTCATGGGGCTTAGGCCTTTCTGGCCGGCGTGCTAGCTTCTGCATGCGATCCTTGCCCTGTAAAAATTATTAGTAACGTGGGTCAGCAAAGGCTGACCTCAAACTGTGTAACAACACATCTCCTCCCGGCCGCCCCTAACGGACCCCGGGGAACCCTCCAACCTGCAAGTCAGCACTTCATATGCAACTAAACATCTATAAATAGAAAAGCATTAAAACAGGCTTGGATGTCTCAATCATCAAACATGTTCTCTATTGGTTGAGCATATAAAGAAAGGGCCTACTATGCAACATGAATGCAACACCCGGGCTTCACCCAAGGTACCCTACAGCGTATGCATCTAGCACAACATCACATCATTTGGGTACTCACATTTCCCCAATTGGCATAAAGCCGCAAACATTGAGGGAGACACAACTCCCTCACACGGCGCACAGGCCGCCACATGGAATTCTTGCCAAGGCCCCACCCGCTCGTGGGCTTAGCCCCGGGCTTGCCTGCAAGCTCTGACGTCTCATGTCAGGATTCCAACAACCACAGACTGACCGATTCTAAGAAGCCTTGCTGGACCCCACCCGCTCATGGCCTCTTTGCCCGGGCATGCCCCAAGCTTGGCATTCTCGTCAGTCTCACAGAAGGGGACTAGTCTCGCCGGGACACTCTCCACACATGACGCACATGTCACGGGATAGCCAGCCGACCACGGAGACATAGCCACGCCTTGGCACAACACAACCAAGACTAAATACATCGCAATCCCTCTTTGTACTGCAGCGTTCCCGCGCACCAAGGAAAACATCTCCAACTCGTGCGGAGCTAACCTTGTCCACTAAGGAAACCATCTCCATTCTCATACGGAGCTAACCTTGTCCCTCAAGGAAACCATCTACCGCCACGAGGAGCTAACCTTGTCCGGGTTCGACTACATGTACCCTTTTCAAGCAAACGGGACAATCAACACCACAACACAAACGACATCTTGCTGCAACGGAAATCTCTACGAACCCCTAAGTTCGTATGCAACATCACCGAGTCGGACTAACGGTCGCGACTACGGCTTCACCCACCATGCCTAATCCACTAACGAAGCGGATCTCTAATGCAAAATATGCCGGGGACGGACTCAATCAACCCGGAAGTTCCTCTTGAAACTTGGCAAACCAAAACCCCTCTCATTTGAGAGTTCGGTGCCCAGAAATTAGGGAGAAAGAAAACTAAATGATGCTAATAACGTGCATCCTAAAGACCGAGAGGAGAGATGTCGTTACCTTCCGACTCCTCTTCCTTGCCATGGCAAAATAGCCGGACGGAAATCTTCGCAGCGGTCTAAGCTTCACGGATCCGGACTCGGCTCGCGATTTTGAGCACTGAAACCCTTCCTACAGCCCAAGACCTTCTTCTTCTTCCTCCTTGCTCTAGCTTTTCTCAAGATCTTAGAAAGAGAAACTTGGAAAACAAATGAGGGTTTCCAACCCTGAATTCGATCTTAACTCCCCAGGAGATGGCCTGAACCGTTAGATCCTAAAACCAGAAAAAGAATGGCCGTGATTCGCCTGGAAAATAGAAGACCTGGGCCGAACACGGCCTGGCACACGCCCGTGTCCAGGGCCGTGTGCCTCATTCGCCATCTCAAATCGACGCGCCTGGAATCAGACACGGGCATTCGACACGCCCGTGTTCAATCCGACACGCCCGTGTCCCCAGTGACACGGCCGTGTGGCCTGCCGTGTGTCTCCAACGACACGGCCCCAACACCAACCCGAGAGGTGACACGGCCTGGGACACGCCCGTGTCCCAAGCCGTGTGCCAAGTCTCGACACCCGTCGACAGGCTTTGTGTCGACACCGTGGAAAAACGTCGAGCGAAGATCGTTGACCAAGCGGGACACGCCCTGTGACACGCCCGTGTCACAGGCCGTGTGCCCCAGTCTCGACACATTGTCGAGCGAAAGTGTCAACACTTGGGCCGAGTGTCGACACGGCCTCGACACGCCCTGCGACACGCCCGTGTCGCAGGCCGTGTGCCCCCCCTCTCGACACTTTGTCGAGCGAAAGTGTCGACACTTGGGCCGAGTGTCGACACGGCCTCGACACGCCCTGCGACACGCCCGTGTCGCAGGCCGTGTGCCCCCCCTCTCGACACTTTGTCGAGCGAAGGTGTCGACACTTGGGCTGAGTGTCGACACGGCCTCGACACGCCCTGCGACACGCCCGTGTCGCAAGCCGTGTGCCTCCTGCCAGAAACCCAAAAAAAAAAAAAAAAATTCCAGAACTGCAGACTGAACCTCTAGCAAAAATCTGGGGTGTTACTACTCTCCCCCACTTAACAGAATTTTGTCCCGAAATTTCAAAACAAAAGAGGTACAAAACTTAAATTGTACCTGACAAAAATAGTTCTGGATAGTCTTCTAGCATGGCCTGTTCTCGCTCCCAAGAGAACTCCTCACGACCGCAGTTGTCCCAACGAACTTTCACAAGTTTGACTTCTTTATTCCGCAACTGCCGAGTCTCTGAATCTTCTATAGCGATTGGAAGGACTCGCGTCCTCAAGTCTTCCTCAATCGGCACCGACGCCGGCTCAATCACCACGCTAGCCTCCACTAAGGCTTTCCTCAACACGGAGACGTGGAAGACGTCATGTAATCCACTCAAATCTGCGGTCAACGCCAACCGATAGGATGCTTCTCCTACCCGCTCAACAATTTCAAAAGGCCCCAAAAACCTTGGACTCAACTTCTTGAGTCGGCGAACCCGTGAGACGCCTTTGAACGGCTTGACCTTCAGATAAACCCAATCACCAACTGTAAATTCCAACTTCCGGTGACGAGCATTAAAATATTTTGCTTGCCGGTCTTGTGCCACCTTCATACGCTCTTGGATGGTCCGTACCATCTCACAAGCGTCAACTACCGCACCCTTTCCCAAAAGTTTGGTGTCTCCCGCCTCTGCCCAAGACATTGGCGTTCGACACCGCCTCCCATACAAAGCTTCGTATGGCGCCATCTTTATACTAGCTTGAAAACTGTTGTTGTACGCAACTTCCACCATGAAGAGGTGATCCTCCCACCTCTTGCCAAAATCAAGAACGCACATCCTCAACATGTCCTCCATAGTACGGTTCGTTCTCTCCGTTTGCCCATCAGTTTGAGGATGGAACGCCGTACTAAACTTTAGCTTCGTGCCCAAGCTCTTCTGAACCAATCTCCAGTCCTTGGACGTAAACCGTCCATCTCGATCACTGACTATGCTCTTAGGAATTCCGTGCAGTCGCACAATGTTGCGAACATACAACTCCACCAGCTTCTCCACGCTGTCCTCTTTCCGATTTGGGATGAAGTGAGCCACCTTGGTTAGGCGATCCACGATCACCCAAATAGCATCATTCCCATGCTGCGATCTAGGCAACCCATGCACAAAGTCCATGGAGATGTCCTCAAATTTCCATTCAGGAATTGGAAGGGGCTTCAGGAACCCGCCCGGTTTCTGACATTCGGCCTTCACCAAGGCACATGTTTGGCAACGACTCACATACAAAGCCACATCTCGCTTCAACCCCGGCCACCAAAAGGATTTCTTCATATCCAAGTACATCTTTGTACTGCCCGGGTGAATGGAGTACTTTGAGAAGTGAGCCTCAAACATCAACTCCTCACGGAGATTGCCAAACTGCGGTACACAAACCCTTCCATCCTTTCTCAAGATTCCCCCGATCATCTCCCAGGTGCTGCTCTCGCCCGCTTGAGCCTCCAACACAAAAGGTTGAAACTCCACATCTAATCGAGTCGCTTCCCGAATACGATCGGACAAGTCGTTTTGCACTTCAATCCAGTTCAACCGAGCCACGCTAGACTCGCCTCTCGCAACACATTCCAATCCAAGGGACTCCCATTCCCGTACCAACCGCTCATCATGAGCTTCGATCCAATTTCCTTGCCCCGAGTACTTTCTACTCAACGCATCCGCCACCACATTGGATTTACCCGGCGTATACTGGATCGCCACTTCGTAGTCTCCAAGAAACTCAACCCATCTGCGTTGCCGCATGTTCAAGTCCTTTTGATCCAAGAGATACTTCAGGCTTTTATGGTCCGTGAAGATCTCCACTCTTGCGCCATAAACATAATGCCGCCAAATTTTCAGTGCGAAGATTACCGCCACCAACTCCAAATCATGGACGGGGTAATTCCTCTCATGAGGTTTCAGCTGTCTAGACCCAAAAGCTATCACCTTGCCATGCTGCACTAACACGCAACCCAAGCCGCATCCCGATGCGTCACTGAAAATTTGAAATCCATCGGTCCCTTGCGGTAAACTCAGGATCGGAGCCATCATAAGCCTCTCCTTCAGGGCCTCAAATGCTTGACTGCACTCTTGGGTCCACACAAATTTATGGTCTTTGCGAGTGAGAGAGGTGAGGGGTAGAGCTATCTTCGAGAAATTCTCCACGAATCTCCTATAATACCCGGCTAGTCCAAGAAAACTTCGGACTTCCGCCACGGTCCTCAACACCGGCCAATCTCTGATGGCCTCCACTTTCGCTGGATCCACTGCCACCCCATCACCACTAATCACGTGGCCCAAAAATGCCACCTTCTCCAACCAGAACTCGCATTTGGAGAATTTTGCATACAACTCATTCTCCCTCAACACTTGCAAAACCATTCTTAAGTGGGTCTCATGCTCCACTTGCGATTTGGAATACACCAAAATGTCATCAATGAAAACAACCACAAAAGAATCCAGGTATTCCCGGAATACCTGATTCATAAGGTCCATGAACACCGATGGTGCGTTCGTCAACCCGAACGGCATCACCGTAAACTCAAAGTGTCCATACCTTGTACCAAAGGCAGTTTTGGGTATGTCCTCATCTCGAATTCGTAGTTGATAGTATCCCGACTTCAAGTCCAACTTCGAATATACCACTGACCCCACCAATTGGTCAAACAAATCGTCTATCCGAGGGATCGGATACTTATTCTTGACGGTCAACTTATTGAGCTCTCGGTAGTCTATGCACAAGCGCATGCTACCGTCCTTCTTCTTTACGAACAACACCGGTGCGCTCCACGATGAGGAACTGGGCCTAATGTACCCCTGCTCCAACAGTTCCTGCAACTGTACCTTAAGTTCCGCCAACTCCTTTGGTGCCATCCTAAAGGGAGGACGCGACACCGGTCTAGCCTCCGGCACTAGCTCGATCGAAAAGTCGATCTCCCGCCGAGGAGGCGCTCCTGGAAGTTCATCCGGAAATACATCCTTGAACTCTGCCACCACAGGCACTTCCTCAATAGATAGTTGGGAGAGACGAACCTCTAATAACGCTACCAGCGCTACACCACCCTGGTTAACCGCCCGCACCAACTGTATGGCCGAAATCAGGGAACAGGCCACTCCACAAAGGCCCTCAAATTTGACTTCCGCTTGCCCCTTACTCTTTAGAGTCACTACCTTGGATAAACAATCAATGCTGGCGCGCTGCTCTGCAAGCCAGTCCATGCCCAAAATGACATCGAACTCTACTAATGGTAACACTGCTGCTTCCAGAGCGAAGACAACTCCGTCTAGCTCCCAACAAATGCGCCCTTTAGCCCCGGTGGTCATAGATGACCCATTGGGCATGCGCACTTTCAGCTCTGCTCCCGACGAGAAAGACTCAACTCCTATTCTCCGGATGAAGCTCTCCGCCAGAAAGGAGTGCGATGCTCCCGTATCAAACAATACCCTAGCGGGGTATCCGGAAACTAACACGAAGCCTATAACATAGACATTACACAAAAGTCTAAAAGGATGAAGCACAAAATTTAAACTTAAATTCTCTTCATACCTGTCACCACATCAGTTTGGCGGATCGCTTCTTGCTGTCCAAGGTTGTAAGCCCTTGGTTGCACCGGTTGGAACCGAGAAGCGCTCGACTCCGCCATCTTTCCTTTCTCTGCAGCACTGGGGCCCGAGCGCACAGACTGCTCCTGCTTTGACTCTTGCCCCGCTCCCCCTTGCTGACAAGCACGGGCTATGTGCCCAACCTTCCCGCAGTTGTAGCACGTCGGCGGTCCCCTAGAGTGGGAACCCTCAGGCGTCCAGTTGCTCCTCTCACCAGATCTGGAAGTGAAAGGCTTCTTCCTCCACCTACTCCCATCATACTTACCATGAGATTGGGAAGGCTTCCCTTCCCCTTGCTTGGGAGTAACACCCTTACGGCGTTGGGTTCGCTCCAAATCATTCTCCAAACTCCTGGCGGCTTCAACTAGTTCATTAAATCCCGCCATCTTCATGGAGATGAGGGGTTGTCTCAGATTCTCCCTCAAACCTTGGTAGAAGAGGTTATCCCTCTCTACATCATCCGCCATTGTCATTCCAGCATAACGACCCAAACGGGTGAACTCTTGCACGTACTCATCCACTGTCTTGTCTCGCTGCATTAGATGCAGAAACTGCCTCTGCAGGGCCAACCGAGTTGAAACTGGGATATACCTCTTAAGAAAAGCGTCCCCGAACTCTTCCACTGACGGGGTGCGTCTCGGAAACTGGCGGCCGCTATGGCTCACCCACCACAACTTGGCGTCTCCTTCCAACATGAACGTCGCATACTCAGCTTTCTTTTCCTCTGGCGTCTCTGCCGCCCTTAACAGTTCTTGAATGCGAACCCACCAGTCCTCCACATCCGTTGGCGTTCCAACACCCTTGAAAGACGGGGGATGGAAACTCAGGAAATACTTCATGTGTCGGTCTCCATGTCCGACAACTACCCTCTCCGCCAAAGGCTCCACTCGCCTGGCTTCTGCTCCTGGCACGGCCGTTGCCGTATCTGGTGTGGCAGGGGCTGCCACCTGAGCCGCTGCTGCAGCTTGAGCTGCCACCATCGCTTCTACAAGCATGCGGCAGAAGTCGGCCGGGTCTACACCCGTGCCCAAAAGACCTGGAGCAGTAGCACTGCTCGCCGAGAGATCATCCCTTGCTCTTGAAGTGCCCGCCTCGTTGCTTGCACTCTTCAGGAAGACAAGAAATAAGGGATTAGTCTCCAATCTCAAGACTAAAACATAAGGACACTCATGGTCCCGCGTTACTCTTATGTGGATAACTTCTCTACGAACCGACCTCGAATCAAACCTGGCTCTGATACCAAATTGTAACACCTCCCCTGTAGTGGACGTATAATATGGGTCCGGCCGGGGCCCCACAACATACGAACGCCACAGCTTTAGTATTATAAGTTGATATAGCTACCCAAACTCAAAACACTTGCACAACACAGCGGAAAACCAAGCACAACCAGAAGTTATCCACTAACCAAGAGAGTAAACAAATGTCCTTAAGGCCTTACATCAAATGTCCAAAAGTAAATAGTACATCAAACATGAATGTGCATAGCACTCCTAGTCTACCTCGGCATGCAAGCCGGACAAAAGAGTCTCAAACAAACATCATCAAAAAGGTAGTGCTACAAAAGAGGGGAAAACACTTCATGGGGCTTAGGCCTTTCTGGCCGGCGTGCTAGCTTCTGCATGCGATCCTTGCCCTGTGAAAATTATTAGTAACGTGGGTCAGCAAAGGCTGACCTCAAACTGTGTAACAACACATCTCCTCCCGGCCGTCCCTAACGGACCCCGGGGAACCCTCCAACCTGCAAGTCAGCACTTCATATGCAACTAAACATCTATAAATAGAAAAGCATTAAAACAGGCTTGGATGTCTCAATCATCAAACATGTTCTCTATTGGTTGAGCATATAAAGAAAGGGCCTACTATGCAACATGAATGCAACACCCGGGCTTCACCCAAGGTACCCTACAGCGTATGCATCTAGCACAACATCACATCATTTGGGTACTCACATTTCCCCAATTGGCATAAAGCCGAAAACATTGAGGGAGACACAACTCCCTCACACGGCGCACAGGCCGCCACATGGAATTCTTGCCAAGGCCCCACCCGCTCGTGGGCTTAGCCCCGGGCTTGCCTGCAAGCTCTGACGTCTCATGTCAGGATTCCAACAACCACAGACTGACCGATTCTAAGAAGCCTTGCTGGACCCCACCCGCTCATGGCCTCTTTGCCCGGGCTTGCCCCAAGCTTGGCATTCTCGTCAGTCTCACAGAAGGGGACTAGTCTCGCCGGGACACTCTCCACACATGACGCACATGTCACGGGATAGCCAGCCGACCACGGAGACATAGCCACGCCTTGGCACAACACAACCAAGACTAAATACATCGCAATCCCTCTTTGTACTGCAGCGTTCCCGCGCACCAAGTAAAACATCTCCAACTCGTGCGGAGCTAACCTTGTCCACCAAGGAAACCATCTCCATTCTCATACGGAGCTAACCTTGTCCCTCAAGGAAACCATCTACCGCCACGAGGAGCTAACCTTGTCCGGGTTCGACTACATGTACCCTTTTCAAGCAAACGGGACAATCAACACCACAACACAAACGACATCTTGCCGCAACGGAAATCTCTACGAACCCCTAAGTTCCTATACAACATCACCGAGTCAGACTAACGGTCGCGACTACGGCTTCACCCACCATGCCTAATCCACTAACGAAGCGGATCTCTAATGCAAAATATGCCGGGGACGGACTCAATCAACCCGGAAGTTCCTCTTGAAACTTGGCAAACCAAAACCCCTCTCATTTGAGAGTTCGGTGCCCAGAAATTAGGGAGAAAGAAAACTAAATGATGCTAATAACGTGCATCCTAAAGACCGAGAGGAGCGATGTCGTTACCTTCCGACTCCTCTTCCTTGCCATGGCAAAATAGCCGGACGGAAATCTTCGCAGCGGTCTAAGCTTCACGGATCCGGACTCGGCTCGCGATTTGGAGCACCGAAACCCTTCCTACAGCCCAAGACCTTCTTCTTCTTCCTCCTTGCTCTAGCTTTTCTCAAGATCTTAGAAAGAGAAACTTGGAAAACAAATGAGGGTTTCCAACCCTGAATTCGGTCTTAACTCCCCAGGAGATGGCCTGAACCGTTAGATCCTAAAACCAGAAAAAGAATGGCCGCGATTCGCCTGGAAAATAGAAGACCTGGGCCGAACACGGCCTGGCACACGCCCGTGTCCAGTGCCGTGTGCCTCATTCGCCGTCTCAAATCGACGCGCCTGGAATCAGACACGGGCATTCGACACGCCCGTGTTCAATCCGACACGCCCGTGTCCCCAGTGATACGGCCGTGTGGCCTGCCGTGTGTCTCCAACGACACGGCCCCAACACCAACCCGAGAGGTGACACGGCCTGGGACACGCCCGTGTCCCAAGCCGTGTGCCAAGTCTCGACACCCGCCGACAGGCTTTGTGTCGACACCGCGGAAAAACGTCGAGCGATGATCGTCGACCAAGCGGGACACGCCCTGTGACACGCCCGTGTCACAGGCCGTGTGCCCCAGTCTCGACACATTGTCGAGCGAAAGTGTCGACACTTGGGCCGAGTGTCGACACGGCCTCGACACGCCCTGCGACACGCCCGTGTCGTAGGCCGTGTGCCCCCCTCTCGACACTTTGTCGAGCGAAAGTGTCGACACTTGGGCCGAGTGTCGACACGGCCTCGACACGCCCTGCGACACGCCCGTGTCGCAGGCCGTGTGCCCCCCCTCTCGACACTTTATCGAGCAAAGGTGTCGACACTTGGGCTGAGTGTCGACACGGCCTCGACACGCCCGGCGACACGCCCGTGTCGCAAGCCGTGTGCCTCCTGCCAGAAACCCAAAAAAAAAAAAAAAATTCCAGAACTGCAGACTGAACCTCTAGCAAAAATCTGGGGTGTTACAGAACCACTATATTTCCTTGTGTCTTCTAGTTTTGCTTGTCTTTATGTTTGTTTCTGGCCTTGATTATTCTGTGATTAGCTTTTGTATAGTTTAGTTCTGTGATTAGATTTTTTATTGCTTCCCTGCTCACTCTTATTACAACAATTGTTGTAAAAGTTTTTAAAGCACCATATACTCTATTCACACCCCTCTAGAGTATATCAGATCTAGCTGCACTTTCAATTGGTATCAGAGCCAGGTTGGTTAAACATACCATACCTGATTGGTTGTACAGGCTAACACCTGAACCCAAAGATCCCAAGTTAGATCTGCTCTCTTTTGTATTTTATTATTAGATTTTGTTTTCACAAATCATGGCCGAAAACAAAGATTATGCTAGCACCAGACCTCCAGTGTGCAATCTATCCAAGTTTGCACTTTGGAAAGCAAGGATTAGGTTGTACATGAATTCTATTGACGAAGATATTTTTAATTCTGTGTTGACAGTGTGTCCAAGACCCCCAGAGAACACAAGTACAAATGTTGTTCCACCTCCATCAGGAACAGATGCTGATATCAAGAGATGGAAGGTAGCTGATGTCAAGGCTATGAACATCTTGGCCCAGACAATGTTCGATGACATATTCCAAAAAGTGGCTGAATGCAATTCAGCTAAGGAAATTTGGGACAAACTCTCAGAAATAGTCGCAGGCTCAGCTGATGAGAGAAAGGATAGGAGATCCCATCTCATCTCTCAATATGAGAATTTCAAAAAGGGAGAAACTGAGTCAGTGGGAGACATGTACAACAGGCTAAGTCTAATTGTTAGTGAACTCAGGACATTGGACAAAGAGATCTCACTAACTGAACTCAATGACAAGATCCTAATGTGCTTCCCCAGTACTTGGGATTCAAGAATTTGGCCAATTAAGGATGCCAGAAGTCTGAATGAGATCACTACTGAAGCTCTATTGGGTAAGCTCAAATCTTATGAGCTACTCATCAAGAATAGAGAGGAAGAACAGAAGGCTGCCTCACCAGCCACAAGAAAAGAGAAGACCATAGCCTTCAAGGCAACTGAAGATCTGCCTGAAGACAAAGCCACAGGAAATGATGAACTGCTCAGTCTGCTGGCCAAGAGATTTTATAAGATGGCCAGAAAGGACTTCAGAAGGAGATCATACAAGGAGCAGGATAAGCCAAGGTATGACAAGTCCATTAACAATAATAAAGATATTATTTGCTTTGGTTGCAGGAAACCAGGGCACATAGTTTCTGACTGTCCAGAAAACAAGAACAAGGACAGAAGGGACAGGAAAGAAAGAAGAAAGGAAAAAGACTCCAAGAGGAATGGCAATGGCAAACCCTCATCAAGCAAAAACAAACATACAAGAAAAGGTTTTGTTTCTGAATCCTGGAGTGAGACTGAAGAAGAGTCAGAAGCCTCATCCAGTTCCAGCGATGATGAGGATGATGCAGAAGAGAAAGAGTTCTGCATGATGACAATCAATGCCTCACAGTATAATTCAGAAGAAGAGGAGTTAGAGTCAGACTTAGAGACTCAACCTGAAGAAGATCAGGTAATTGGTTCTTTTGATTTTAGTTCAGAGGATTTTAAATCTGAATTTAAAGCACTGTGTTTAGACCTGCTAAAGTCTGAGAAAGAAATTATCTCTCTCAGAAATCAATTATCTGAACACAATATTTTAAAGTCAGAAAACCTCAAACTCTCTCAGGAGTTGGAGAGCTGTAGGGAACAGATAGCTTCACTGAAAAGTGAGCTCTCTGAGGCCAAGAAGCTTGAAGAATCTCTTAATGGGAGAAGCATCAAGCTGATGGACATCACAAACACAGTGAACTCTAGATTTAACAGTACACTTGGCTTGGGTGCTTCATCAAGCCAACCCATAGTTCTAACAACTCCAATTAAATTCATTTCTGACAAAGGAAAGGGAGTTGTAGAGGTTGCTAGGAAGAATTCTGATCTGCCCTAGAAAACTAAGTCCCAGCAGAAATCGTCGAACGGAGCTCGACAATCGTCGAACGGAGATCGACGATCGCCGAACGCAGCTCGACGATCTCAGGCAAAATCGTCGAACGCAGATCGACGATCTCAGCCAAAGTCGTAGAACGCAGGTCGACGATCTCAAATACCTGACCTCAGCCATAGTCGACCGTCGAACGGAGCTCGACGATCTGACCCAAGATCGTCGAACGCAGCTCCAAGATCGTCGAACAGAGGTTAGAGCTCTGGAAACTTTTTCAAAGGCAAATCAAAATTTAATCCTAAGAGTCCTTCATCCCAAATCTTTAACCCTTATACTGAATGGATTATACCTCCAAGGAGATATCATCCTGAAGGATATAAGAGTCAACCTGGGATGTCTTTCATTTCAAAATTTAAAGGTTATCAACCTAGGCCCAAGGTAAACTGGGTCAAAAACAAATGAATTGTCTTACGTGCAGGTGAAGACCTATCCAACATCTAACCAGCAATGGTACTTGGATAGTGGGTGCTCTAAGCACATGACAGGGAACAAGGACAACCTCACATCCTTTAGAGCCAAGCTTGGACCCAAAGTTATCTTTGGTGATTCAAACTTTGGACAGACTAAAGGATATGGTGCAGTCCAGATTGGATCAGTAACTTTCAAGAAGGTAGCTTATGTGGAAGGACTGAAGCACAACCTAATTAGCATCAGTCAGCTGTGTGATGAAGGCTACGAGGTGACCTTCAGCAAAGCCTTATGCAAAATCAAGTCAGAGGACAACACAACTGTGTTGACAGGTAAAAGGAAAGGTAACATCTATCTAGTAGATTTTCTTTCAACTGATGTAGATATCTGCTTGTTCAATTCTGTCTATAGACCAAATATTTTATGGCATAAGAGACTAGTACACCTAAACCTTAGAACTATTGCTAGGCTATCCAAGGACAACCTTGTTAGAGGACTACCTTCTGGCCCCTACAAGAAGGAAGGACTCTGCAGGGCTTGTCAATTAGGCAAGCAAACTAAAAACAGCTTTAAGTCACTTAATAAGAGTGATTCACCTAGGATATTGTATCTGTTACACATGGATCTCTTTGGACCCATCACAGTACAAAGCCTAGGATGGAAATCCTACACTTTAGTAGTTGTAGATGACTTCTCTAGATTCACTTGGGTGTTCTTTCTAAGAAAGAAGTATGATAACTTTAAGTGTCTGACAGAGTTTCTCAAATGCATACAGACTGAGTTCAATACTCACATTGCCCTGATCAGAAGTGATCATGGGACAGAGTTTGATTCTCTTCTTATGCAAGAGTTCTGTCAGAGTGAAGGGATCAGGCATACTTTCTCAGCTCCTAGAACTCCTCAACAAAATGGTATAGCTGAAAGGAAAAATAGAACCCTTATTGAATCTGCCACTACATTGTTGTCAGATGCTCATCTACCTCTATACTTTTGGGCAGAGGCAGTGAACACCTCCAAATATGTGCTGAATAGAAGTCTGATACAAAACTAAAGGGAAAGACTCCCTATGAATTACTCAAAGGGAAGAAACCTAAAGTTGATTATTTTAGAGTCTTTGGTTGTATCTACTACATTCATAATAATGACAAGAAATATTTAGCAAAATTTTAAGCTAAAGCTGATGAAGGAGTGTTTCTGGGATACTCCATGATCAGCAAGGCTTATAGGGTCTATAATAAATCATCTTTGAAAATTGAGGAATCTGTTCACATTTCTTTTGATGAAACTAACATGTCTTTCAAGGAGAAGATTTCTTCTACCATAGAACCTTTGCAAGAACATTCTCTAGTTGAAGACTTGAACAAGTTACAGGTTACTCAAGAGGATGAAAGCAGTGAAGATGAAGGAAATGCTCAACATATTGAAGAACAACTTGAAGAGCCAGTTGTTGTACCACAAGAGGAAACAACAACACAGGTTGGTGAACAATCAACACCCCCTGTTGATTTAGTAACAATAAGAGACCATCCTGTAACGCCCCCGATTTTCCAGTGATTTATTTAATTTCTTATTTGACGTATTATGACGTCAGAGCGTTATGTTAGCGCGTTTTGCTCATGTGACGTTGTTAGAGCGTGTTTTTAGCTCTTTAGGTTCCCTGCGTAGCTTGGTGATGCCTGGTAGCAAGATTCCCTAGCGAGCCGGAGTCTGTTTGGTGACTCGGTGGAGCCTCTTGGGGAATGCTTGTGTTTTGGCTTCGGGAGTTTTTGCCCGAGTTTTGTTCGTCGGATTTTGTTACCGACTTTGTCGTTAGCGCGTTTTGCGTTCGTTAGGTTTGACCGGCCAAATTTTGGGATTTGCGTCGGGAGTGGAAAAGTTTATATTAGGAAATTAGATCGGCTAATTTTAGACTTGCTCGTCAAGTTTCATCGCGTTCCGAGCATTTTTGGAGCCTCGGCGCGCGATTGAAATTTGTATGTTTTCGCGTACGCCGTTAACTTTAGAAATTATTATCTCGAAAACGGTGCGTCGGAATTCAATTTCGACTTCGCCGTTGGATTCGTAGCGTCGTCATTCGCCTACGGTGCGAATATCGTTCGATTCGGCGCGCGTTTGGCCCTCCGTAACGATATAAGGTTATATCATTTTATAATAATTATAAATATTATTATATATATATATATATATAAAGAATTAAAAAAATATATAAATAAATAAAAAAAAAACATTCGGTGAGAATCATTCTCACCGAATCAGCCCCCCCTTTGTTTTGTTTTAAATTATTAATAATAATATTATTATAAGTTTATTTATATATATAAAAAAAAAGTGAATTAGGGGGAGGGAATCGGTGAGAAGGATTCTCACCGATTCAGCCTCCCCCCTTGTCTTTCCCGCCGAGCCAATAGCAGCCCCCGCCCCTTTTTGTTAATTTTTGTTATTTATTTATTATTATTAATTTAATTATATTACGTATTTATATATAAGAAGAAAAGTCCTTCTTCTTCCTCCGACCAGCAGCTTCCCCTGTGCGATTTTTTTTGACGAGTGCGGATCCGTTCGCGAATCTTCCGGCGGCCGCCACCGCCGATCCGGTGGACGGATTTTCGATCCGATCGCGGCGTTGGAAAGCTCTCGGCGAGAGCTTCGAGATCGCGGTAAGTTTTTCCCGTTTCGGTGACCGTTTCGCCTTAGTTTTTTTCGGCCCTAACCCCCGTTGTCCGTTTTTTCGTAGATCTCGTCTCCGCGTGTCCCCTTTTGGACGGATCTACGTAGTGGAGTATTTTGGGTGACGTTTTCAAGATCGATTTGAGGCAAGTGGGTTTCTCCCCTCTTGCGTGCCTCCATGAGTTGTATTTTTGCTTTATTTTCTTTGCTCCTTGTCGTAGAATAGGTGAGATAGGAATATTCCTAGTTTAGGGCTTGTGATCGGCCTAAACTAGGAAGTTATCGGAATTTATTTTAGTATAATTCGGCGGGTAGGGGGAAATAATTCGGCGGGTATTGGGAAATAATTCGGCGGGTAGGGAGAAATAATTCGGCGGGTTTTGGTTGTAGAACTTGGTAGTTTTTAGGTGGTGTTGTCGGCTAGTTTTGGTGCCGAATCGTGGATCCTTAGCATGTGGTAGCTGGGTTTCTGAAGGAGTATGGTACCAGGGGAGTTTGAGCCGTGGCCACCACCATTCCCTCCTTTGGACATTTTGGGTTCCTGTAAGAGGTTGGAACTCTATGTGTGTGGACCCTGTGGCGGCCCCTTTAGTACTCTTGAGACACCTGGACCTGGTTGTTCGGTTGTGACTGTTCTTAGTTTCCGACACAGGTTTGGGATTTGTGCCAGTGCTAATGATTTACAAGTTTAGGACTGTTAGTTCCTTTCATACTATTCTTTTGATGCATATTGGTGCCTTTTTTTGTCTCTGCAGGCTTGAGCGGAGTTTGGTACGTTATAGTACTTGTTGCATTTCTCTCACTTTACTTATTGTTTTACTTACATTTTGTCCCTTTTTGGATCCTTTAGCTGAGATTTTCAGCATCTCTCTTGCAGGGTTGGTAACCCTTTTTCTTTTTGCTCTTTTCACTCGATTATTATCCGATGTTTCTTTGCCTCTTGTTTTATTATTTCTTGCTGAGGTGTTCTTCTTTTGAATGCCTCAGGTTCAGGTCCTTATTATTTCTTGCTAGTTTCAGGAGTTTCCCTGTGGACTGCGTTGTGGCAGTGTTTTCCTCACTTGTTGAGGTAGTTCTTTAGCCTTGTAGTAGTACAGACATACATGCTCGCCAGCGAGTTCGTGTCAGGTTGTTGACGCTCGTTGGTGATTTTCCTTTGTGATATTAAGTCTTTGTTTAGCTGCTAGTTTACCTGTTTTGTGGTAGTTTCACTTGCTCTCTGGGAATGTTTTATGCTAGGTTGCTAGTTACTTTAAACCCTATAAAAGAACTACTATATGTATTGCATGATCAGCATGTTTTATAAAAGCTCAATCATTACTTTCCAAATGCGTAAAAAAGTTGTTTTCTTTATAAGTATTATAAATTGAAATCTAGGGTCTTGCATAGTGTAAGTTGTCCTCTTAGGACACTTATGCGCTCTTTTAGGATGTTAGGCATAAATGAAGTATTTTTCCGCTACGTATAAAAATAGTTTTCAAACCGTGGACTATCTGATCCACTGAGCCGAAGGATACGACCAATTAATTTAAAAATCAGTTTTCTATTCATTTTAACTTATGATTTGAAGGATTAGAGTGTCGCCTGAGCGTCAGCAGTTATCCCCTGCTTGACGTGGCATCACAGCTCGTAGTTATCTCGTGCTCTGATTTATTTATTAATGAGAAAATGCGGGTTGTGACACATCCAATTTCCCAAATAATTGGAGAAATCTCAGCTGGTGTGCAAACCAGAAATCAGGTCAACCAAAACCTGTTGCACACCTGCTTCCTATCTCAAATTGAACCTCAGTCCATTCAAGATGCAGATCAAGATCCACACTGGATCATTGCAATGCAAGAGGAGTTGCATCAATTTGAGAGAAACAAAGTATGAGAACTAGTGCCAAAGCCTAATGATCACTCCATTATTGGAACAAAATGGGTATTCAGAAACAAACTGAATGATCAAGGAGTAATTGTAAGGAATAAGGCAAGGCTAGTTGCTCAGGGATATTCTCAAGAAGAAGGGATAGACTACGACCAGACCTTTGCACCTGTTGCAAGACTAGAATCCATCAGAATATTCTTAGCTTATGCACCACATAAAGGCTTCAAGGTATATCAGATGGATGTCAAAAGTGCATTTCTAAATGGAGACATCAAAGAGGAAGTTTATGTCAGACAACCTCCAGGTTTTATCTCTCCAACTTATCCTGACTATGTTTTTAGATTGAATAAAGCATTATATGGTCTCAAGCAAGCTCCTAGAGCATGGTATGAGACCCTAGCATGCTTTCTCTTGGAAAATGGTTTTATAAGGGGTAGAGTAAACCAAACTCTTTTCATTAGAACCCATAAGTCCCATACCCTACTAGTACAAATTTATGTAGACGATATTATTTTTGGTTCTACTGACTCCAAATTGTGCAAAAGGTTCTCTAACCTGATGCATTCTAAATTTGAGATGAGTAGCATGAGTGAGCTATCCTTTTTGCTAGGATTGCAAGTCAAGCAACATGTTGAAGACATCTTTATTTCTCAAACCAAGTATGCAAATGAACTGGTTAAGAAATTTGGCATGTCTAAAGCACCTTGTATGAAAACACCCATGCCTACTAATGCAGTATTGGATGCTGATGAACATGGGAAACCTGTTGATCAGACAACATATAGAGCAATGATTGGCTCTTTACTGTATCTTACAGCTAGTAGACCAGATATAATGTTTGCTACATGTATATGTGCTAGGTTCCAAGTAAGCCCTAGAGAGTCACACCTAACACTAGTAAAGAGGATTCTCAGGTATGTTAAAAGTTGTCCAAATCTAGGTCTCTGGTATCCAAAAGATTCAGCATTTGATTTAACTGGATTCTCTGATGCTGATTATGCTTGATGCAGAATTGACAGGAAAAGCACCAGTGGAACTTGTCAGTTCCTTGGTGACAGACTTGTCTCTTGGTTTTGTAAGAAACAAACATCTGTGTCAACTTCAACTGCTGAAGCTGAATATATGGCTGCAGGCAGTTGTTGTTCACAAATCTTGTGGATTCAAAACCAACTCCTAGACTATGGCTACAACTTAGAGAAGTCTAAAATCTTTTGTGATAACACCAGTGCTATTTCTATAGCTCAAAATCCAGTCCTCCATAGTAGGACAAAACACATAGAGATTAGGCATCATTTCTTAAGGGATAATGTTGAAAAGAATAAAATTGAACTACACTATATCGCAACTGATTTACAAAGGGGAGATATTTTCACCAATCCATTGGATGAAAAGAAACACACCTTCTTCCTAAATCAGTTAGGAATGTTAGATGAAGGAAGTCTTAAGTAAAATCCAAGATCTTGAAAGCTTAAAAATTGACCAAGACTAGGCAAACATCCTGATTTTTCTTAGTGACTAGAATTTTTCTGATCTCTGAACTGCGCTCGACGATTTTCCCCCAGATCGTCGAACGGAGATCGACGATTTCCGAAATCGTCGAACTGAGTTCAGCGTTTCTCAGATAGTATGAACTATCTTTTCCGGTCAACGATCGTCGAACGGCGCTCGACGATTTTGTTCTCTGAACGATCGTCGAACGGAGCTCGACGCTCTCCAATATCGTCGAGCGGAGATCGACGATGTTGAATTCTCTTCAGATTCCTTTAGAAGCCTCGATCGTCGAACTGAGTTCAACGATCTTTCCAATTCTGCGTTGAACCCTAATATAAAACTCTTTTTTCGCCGTCGTTCTCCTTTGCGCTTTCGATTTCTCTGCAAGAATTTTCTTTCCCTCCAAACAGTTCTACATTTGGTCGTTTTGTTTGTTGAATTTTTGCAGGTACCCATGGCTGTGTCAGTTGCTGTTCTTGCTGCTATGAAGTTTGATGCTGGTTTTGATATTGACATAGAATCTTTCAGCACAACCGACCAGGTTTTTCAAGATATTTTAGGATTGTTCAAAGACCAGAATCTGACAGCAATAATGACCACCATGATCAAGCTGGCATCTGATGAGATAAAGGAATGGGTTTATACTGCTCACAATCAAGATAACTCCACCATTGTTGGGTCTATATCTGGAACTCCGGTACCCTTAACCCCAACAATTCTATCAGAAGTTTTTGAGTTGAGGAATGGTGAAAATACTGCTGAATTATCTGGAGAAGAGTATTCTGAACTGCTTGCCAGAATGGGTCATTCAGAGGGCAACCCTAGCAAGCTCTTCAAAAGGAACCTTTCTGTGGAATATAGATTTATGGCAGATGTTGTTGGGAAAGTGCTACTGGCTAAGCACTCTGCCCATGATACAATTTCAAGGTATCAGCTCTGCCTCATGGGATCTCTTGTAGACAGAAAGAATCTGAACTGGGGAGAAATCTTCTTTGATCTCATCAAGAAGAAAATCAACAAAAGCTTTGTTAACTTTGGGAGAATCATTGGAGTGTTTCTGCAGCACAGGTGTCCTGCCTTGCTGGTCTCCTCTAGAATTCATATAAATGCCTCCAAGAGACTGTCTTGTGCCCTCTTTGGAAAGTGGGACAGACAAATCAGCAAGCCCAGCAGGCCCTCCTCCAGCACTCCTTCAGGCACAAGGACTCTAAGAGTCACTCCTCCACAGGTCTCTGCCCCTGTAGATGACCTGCCTGCTATTATTGCCTCTCCTCCTCCTCCTCCAATTCCATCCCTTGCCCTACCATCTACCATTCCAGCTCCATCAACCATCATCATATCCAGCCCCTCGCCAACATGCACACCATCTCCAGCCCCTATTCTTCCACAACCAGAAGAACAATTCCACCCACTATTCTCCTACCCTCCACCAGCTGTCACTTCATCACCCTCCATTCCATCCTTCACCCTGATTGATGATTCCTTTATGGATGATTCCCCATCATCTCCTCCTGAGCTACCCTCATCCTCCACTTCCTTTCAAGACCTTCTACACCAAATCATAGACCAACCAACTTTCACCCCATCTATCTCCATTCCACTATCCTCCATTTCCACCTTACCAACACCTCAGCCATCCCTTCCACCATTCTCCATCTCTCCACTACCAGAACCATCAGCTGCTCCTCTATCTTCTACCTCTGCTCCAGTCATCCTTGAGCAAGTAGACCTCCCAGCCCTTACTGACAGGCTGTATGAACTGCTAGCCCCCAGGCTTTCACTTCTTCTGGAGACCTCCTTGGCTCCACTACACCTGTCAGTGGCAGCTCTCTCTGCCAGGATCTCTTCCCTCTTCCCTCAGGCAGCTCCTACAGCAGTGTGCCTTGATCCAGATTTGTCTGAATCTAGGCAGGGGGAGATGCCATATGAAGTGAGTCTTCATGCTGCTGCTGTTGCTGCTGCTGCTTCTGTGACTGCTTCTGTGAGCCTGTCTGCTACTGCTGCTGCTGTTATTGCTGTTTCTTCAGCTTCTGATCCTGCTGCTTGAAAGATATAGTACCTAATCACCTAGAGGGGGGGGGGGGTGAATAGGTGACTTGAATCTTTTTAACTTTTTATGCAGCAATCAGATAATATCATAGAATTCTATCTACTATATCACAGCACATATGCAGCAATCACAGTCAACAACAATCACACAGTAGACACAGAGTTTTATAGTGGTTCCCCAAGCTTTGGGTATATCCACTTTCCCCCTTCGCCTATCTAGCAGTGTACTAGATTCGGCCAAACTCCTCCACTATCTCAGAACCCAAAACAGGCTCCTACACCTCAGGCCCAAGGCCCTACAACTCAGCTTTTCCACAAAGCCTACACTCAGCCACAAAAGGCCTACACTCAGCCACCAAGGCCTACACTCAGCCACAAAGGCCTACACTCAGCCACCAAGGCCTACACTCAGCCACCAAGGCCTACACTCACAGATTTAACTCTCCTACTCTCAGCCTTTATAATTGCAGGCTTACAATCTCAGATCCCTAAGGATCCTACAAGTTATAATGAATACAAAAAGTATAAACTCAACAACTTAGATGAAAGAGAGATAAGTTGTGAGATTCTTGATGAGTTCTTGGAAGAACTCAGCTGAAATCAATCTGACTTGGCTTTCTTCAAAGCTTCTTGAATGTAGAACACAATAAGACTGATTCCTCTGCAGTTGATCCTTGATCTCTGCTTCTTAAGATTCAGACCAATCTGAATCCTTCTTCTCAGCTGAGTTCCAACAGCTGATTTCTTGGATGGAGCTCTCTCTCTCCAACTTCTTAGATCTGCACTTGATTCTTCAAGGAATAGCTAGATCTTCTTTGTTAAATACTTGATCAATAAATTGAACAACGTTTTTAATCTTCAACAACAACCACAGTTTCTGTAGACTGTATAAGCCTATTTATAGGCCTTCTTCATGGTAACCGGCTGGTCCGGTCCATAACTGAATTCTGACAACTCTGACAGGTGCTGTAGACCGGCTGGAATGGCAGCTGTCAAGTCATCCAGTCAGTTCTTGAAAATTCTGTAACTGTCTAGAAGTGTCGAGACTATCTGTCTTTAAGTGTCGATACTTATAGACTAAGTGTCGACACATGTTGTCTAAGTGTCGACACTAGCCTACAAGGTGTCGACACAACTCCTTGTGTTGTAGATTTTGTATCTCGACACAACTTCTTCTTCATGTGTCGATACTGAAATTGAGTGTCGACACAAGTACTTGTACTTCAGAATCTTGCTGAATTCTTCTAAGTGTCGACACAACACCTTTGTGTCGACACATCTTCATGTGTTGACTCTGTTAAGTGTCGACACTGCTTCTAGGTGTCGACACATGTCTTCAGTGTTGATACTTATTGTGTGTCGACACATTGCTCTGGGTGTCGACACTTTCTTCTTCTGTCGAGACTCTGGCTGAGTGTCGACACAACTCCTTAGTGTCGACACTTGTACTTAGAATATTTTGTTGAACTTTGTTGTTCTTTGCTAAGTGTCGACACAGCTCCTTGTGTCGACACTTTCTTCAAGTGTTGAGTCTTCAGATAAGTGTCGACACATTGTTCTGGGTGTCGACACTTACTTCCAGTGTTGACTCTTCTGCTAAGTGTCTACACATTGTTCTGAGTGTCGACACTTGTACTTAGTCTCTGCTGATTTTGCTGAGTGTCGACATAGCCTCCAAGTGTCGACACTTTCTGATGTAGACACAACTTCACTGGGTGTCGACACAATTGTTAAGTGTCAACACAGTTTTACTGGCTTTTCTTCATTGAGTGTCGACACAGCTCCTTGTGTCGACACTTACTGTCTGGTGTTGACTCAGCATCCCTGGTGTCGACATAATGACTCCAAGTGTCGACACTGCTTGTCTGGGTGTCGACACAAGTCTTCTTAAGTGTCGACACTTTCCCTCTGGGTGTCGACACATGGATTTAGAAACTTTTTCTTCTTTCCTGTAAATACTTAGCCTGCACAAGTATACTCAAAACACATCAAATACATTTTGATGTATATCATTGAGTTGGGTGAGGCTTCTTCAAATCAGGTACATTTGAACCAATGTACCCAACAATCTCACCCTATTTGGAGAAGTCATAACCCTTAGTCAATGATATACACCATTCATAATAAAATTACAAAATGATGTAAAGTAGGATTATAAATCAGGGCTAACATAAACATGTATGAAACAAACATGTACACATAGATTGCATCACAGAACAATTATGAAATAAATTTAACACATAGCAAATTTATGACACAACACATTGTTCCAATACTTTGTCATATTCATGTTTCAAAAAGTTTACAGAATGGTTTACATCAAAAGATTACATAGTAAACTTTAAGAAAATTCTAATTCTATTTCTTTTCAGGCTCCTTGATCACTATTCCCTTTCTAGCTTGTACTTTTGCCTGAACAGGAGCTTCAGCAATTTCAGTATCAGCAGACTTCTTGCCTTTCAGATCTTTCTTCTTAAGTTCCTCAGCCTTGATCTTTTGCCTTTCAAAATAATGATATGGCTTTGGAAAGTACTTGCTAGGCTCCTGGGCAGTAGGAGGTAGCTTTCCCATCTTGGCCTTCCTTCTATATTGAACTATGGCCTCCTGCCTTGATTCATGTTTCCTCCATTCAGCCTCAGAAAACCATTTATTCCTGTCATGGATGTTATCCTTTGCTGCTTTCCATGCAGTCAAAATAATGTTCCTAGAGGTGGGGCTCCACTGCTCAAAGTCAGGTCTTTGTTCAGCTTGCTCCCTGAACCTCTTCTTTGATAATCTGGTTTCCTCTTCAGCTTTCTCCTTCAGGATGGCTTCCTGTAAAGCTTCAGAGACAGGCTGAACAACTTTCTCTATTATGACATTGTCCTTACCACCAGGTGGGTTATACATGGACTGTATGTCAGCATGGATCATGTCAAAATCTGGTGGAGGATAGATCACCTGAGCTACTTCTGGTTGCTCACCTCCAAGATAGGCAGGGTTAATTCCAGATTCAGCTACATTATCATCATCACAAAGAGGAGGATAACCAAGAGTGGCTCTGATGGAATTAGAAACCCATTTTGCATGGTCAGAGCCAGCTTTGACTAAGACCCTCTCCCCCTTTATGACTTCTCTTTCAATATGATCACTTAAGTCATCTTTTTGAAATCTGATTTGGGAATTGAGATAATTAACTCCATCCCTGTAGAAAGGTCTTAACCTTTGGATTTTTTCAGAGATCAGCTTCTGAGAGTATTGAATAGCAGTTGTAATATCAGTTAAGCTCTCTTGCAGTGCTTTATCAAAAGCTGTCATAGCAGTAGCAGTAGAAGTTGTTAGGCCAGCAGCAATGTTCTTCATTTCTGTGACAATAGCATTGTGGGATTCTGTCAAATTGTCATTCATTCTGAGTTGATTTTCAAGTACATATCCTTGCTTCAGGGCTATGTCATCTACTTGAGTCTTAATCTTTTCTTGGTGTGTAGCTAAGTACACCACTGCATTCCCCCCTTTGTGGAAGCAGTCTGTCATCTCCTTCTTGTTAAGATTCATTTCAAATCTTATTGACTTAATATCCTGGGCCAAATCAAACTGTAATGATTTCTGCCCTTCATCCACATAAGTCTCTATTGCTTTTCTATGCTCATCCAGCTTGATCTGCATAGTAACCATCAGTGCACTATAATCAAAAGCTGGTGCTGGCTGTACTATAGGCTGTGGTGCTATGGTTTGTAATGCCTTCTTGTAACTTTGGCTCCTTCTTCTGAAGACCTGAAATTTCTTCTTCTTAGCCCTTGCATCATCCTCATCTTCAGAAGCTGAGGAGCTGGCTATATCTACCCTTTCCTTTGGTGGTTCTTCAGCAGCTTGGGGCTTGTCAGTCTCATGCCTTGCAGGCTCTTCAACAAATAATACTTGCTCCCCCTCAAGTGGAGCATTCTCCCCCTCAGTAGCTGCATCTTTGGTATTCTCTAGGTCTGCCTGATCTAGATTGAGAAATAAATCTTCCATAGTAAACTCTTGTGGAGAATGAGCTGGAGAAACTCTGGGCTCTTCAACCACTGGATCAAATACAAACTGAGCTGCAACAGATGTGTCTTCCATGACAACATCTGGGACTTGACTAGCAGGCTGTGGTTGATGATAAACATCAGACAAATCAGTATCTTCTAAAGGAAAATCTAAAGCATTAAGCTCAGTGATTACCTCTAGGATGATGTTGGTTGCTTGTTCACTTTCTAGTGTAGTTGGTTCTTCTACAACTAGAGACTCCCCCTGGATGTGATCCTTGTGTATGGGGCTAGCTTGAGGTAGCTCCCCCTGGATCTCAGCAACATATTGAGGAGCAGGAGACTTTACAGCAGTTCCTTCCTCATTCTCATCTGGTGTAAAAACCACTTGCTCTTCACTTTCAGAGCTGCTAGTGGACACTTGAGCCACTGGAGCAGTTTTCCTCTTCTTCTTTGGAGGTGATATCTTCTCAGGAACTATCTTTTCAGGGGTTGGCATCTCTTTAGACAACACCCTGTCCCATCTGGAGAAAATTCTCATATCCATTTTTCTCATGTGATTGATTTTGCTTCCAGCAGCTTGTTGCATAACCTCTGGTATGGTACCAGCTAGGTATAGACTTATGATCCTGCCCAGATTGGGCTTCTTCAAGCTTTCCTTTATTTTCTCAAGAACTATCACATACAAATCTGTTTGCAAAGTGAAGATGATTCTTGTCATAATACTGAACATAGAGGCAGATACCCTATCATGCCCTCCTGGCTTACTGAGAATTACTTTACCAACAATCTTAGACAGAAATTTCCCTTGGCTGTTCATGCCCTTTCTATTAAAAACAGAGCCAATTTTCATCTTAGAATCTAGACCACACCATGTTAGAGCTTCCCTGGTCTTTGAAGCAGTAACCTCATCTTCTTCTTTTGTTTTTGGTAACTGTAATACTTTCCTCAGACTTTTAGGTGAAACCTTCACCTTCTCACCATGAACCCTGGATTTGATCTTGAATCCAGTTTCATCTATCTTAGCTCCATTTAGGAATTCCAAGACTTCCTTTTTCCAGATCTTTGTAGGCTCAGAAACCAGAAATTATAATCCCGAGTCTGCAACTAGGGTTATAACGTTCTTGATTTCCTGGTCAGCATCCCCAAATGCGTCACGCACCAGTTCGTATCCTTCGTTGACATTCTCCTCAAGCTTTGGCGCCATTAGGGTTTGTAGAATTTGACTTGAGAGAAGAGAGGTGTCGACACAGAAGTTTTGGTCTCGAAACTTTTGAAAGCGTGTCGACAGACTAAGGCAAAATTCTATTTATACCTTTCTACTTTTGAAGATGAAAAGGCGGGCAGCCAACTTAAATTGTGTCGACACTGTCAATAAGTGTCGACACTAACTTATAATGTCTCGACACATATGTGTCGACACAAGTTTTAGTCAACATATATATATGTGTCGACACTTGTTTATGTGTCGACACCACTTAACTCGACATTTAGTCGAGACTTTACTTAGATAATTCTGAGTAAACACTATGTGTCGACACCACCTTGGTTGTGTCGACACCAACTTGTCATGTGTCGACACTAATATTCAAAAGTGTCGACACCAACTTCCTAGATGTGTCGACACCTTTTCCCTGAAGTGTCGACACCACTTTTCTGTGTCGACACAGATATCTCTGTGTGTTGACACCTTTTTACTTGGCCAATTTCCAATACTATAAACTTACTCTAAGTTTATCATTCCTAGTTCAATCTTTAACCTATTGAACTTAGTTTCTTCTAGGGGCTTAGTATACATATCAGCTAGTTGATTATCTGTTTTAACATATTCTAGTAAAATATCCTCTTTCTCTACATGCTCCCTAAGAAAATGATATTTTATCTCAATATGTTTAGTTCTACTATACGAAACAGGGTTATGTGCAATTGAAATAGCACTTGTAGAATCACAGAAGAGTGGAGTTCTACTTACCTGAAATCCATAGTCCTCAAGCTGATGTTGTATCCACAGAAGTTAAGCACAGCAACTTCCTGCAGCCACATACTCTGATTCTGCAGTGGAGATAGCCACACTTGTTTGCTTTTTGCTACTCCATGAAATCAGTCTCCCACTTAGGAATTGACAGGTTCCAGTTGTGCTTTTTCTGTCTTCTTTTCATCCTGCAAAGTCTGCATCTGAATAACCTGTTAGTTCAAAATCCCCATTCCTAGGGTACCAGAGGCCTAGATAAGGAGTGCCCTTTAGATATCTCAATATCCTTTTGACTGCTGTCAAATGAGACTCTTTAGGGCAGGCTTGATACCTTGCACAGACACCTGTAGCATACATGATATCTGGTCTACTTGCAGTCAAGTATAATAGGGAGCCAACTATCTCTCTATACAAGGTTTCATCTACAGGTTTCCCTGCATCATCCTTGCTAAGAGACATACTTGACCCCATAGGAGTCTTCATGGTGCTGGATGAATCCATACCATACTTCCTTATGAGTTCTAGGGTGAACTTGGACTGGCATATGGATAAACCACTCTTAGTCTGTCTTACTTGGAGACCCAAGAAGAACTTTAGCTCTCCCATACTACTCATCTCAAATTGACCTTGCATTAGCTTTGCAAACTTTTTGCAAAGGCTACTTTCAGTAGACCCAAATATAATGTCATCTACATATATTTGGACTAGTATTACTTTGCCTCTAGATTCCCTAAGGAATAGAGTCTTGTCTATTTTCCCCCTTGTGAACTTATTCTCAATGAGGAAACTAGACAGGGTTTCATACCAAGCCCTAGGGGCTTGCTTTAACCCATATAAAGCTTTCCTAAGTCTATAGACATGATTAGGTAGAGTTGAATCAACAAAAACCTGAGGGTTGTTTCACATAGACTTCTTCTTTAAGATTACCATTTAGAAATGCTGACTTGACATCCATTTGGTAAACTTTGAATCCTTGAAAGGTTGCATAGGCCAGGAACATTCTTATGGCTTCCAGTCTGGCTACTGGAGCAAAGGTTTGATCAAAATCAATACCTTCTTCCTGCCTATATCCTTTAGCAACCAGTCTTGCTTTGTTCTTAATGATGACTCCTTGTTCATCCATCTTGTTCCTATAGATCCACTTGGTTCCAATTATATTGTGGTCTTTAGGTTTAGGAACAAGCTCCTAGACCTTGCATCTCTTGAACTGATTGAGTTCTTCTTGCATTGCCTCTATCCAAAGAGGGTCTTTGATGGCTTCTTCAAACTTCTTAGGTTCAACTTGGGATAAGAAATTGGAGTAGATTGCTGTATTCAGGTTTCTGATCCTTGTTTGTACCCCTTGTCTTGGATCACCAATGATTTGCTCTACTGGATGATCTCTAAGATGCCTATTGGCTGGAGGCATCCTTACTTCTGGTTGAACCTCTTCAGTTTCATCATCTTGCTGTACTCCTTGTACTTCTTCTGCATTTGGTACATGTAGTACTCCCCCTGGACAACAGCCACTGTTTTCTACTTGCTGTCTTGCAGTAGATTCTTCTACTAGAGTGAGCTTGTCCATCTTCTTTGTTAAACCTGTGGGGTTGCATATACTACTAGACAACTCATTGTTAATAAGTCTAGTTTTATCAAATACTACATGTACAGTCTCTTCTACAACTTGAGTAGACAAGTTGTAGATTCTATAAGCCTTACTATTGTTGTTGTACCCAACAAAAATTCCCTCTTGGGTCTTGGCAGCAAACTTAGTCAAGTAAGACTTACCATTGTTAAGTATGAAGCATTTGCAACCAAAGATCCTGAAGTTGGATAGGTTTGGTTTCTTGCCTTTCACAACCTCATAGGGGGTCTTGTTGAGGCCTTTAGTTATGGTAGCCCTATTAATAACATGACATGCAGTATTAACTGCTTCAGCCCAGAAATATTCTGGTAGTGATGTATCACTTAATAGGGTCCTACCAGCCTCAATCAAGGTTCTATTCATCCTCTCAGCAATGCCATTTTGCTGAGGTGTTCTTGGTGAAGAAAACTCTTGAAATATCCCAAATTCTTCACATAGTTTTGTCATGCTATCAGACTGAAACTCAGTACCATGGTCACTTCTTATTTTGACCACTGTACTATTTAGTTCATTCTGAATTTGTCTAACAAAGCTATAGAAGACATTGAGTGTTTCAGATTTCTGTCTTAGAAAGAACACCCAGGAGAACCTTGAGTAGTCATCCACAACTACAAAGGTATAGACCTTCCTACCCAGGCTGTGAACTGGCATTGGACCAAAGAGATCCATATGCAAGAGGTATAAACACCTCACAGCATCTTTGTTTTCTATGCTTCTAAAGGTGGATCTAGTCTGCTTGCCCTTTTGACAAGCTGAGCAAATACCATCTTTAATACACTTAACTTGAGGACCATTCCTCACTAACTCTTGACTAAAGAGTTTGCCAATTGTCTTGTAGTTTAGATGGGCTAGCCTCTTGTGCCATTTGACACAATGAGAGACTTTCTCATCAGCTACAAGACACACTTGAGAACCATTGGTCTCACACATAATGTCTAAGCACTAGACATTTCTTTTTCTATAACCAGTCAAAATGATCTTTTGATCATTTGACCTCTTGATATGACAACCATCCTTAACAAATGAGATGTTATACCCTACATCACTTAATTGACTTATACTTATTAGGTTGTGTTTCAACCCTTTAACATAAGCCACTTGAGTAATGGTAACCAAGTTACTAAAAATGTTACCAAACCTTTTGATGATTCCTTTTTCAGAACCACCAAAGGTGACTTTTGGACCATCCTTTATTGGTGTGTAGTCCTTTAGTAAATCCCTTGTTCCAGTCATATGTCTGGAACATCCACTGTCCAAGTACCATATAGGGGCATGGCCACTTGGACTCTCCTGCAAAACAGATTAGTGAACCTTAGAACCCAAAGAATTCTTGGGTCCTTGGTACTTGTTAGTTTGCATCCTGACAAGGCTACCTGCTGGTCTTCCATCAGGCAGTTTGCTACTCACTTTGGCACTAGCATTGTGCCAACAGTCCATTGCAAAGTGGCCAACTTTGCCACAGCACCAACACTCAAACTTATTGTACCTTTGCTTAGGTACTGTCTTTGCTGTTTTATCCACAGCTGGCTTATTGAGTGTTGGGGCTTTGCCCTTGAACTTGGACTTGGACTGAACAGTCCTTGCAGGTCTAGTAAACCCTAGTCCAGCTTTACCTTTGTGATGAATAAATTCATCAATTATGGGTAAAACAGACTTTGGTTTTGAAAACCTAGCAACTAAGTCCTTCTCCTTCTGAAGATTAATCTCCAGACACTTGATTTGATCATTCTTAAATGATATAGTTCCCATTTGAATCACAGTTATGTGCTTCAATCTGGCTATCTCATTTAGTTTTTGATCAAATGACTTCTCAAACTCAGTTGCAGCAACTTTATGATTAGCAATTTCCTTTGCCTGACTTTTGGATAGGGACTTGCTCTTCTTATTATCTTGCAAAAGAACTTTATATTCATCTATTAACTGATGAATATCTTCTTCAGACCCAGAAGCACTCTCATCATTTGATGAAGATGAATCTGATTCTGTACTGGCACAAGAAACTGAACTTAAAGTTGAACTTTGTACCTTACTAGGTCCTGGATGCTCCAGGATTTTGTCATTTTCAATCAATGCCATTAGTCCTTGGCACTGACAGTCTTCTTGTTCATAAATAGAATTCATAATCTGCATGAACTCTTCTTCTTCTTCCTCATCAAACAACCCTATATATGCTTCTGCATCTGACTCAGTTTCTGATGAAGATAAATCTGACAGGGTCTTATCCTTTTTGGCAACAAAAGACTTCTCCTTATTGCCCTTGTATAGAGTCTTTTTCTTGTCACCAGACTCCTTTCTCTTCTCTGGACAATCTGCTATCATATGACCTTGTCTATTACAGCAATAGCACACAATTTTTGATAGTGTAGCTTTGCTAGACTTTGACTTTTTCTTGTCTTTCTTTGAAGACCTCTTTTTCTGATAAGAGTCTTCCTTTCCCTGTGAAGTAGATGGCCTTGACCTCCACTGTTTCTTCTTTAAGAATTTCTGAAAATGTCTTGTGAAAGCAGCAAAGTCCTTATCACTTTCACTGCTTTCAGACTTTGTACTGACTGACTCATCTGACTCAGATTCAGCAACCTTTGGAGGTTGAGTAGGTGACTTACCTCTGTACTTTCTGGGGGCTTCTGATTTAAAGGCCACTGTCCTTTCCTTGTGTTCATTTCTTGTGGATTTCTCCTCTTCTTTCCTCACTGTCAACTGCATTTCATAAGACAACAGTTTGCCAAACAATGTAGGTGGAGGAATTTCTGCCAACTTAGCCATTTCTCTAATGGAACAGATCTTGGTGTCCCAATCTTTTGTTAGGGACCTTAGAAACTTGTCATTGAGTTCATAATTACTGAACTCTCTGCCATAGGACATGAGTTCATTCACTATCCTGTAGAACTTCTTATAGTACTCAGTTATGCTATCACCCTTTCTTTGTCTAAAACTTTCATACTCTTGATTTAGCAAGGATTTTCTGTCTTGTCTAACTTCTTCAGAACCCTCCATATACACAATAAGAGTATCCCACATCTCTTTGGCTGTCTTACAGTGTATTAGATTCTGAAAAGTTGCATCATCTATGGCACTAACTATGATGTTCTGAGCCCTCTTATCCATAGTAGCTAGAACTATTTCATCCTTTGTCATTTCAGAGAAATCCTTTGGTGTTCTCTGATTAGCATCTAGGACTGACACCTTCATGGGCACATATGACCCTTCCTTTACTGTGATATAAATCCTAGGGTCTGAGGCTTCTATAAACAGCCTCACCCTTTCCTTCCATATGCCAAAGATTTCCTTCCTACATATAGGTAGTTTCATGGATCCCAATTCCTTGTGATTTTCAGTGGAACCCATGGTTCTTGATTTTCTTGAATCTGTAATTGACTTAACCTGAATCTGCCAACAGGATCTCCTCAGACAGTTATGTCCCTTTTTGAGAAACCTGGCTTTGATACCACTTGAAAGATATATTACCTAATCACCTAGAGGGGGGGGGGTGAATAGGTGACTTGAATCTTTTTAACTTTTTATGCAGCAATCAGATAATATCACAGAATTCTATTTACTATATCACAGCACATATGCAGCAATCACAGTCAACAACAATCATACAGTAGACACAGAGTTTTATAGTGGTTCCCCAAGCTTTGGGTACATCCACTTTCCCCCTTCGCCTATCTAGCAGTGTACTAGATTCAGCCAAACTCCTCCACTATCTCAGAACCCAAAACAGGCTCCTACACCTCAGGCCCAAGGCCCTACAACTCAGCTTTTCCACAAAGCCTACACTCAGCCACAAAAGGCCTACACTCAGCCACCAAGGCCTACACTCAGCCACAAAGGCCTACACTCAGCCACCAAGGCCTACACTCAGCCACCAAGGCCTACACTCAGAGATTTAACTCTCCTACTCTCAGCCTTTATAATTGCAGACTTACAATCACAGATCCCTAAGGATCCTACAAGTTATAATGAATACAAAAAGTATAAACTCAACAACTTAGACGAAAGAGAGATAAGTTGTGAGATTCTTGATGAGTTCTTGGAAGAACTCAGCTGAAATCAATCTGACTTGGTTTTCTTCAAAGCTTCTTGAAAGTAGAACACAATAAGACCGATTCCTCTGCAGTTGATCCTTGATCTCTGCTTCTTAAGATTCAGACCAATCTGAATCATTCTTCTCAGCTGGGTTCCAACAGCTGATTTCTTGGATGAAGTTCTCTCTCTCTCCAACTTCTTAGATCTGCACTTGATTTTTCAAGGAATAGCTAGATCTTCTTTGTTAAATACTTGATCAATAAATTGAACAACCTTTTTAATATTCAACAACAACCACAGTTTCTGTAGACTGTATAAGCCTATTTATAGGCCTTCTTCATGGTAACCGGCTGGTCCGGTCCATAACTGAATTCTGACAACTCTGACAGGTGCTGTAGACCGGCTGGAATGGCAGCTGTCAAGTCATCCAGTCAGTTCTTGAAAATTCTATAACTGTCTAGAAGTGTCGAGACTATCTGTCTTTAAGTGTCGACACTTATAGACTAAGTGTCGACACATGTTGTCTAAGTGTCGACACTAGCCTACAAGGTGTCGACACAACTCCTTATATTGTACATTTTGTATCTCAACACAACTTCTTCTTCATGTGTCGACACTGAAATTGAGTGTCGACACAAGTACTTGTACTTCAGAATCTTGCTGAATTCTTCTAAGTGTCGACACATCTTCATGTGTTGACTCTGTTAAGTGTCGACACTACTTCTAGGTGTCGACACATGTCTTCAGTGTTGATACTTGTTGAGTGTCGACACATTGCTCTGGGTGTCGACACTTTATTCTTCTGTCGAGACTCTGGTTGAGTGTCGACACAACTCCTTAGTGTCGACACTTGTACTTATAATATTTTGTTGAACTTTGCTGTTCTTTGCTAAGTGTCGACACAGCTCCTTGTGTCGACACTTTCTTCAAGTGTTGAGTCTTCAGCTAAGTGTCGACACATTGTTCTGGGTGTCGACACTTACTTCCAGTGTTGACTCTTCTGCTAAGTGTCGATACATTGTTCTGAGTGTCGACACTTGTACTTAGTCTCTGCTGACTTTTGCTGAGTGTCGACACAGCCTCCAAGTGTCGACACTTTCTGATGTAGACACAGCTTCACTGGGTGTCGACACAACTGTTAAGTGTCGACACAGTTTTACTGGCTTTACTTCATTGAGTGTCAACACAGCTGCTTGTGTCGACACTTACTGTCTGGTGTTGACTCAGCATCCCTGGTGTCGACACAATGACTCCAAGTGTCGACACTGCTTGTCTGGGTGTCGACACAAGTCTTCTTAAGTGTCGACACTTTCCCTCTGGGTGTCGACACATGGACTTAGAAACTTTTTCTTCTTTCCTGTAAATACTTAGCCTGCACAAGTAAACTCAAAACACATCAAATACATTTTGATGTATATCATTGAGTTGGGTGAGGCTTCTTCAAATCAGGTACATTTGAACCAATGTACCCAACACTGCTGTTGCTGTGCCTCTAGCACAAAGTCCTCCTGCTGTAATCCTTACAATAGACCTCAGGTCTTTGCTATCAGATTTTGATCAGTTTTACTTCAGCTGTCTGCCAGAGGTCAATGCTGTCCAGCCTCCAGAAGATTTATCCAAGGCACTTGTGCCATTTTCCTGCTGTGACCCTAGCATTATCACCTCCTTTTGTAAATTCAGTGTATGCTACTGCTGAAAATGTGTATGCTGCTGCTGAAAATGTTGATGCTGTTGCTGAAAATATTGATACTGCTGCTGAAACTTATATTGTTGCTATTGAGCCTATTTCTAAGGAAATTCTGATGTCAGAGGCACCTGAATTTGATCCTTCTGCAGTTGTTACTGCTTCTACTCCATCTGCTGCTGTTACTACTTCAACACCTGCTGCTACAACTTCTGCCTCATCTGCTTCTGTACAACTCAAGAAGGACTTAATGAAGAAAATAGATGCTATTTATGATGACCAGAGTTCTAAGAGTGATGAATTTAGAACAGACTCTGATGACTCTTCTGCTACCATTGCCAGGAAAAGGAATGCAAGGAGCAAAGCTATGAAGAGAGTACCTCCTGCTAAAGTCAAAGATAACAATGACATTCCATACTACATTCTACATGACTGCCCTATTACTGAACACTGGATGCAGTACTCCAAGAACCAGCTAAAGGCAATGCAAAAGAAGAGAAAATATGATAAGGGTTCCTCCCAATTCCAGCACTCTCATCCTCCTCCACCACCTCCTCCTGATGCAGGTGCAGGTGGAAGCTCTGATGCTCAACCCCCAGCCAGAAGTCAGGCTCCCTATCAGCCTCATGCTAGATCTTATAATAGGGGAAGCCAATCAAGGGGATCTCAATCCAGGAGAGGAGGATATAGATGAAATCAAAGAGATCTTCAAGTTTACTCCAAAGGGTACTCCAGGCAACACCCATATTCTAGGGGAAGACAAATTTCAACTGATGCAACATCTGGTCCTTTCCCTTATAAGCTGAAAGAAACTATGTCTGCCAGGCCTCCTCAAGACAATCCCTCTAACAGATATGAGCCACCTGTACCTTTTGAGGATCCTGAGAACAATCCAGCTGCCTGGACTGCAAGATTAAAAGAACTAGTTGCACTAGATCAGATGAAAAAGGCTAGAGAGCAAGGAATAGATTCATCCAACATCTCAACAATGTCTGAACAAAGACAGAAAGAGCTAGAGAGATATGCTTCAAGTAAATTCTTTAATGCTGACAGGTATATGGAATTACATCCTGAAGCTGTGGTTCCCAGGCCTAAAAAGCAAACATATTTGGGTGCAGCAGATGATACCATATCAAACAAGGAAGCCCTCAATCCTAACAAAGAGATCAAACTTGTTAAGGGCAAAGAAAAGAAATGATATTGTAAGGTGACATTCTCTGTGATTTCTGATTATCTGGATGATATATATATCTCTGTGTTTCTGCTTTGTCTAGCTTGTTTCTTTTCTATTTTGCTGCTTGTATGCTGTTATTTAAATTTTTCCAAAGTCTGTAAATAGTAATCCTAACCCAAATAGGGGGAGATTGTTGGAACACCCTATTACTAATTTGGGTCAGGATCACTATGTCTCTAGGAACCTTTGTTTTACCTCCTGTATAGCTCAAAAGGTCAATTAGAATTGAGTCTAAGGGTTAGAAGTCTAGGTTTGGAAGCTGCCCTCAAGACCAAAGATTTTGTGTTTGGAGACTAAGTCATTTCGTCGAGCTCAGCACGACGATTCGTCGAACTCCGATCGACGATCGTCTAGCTCAACTTCGACAGATCGTCGAACTCCATTCGACGATCGCTGAGCTCAACTTCATTATATCGTCGAACTCCGTTCGACGATCGGTGAGCTCAGGTCGACGATTTTGACTCTGCTTTTGATCTTTATCTCTGAGCTCAGTTCGACGATCTTTGAGCTCAGATCGACGATATTTTGCTGCTGTATATTTCCAGATCGCTGAGCTCAGCTCGACGATAGCAGAGCTCAGTTCGACAATTTCAGATAACTTCAAGGATATTTCTAGATTCAAATTCAAATCAGTTAAGGCATTATTCTGCAATTAATTCAGAGATTTCCTAGCCGTTTTCATTCATTTCTGGACCAAGTTTCAAGGAATATTTCTATGGACTTTCCTCCAGAAGAGATTTTGCAATTAAGGATGCAATTAATGCAGGCCAACGACTATTCTTCTCAGAGAGAATGTTTTGTTCAGTACCAGAGAATAAAAGACAGAATTTTTTGAGTCTCAAAGAGAATACAGAATACAGAGAGAGACACACAAATTATAGAGACACATTCAAAAATCTTCTGTCTCAAAGAATTCTCAAGAACACTCATCCAAGGAGATCAATCTTTTCAGAAATTTTCAGATCTCATAAGTTTCAAAGTGTTCAAGGCCAACATATTTCCAGACTCCAGACATTCAACATTTCAGCTATTGCTGAAATCATCTATTGCTGGAGTTCAATCTTTGAAGGCCTATCACCCTCAGCAAAGCTTTTCTTCCTGAAGATCTCAAGGATTCAGGGGGTGCTTTGACATCAACAATCCACATAGTCTTCTCAGTTGTCTGAGAAAGAGAAGACTTCCATCACTCTCTCACCCCCTCTCTGTAAAGGGTTTTTCAAACTCCCTTCAAAAGTTTGAGCTTGGTTTTTGAGCACCTTGTCAAAAGCTCATTGGTGGCAAGACACCTGATCAAAAAATCTGCTTTGGTTTTTGAGCATCTTATCAAAAGCTCATTGGTGCCCAGGACACCTGATCAACTCATCCTGCAGTGGATTCCTACCTAGGGTGGTAGAAGAGTGGATGTACCCAAGTTTAGGGGAACCACTATATTTCCTTGTGTCTTCTGTTTTTGCTTGTCTTTATGTTTGTTTCTGGCCTTGATTATTCTGCGATTAGCTTTTGTATAGTTTAGTTCTGTGATTAGATTTTTTATTGCTTCCCTGCTCACTCTTATTACAACAATTGTTGTAAAAGTTTTTAAAGCACCATATACTCTATTCACCCCCCTCTAGAGTATATCAGATCTAGCTGCACTTTCATATCTATTTTGGAGAAAAAGAGAAGATAAAAGAGAGGGAAGTATGGGATGGAGGCCATGTGGCCTTCCTTCCCTCTGCCCAAGCACTTGGCTGAGGTTTCAAAGATCATTCCAGCAAGGTAGAAGGGTTGGGGGACACCTGGTAGCCAGGAGGAGATTCTAAAGCCATGGCCGACCACCCCCATTGTACAACCTCGTATCCAGCAAGTGGGGTGAACTAGGAACCAGACCGGCTGGCTCAGATCACCTAGGCTCTAGGCGAGCTCAGTAGAGAAACCCGAGCCTGAGCTCGGCATTCGTCGACCGCGAGCTCGGCATTCGCCGAGCAAAGTCAGGATTCGTCGAGATGAGGCCGACTAATGGAGGCCGACCAATGGGAGAGCTCGCCGTCCCAGCTCGCGCTCATGCAAAGGAGCTCAGCAACAATGGGCGAGCCGGATCTTCAGGGGTGGCCGACCTCCCCAGATCGCACAGATCTATGAGGTACTTTTTACTGTTTTGCCCCTGCTGGTCTGCCCATAGCCCTTCAAAACAACGGAGTTTGGCTGTTGCCAGAACCAGCCAAGGGTATTTTGTTAACTTCAGGCCAGTTCACTTTGGTTATTGGCAGTTCAAATTCTGAAATCTATAAATAGGACGCAAGGGGTACCTCAGAAAGCATGCTTCCCGTGCTCTCTGGCTTCACCTCTCAAGCGCTTCCTGAGGATACATTAGCTCGGCCTTTGGCTAAGGAGGATAAGAGCTCTTCGATCTTCCGGGTGTGTGGTGGGTCCTCCCCGCCGAGCCCTTGGGTCATTTCTTTCTTGTTTCCCTTGTTGTTTTTCTTGCAGGAGCGAAGTAGGTGCGCGATAACCACTTCCACAAGGGTGAACTCCACAGGAGACCGAGTTTTCGGTTTCAAAATTTTGGTGCGGTGAGCGTGGAGCGTGGTCAACACAGAAAACCTTCAGCGAGCTGGATGACAGGAGGGCAAGGATCTGAAAGGACGGACTCGCCGCCCACCCAACCCTGGCCATGGTGGGGATGTTTGAAGATTTTAGGATTGAGGTGCTGGGCCTTGTCAAGTTCGCACTCGTCACGTAGGCCGAGTGCTTGACTCCAACAATCCAGATCGCAGCCACCACCTCTCTGGGAGAGGATTCCCCTGGCAGGCGAGCTGGGAAGGAAGTGGCCGAGGAGGGCTGGGGGTGCGAGCTCCCCGTACGCGAGCTCTTCCCTGGCTTGGCAGATTGAGGCCGGCTTGGCGAGCTGAGCCCGCGAGACGCGCCAGCTCGCCCAGGAGGGGGAGGCAGCCCCTTCAGCGAGTTGGTCTCTTCAGCTCCCATTCTAGAGGGGTTCAATGAACGTGAGATGTCCTACTACACCGGGAAGGGAGACTCAGTTCAACACGTCCAGTGGTTTGAGGACGTGGTCTCGATCCGACAAATGTCGGTTGGGTTCAGGTGCCGACTCTTCGCCATAACTCTCAAGGAGAAGGCGAGAGTGTGGTTTCACCAGCTGCCGACCAGCTCCATCTACTGCTTCGAGGACCTATGCCGGGTGTTCATGCTGAGGTTTGAAAGTGCAGCTAGATCTGATATACTCTAGAGGGGGGTGAATAGAGTATATGGTGCTTGAAAACATTTTACAACAATTGTTGTAATCTGAGTGAACAGGGAAGCAATGAATAAATCTAATCACAGAACTAAACTAATCATAAGCTAATCACAGAACAATCACAGCCAGAAACAAAAATAAAGACAAGCAAAACCAGAGGACACAAGGAAATATAGTGGTTCCCCTAAACTTGGGTACATCGACTCTTCTACCACCCTAGGTAGGAATCCACTGCAGGATGAGTTGATCAGGTGTCCTGGGCACCAATGAGCTTTTAATAAGGTGCTCAAAAACCAAAGCAGATTTTTTGATCAGGTGTCTTGCCACCAATGAGCATTTGACAAGATGCTCAAAAACCAAGTTCAAACTTTTGAAGGGAGTTTGAGAAACCCTTTACAGAGATGGGGGTGAGAGAGTGATGGAAGTCTTCTCTTTCTCAAATAGCTGAGAAGACTATGTGGATTTGATGGTGTCAAAGATCCCCCCGAGTCTTTGAGATCTTCAGGAAAAGAAGCTTTGCTGTAGGGTGATAGGCCTTCAGAAGTTGAGCTCCAGCAAGAGATGATTTCAGCAACAGCTGAAATGTTAGGTGTCTGGAGTCTTGATATATGTTGGCCTTGAACACTTTAGACAAGAGAGATCTGGGGATTTCAGAAAATTTGATCTCCTTGGATGTGTGTTCTTGAGAATTCTTTGAGACAGAATATTTTGTTCTTGTTCTGAAGATTACTGATGTCTGTCTTTCTGTCTATCTGTGTGTATGTGAGATTCAAAAATTCCTGTCTTTTATTCTCTGGTACTGAATAGAAAAACATCCTCTGTCAAGAATAGTCATTGGCCTGCATTAATTGCATCCTTAATTGCAAAATGTCTTCTGGAGGAAAGTCCATAGAAATATTCCTTGAAAATCCCTTGAAAGTTGGTCCAGAAATAAATGAAAACGGCTAGAAAATCTTCTGAATTAATTGCAGAATAACTCCTTAACTGATCTGAATTTGAATCTTGAAACATCCTTGAAGTTATCTGAAAACGTCGAACTTAGCTCTGCTATCGTCGAACTGAGCTTAGCGATATGGATTTATACTGCAACAAAATATCGTCGATCTGAGCTCAAAGATCGTCGAACTGAGCTCAGAGACAGAGATCCAAAGCTGAGTCAAGATCGTCGAACTGAGCACACCGATCGTCGAATGGAATTCGACGATTTGATGAAGTTGAGCTCAGCGATCGTCGAATGGAGTTCGACGATCTGTCGAAGTTGAGCTAGACGATCGTCGATCGGAATTCAACGAATCGTCGTGCTGAGCTCGACGATATGACTTGGTCTCAAACTGAAAAAGTCTTGGTCTTGAGGGAGAGCTTCCAAACTTAGACTTCTAACCCTTAGACTCAATTCTAATTGACCTTTAGAGCTATACAAGAGGTCAAAGATTGGTTTCCTAGAGACATAGTGATCCTGACCCAAATTAGTAATAGGGTGTTCCAACAATCTCCCCCTATTTGGGTTAGGATTACTATTTATAGAGTTTGGAAAATTTAAATAACATCAAACAAGCATCAATACAGAAAAACAGAAAAGCTGGACATGCAGAACCACAGATATATAAAAATCATCCCAGATAATAACCAGAAGTTAAGATGATTGTCACCTTACATAATCATTTCTTTTCCATGCCTTTGATGAGTTTGATTTCTCTATTAGGGTTGAGGGCATCCTTCTTTGATCTAGTATCATCTGCTGCACCTAAAGTGGTTTGCTGTTTGGGCCAGGGAACTACAGCTTCAGGATGCAGTTCCATGTACCTGTCAGAATCAAAAAATTTGCTTGACCCATATTTTTCCAACTCTTTCTTTCTCTGTTCAGACATTGTAGAGATGTTAGAGGAATCTTTTCCTTGCTCTTTAGCTTTCTTGATCTGATCTAGTGCCGCAAGCTCTTTCATCCTTGCAGTCCAAGCAGCTGGATTGTTCTCAGGGTCTTCAAAAGGTACTGGTGGCTCATATCTATTAGAAAGATTGTCCTGAGGAGGCCTGGATGAAACAGTTTCCTTCAACTTATAGGGAAAAGGACCGGAGGTGGTGTCAGAAGAAATTTGTCCTTCCCTGGAGTATGGATGTTGCCTTGAGTATCCCTTAGAGTAAACCTGGACTTCTCTTTGATTACCTCTGTATCCTCCTCTCCTGGATTGAGAACCCCTGGACTGACTTCCCCTATGATAGGATCAAGCATGTGGCTGATACGGGGTTTGGCTTCTAGCAGGGGGTTGAGCAGCAGAACTTCCACCTGCACCTGCATCAGGAGGAGGTGGTGGAGGAGGATGAGAATGTTGGAATTGAGAAGAGCCCTTTTCAAATTTCCTTTTCTTTTTCATTGCTTTGAGTTGATTCTTTGAGTACTGCATCCAGTGCTCGGTGATGTGGCAATCATGAAGAATATAGTATGGTATATCATTGTTATCCTTGACCTTGGCAGGAGGTACTCTCTTCATATCTTTGCTCCTTGCCTTTCTTTTCCTTGCAATGGTAGCAGAAGAATCATCAGAATCTGTTCTGAACTCATCACTTTCAGAACTTTGATCATCATACAGGGCATCAATCTTCTTCATCAAATCTTGCTTGAGCTGGATTGAAGCAGGTACAGAACTGGTAGCAGGAGTTATAGTAGTAGAAGTTGAGGCAGTAGCAGTAGTGACAACAGCAGATACAGAAGATGTGGCAGTTGAAGTTGAAACAGTAACAACAACAGCAGATACTACAGGTTCTGGAGAAGTAACAACAGCAGCAGCAACAGTTTCACTAACAGCAATATCAGTAGCAGAAATAACATCAGAAAATACAGAAGGCTCAAACTCATGTGCCTCTGTCATAAGGATCTCCTTAGAAATTGGCTCATCAGCAGTAACAGAAGTATCATCAACAGAAGTTTTAGCAGCAAGAGGGGCAGCAATATCAGAAACAACAACAATGTCATCAGCAGCATAAACTGAGTTAACAAATGCAGTGATGATGCTGGGGTCACAGCAAGAGAAAGGCACAAGGGCCTTGGACAGATCCTCTGGGGGCTGGATAACAATTGTCTCTGGAAGACAAACTTCCTCTGGCAGACATCTGAAATATATAGAATCAAATGCTGAGAGCAAAGACCTGAGGTCTATTGCAAAGACTGCAGCAGGAGGAACTGGATCTTGAGACACAGCAGCAGCAGCAGCAGTAGCAGGAACTGAGGAAACAGCAGCAGGCAGGCTCACTAAAACAGCAACAACAGCAGCAGCAGCAGCAGGCAGACTCACTTCATAGGGCATCTCCCCCTGCCTAGATTCAGACATGGCTGGATCAAGGCACACTGTTGAAGGGGCTGCCTGAGGGAAGAGAGAGGAGAGCCTGGCAGAAAGGGCTGCCACTGACAGGTGTAAAGGAGCCAAGGAGGTCTCCAAGAGAAGAGATAGCCTGGGGGCTAGCAGTTCAAAAATCCTGTCAGCAAGGGCTGGAATATCTACTTGCTCAGTAGTGACTGGAGCAGAGGTAGAGGATGGAGGAGCAGCTGTTGGTGATGGTAGTGGAGAGCTGGAGTAGTGGGGAAGGGATGGTTGAGGTGTGGGTAAGGTGGTGATGGAGGACAGTGGGATGAAGATAAATGGGGTGAAGGTGGGTTGGTCAATGATTTCTTGCAGAAGATCTTGATAAGATGTTGAGGATGAGGGTAGCTCAGGAGGAGAGGATGGTGAGTCATCCATAAAGGAATCATTAATGAGGGTGAAGGATGGAATGGAGGGTGATGAAGTGATATCTGGTTGAGGGTAGGAGAATAAGGGATGGAATTGGTCTTCTGTGGTTAGAAGAGTAGGGATTGGAGATGGTGTGGATGTTGGAGAGGGGCTGGAGATGATGATGGTGGATGGACTTTGAATGGTAGATGGAATGGGAAGAGATGGAATTGGAGGAGGAGGAGAGGGATCAGCAGGCAGGTCATCTACAGGGGCAGAGACCTGTGGGGAAGTGACTCTGATAGTCCTGGTGCCTGAAGGAGTGCTGGAGGAGGGCCTACTGGGCTTGATGATCTGTCTGTCCCATTTACAAAAAAGGGCACAAGACAGTCTCTTGGATGCATTAATATGGATTCCAGAGGAGACCAGCAATGCAGGGCACCTATTCTGCAGAAACACCCCTAGAATTCTTCCAAAGTTTACAAAACTTTTGTTGATTTTATTCTTAATGAGGTCAAAGAAGACCTCTCCCCAATTCAGGTTCTTCCTGTCTACTAGGGCTCCCATTAGGCAGAGCTGATACCTGGAAATTGTATCATGAGCAGAGTGCTTAGCCAGAAGGACTTTCCCAACTACATCAGCCAGGAATCTGTATTCCACAGAAAGATTCTTTCTCAATAACTTGCTAGGGTTAGCCACAGAATGACCCATTCTGGCAAGCAAGTCAGCAAATTCTTCTCCAGACAAATCAGTAGAATCTCCACCAGTTCTCAACTCAAAAACCTCTGTTAAAATTGTTGGGGTCAAAGGTACCTGAGTGCAAGAGATGGATCCAACAATGGTGTTGTTGTCCTGATTATGGGCAGTGTAGACCCATTCCTTAATTTCATCAGCAGCAAGCTTAATCCTTGTAGTCATGATTGCAGCCAGTTTTTGCTCTTTGAATAACTCTAAGATGTCCTGAAAAACCTGGTCTATTGTGCTGAAGGATTCCATGTCTATGTCGAAACCAGCATCAAATTTCATGGCGGCGAGAACAACAACAGACACAGCCATAGTTACCTGCAATGATTCAACAAACAAAACGACCAAGTGCAGAAATGTTTGGAGGGAAATAAAGTTTTTGCAGAGAAATCGAAAGCGCAAAGGAGAATGACGGTGAAAAATGAATTTTATATTAGGGTTCGACGCAGAAATGGAAAGATCGTTGAACTCAGTTCGACGATCGAGGCTTCTAAAGGAATCTGAAGAGTCTTCAACATCGTCGATCTCCGTTCGACGATATTGGAGAGCGTCGAGTTCTGTTCGACGATCGTTCAGAGAACAACATCGTCGAGCGCCGTTCGACGATCGTTGACCGGAAGAGATAGTTCATACTATCTGAGAAAAGCTGAACTCAGGTCGACGATTTCAGAAATCGTCGATCTCCATTCGATGATCTAGGGGAAAATCGTCGAGCGCAGTTCAGAGATCAGAAAAACTCTAGACACTAAGAAAAATCAAGATGTTTGCCTAGTCTTGGTCAATTTTTAAGCTTTCAAAATCTTGGATATTATTTAAGACTTCCTCCATCTAACATTCCTAACTGATTTAGGAAGAAGGTGTGTTTCTTTTCATCCAAGGGCTTGGTGAAAATATCTCCCCTTTGTAAATCAGTTGGGATATATTGTAGTTCAATTTTATTCCTTTCAACATTATCCCTTAAGAAATGATGCCTAATCTCTATGTGTTTTGTCCTACTATGGAGGACTGGATTTTGAGCTATAGAAATAGCACTGGTGTTATCACAAAAGATTTTAGACTTCTCTAAGTTGTAGCCATAGTCTAGGAGTTGGTTTTGAATCCACAAGATTTGTGAACAACAACTGCCTGCATCCATATATTCAGCTTCAGCAGTTGAAGTTGACACAGAAGTTTGTTTCTTACAAAACCAGGAGACAAGTCTGTCACCAAGGAACTGACAAGTTCCACTGGTGCTTTTCCTGTTAATTCTGCATCCAGCATAATCAGCATCAGAAAATCCAGTTAAATCAAATGCTGAATCTTTTGGATACCAGAGACCTAGATTTGGACAACTTTTAACATACCTGAGAATCCTCTTTACTAATGTTAGGTGTGACTCTCTAGGGCTTACTTGGAACCTAGCACATATACACGTAGCAAACATTATATCTGGTCTACTAGCTGTAAGGTACAGTAAAGAGCCAATCATTGCTCTATATGTTGTCTGATCAACAGGTTTCCCATGTTCATCAGCATCCAATACAGCATTAGTAGGCATAGGTGTTTTCATACAAGATGCTTCAGACATGCCAAATTTCTTAACCAATTCATTTCCATACTTGGTTTGAGAAATAAAGATGCCTTCAGCATGTTGCTTGACTTACAATCCTAGGAAGAAGGATAGCTCACCCATGCTACTCATTTCAAATTTAGAATGCATTAGGTTGGAGAACCTTCTGCATAATTTTGAGTCAGTAGATCCAAAAATAATATCATCTACATAAATCTGCACTAGTAGGGTATGGGACTTATGAGTTCTAATGAAAAGAATTTGTTCTACTCTACCCCTTATAAATCCATTTTCCAAGAGAAAGCATGCTAGGGTCTCATACCATGCTCTAGGAGCTTGCTTGAGACCATATAATGCTTTGTTCAATCTAAAAACATAATCAGGATAAGTTGGAGAGATAAAACCTGGAGGTTGTCTGACATATAATTCCTCTTTGATGTCTCTATTTAGAAATGCACTTTTGACATCCATCTGATATACCTTGAAACCTTTATGTGCTGCATAAGCTAAAAAGATTCTGATGGCTTCCAATCTTGCAACTGGTGCAAAAGTCTGGTCATAGTCTATTCCTTCTTCTTGAGAATATCCCTGAGCAACTAGCCTTGCCTTGTTCCTTACAATTACTCCTTGATCATCCAGTTTGTTTCTGAATACCCACTTTATTCCAATAATGGAGTGATCCTTATGCCTTGGCACTAGTTCCCACACTTTATTCCTTTCAAATTGATGCAACTCCTCTTACATTGCAATGGTCCAGTGTGGATCTTGCTCTGCATCTTGAATGGACTGAGGTTCAATTTGAGATAGGAAGCAGGTGTGCAACAGGTTTTGGTTGACCTGATTTCTGGTTTGCACACCAGCTGAGATGTCTCCAATTATTTGGGAAATTGGAAGATCTCTTGATGTTACTAAATCAACAGGGGGTGTTGATTGTTCACCAACCTGTGTTGTTGTTTCCTCTTGTGGTACAACAACTGGCTCTTCAAGTTGTTCTTCAATATGTTGAGCACTTTCTTCATCTTCACTGCTTTCATCCCTTTGGGTAACCTGTAACTTGTTCAAGTCTTCAACAAGAGAATGTTCCTGCAAATGTTCCATGGTAGAAGAGATCTTCTCCTTGAAAGACATGTTAGATTCATCAAATGATATATGAACAGATTCCTCAATTTTTAAAGATGATTTATTATAAACCCTATAAGCCTTGCTGATCATGGAGTATCCCAGAAACACTCCTTCATCAGCTTTAGCTTGAAATTTTGCTAAATATTTTTTGTCATTATTATGTATGTAGCAAATACAACCAAAAACTCTAAAATAATCAACTTTAGGTTTCTTCCCTTTGAGTAATTCATAGGGAGTCTTTCCCTTTAGTTTATGTATCAAACTTCTATTCAGCACATAGTTGGAGGTGTTCACTGCCTCTGCCCAAAAGGATAGAGGAAGATGAGCATCTGACAACAATGTAGTGGCAGATTCAATAAAGGTTCTATTTTTCCTTTCAGCTACCCCATTTTGTTGAGGAGTTCTAGGAGCTGAGAAAGTATGCCTGATCCCTTCACTCTGACAGAACTCTTGCATAAGAAGAGAATCAAACTCTGTCCCAGGATCACTTCTGATCAGGGCAATGTGAGTATTGAACTCAATCTGTATACATTTGAGAAACTCTGTCAGACACTTAAAGTTATCAGACTTCTTCCTTAGAAAGAACACCCAAGTGAATCTAGAGAAGTCATCTACAACTACTAAAGTGTAAGATTTCTCTCCTAGGCTTTGTACTATGATGGGTCCAAAAAGATCCATGTGTAACAGATACAATATCCTAGGTGAATCACTCTTATTAAGTGACTTAAAGCTATTTTTAGTTTGCTTGCCTAATTGACAAGCCCTGCAGAGTCCTTCCTTCTTGTAGGGGCCAGAAGGTAGTCCTCTAATAAGGTTGTCCTTGGATAGCCTAGCAATAGTTCTAAGGTTTAGGTGTCCTAGTCTCTTATGCCATAAAATATTTGGTCTACAAACAGAATTAAACAGGCAAATATCTACATCTGTTGAAAGAAAATCTACTAGATAGATGTTACCTTTCCTTTTACCTGTCAACACAGTTGTGTTGTCCTCTGACTTGATTTTGCATAAGGCTTTGCTGAAGGTCACCTGGTAGCCTTCATCACACAGCTGACTGATGCTTATTAAGTTGTGCTTCAGTCCTTCCACATAAGCTACCTTCTTGAATGTTACTGATCCAATCTGGACTGCACCATATCCTTTAGTCTGTCTAAAGTTTGAGTCACCAAAGATAACTTTGGGTCCAAGCTTGGCTCTAAAGGAGGTGAGGTTGTCCTTGTTTCCTGTCATGTGCTTAGAGCACCCACTATCCAGGTACCATTGCTGGTTAGATGTTGGATAGGTCTTCACCTGCACATAAGATAATTCATTTATTTTTGACCCAGTTTACCTTGGGCCTAGGTTGATAACCTTTAAATTCTGAAATAAAAGACATCCCAGGTTGACTCTTATAACCTTCAGGATGATATCTCCTTGGAGGTATAATCCATTCAGTATAAGGGTTAAAGATTTGGAATGAAGGACCCTTAGGATTGGATTTTGATTTGCCCTTGAAAAAATTTCCAGAGCTCTGACCTCTGTTCGACGATCTTGGAGCTGCGTTCGATGATCTTGGGTCGGATCGTCGAGCTCCGTTCGACGGTCGACTATGGCAGAGTTCAGGAACTTGAGATCGTCGACCTGAGTTCGACGATTTTGCATGAGATCGTCGATCTGTGTTCGGCGATCGTAGATCTCCGTTCGACGATTTCTACTGGGACTTGGTTTTCTGGGGCAGATCAGAATTTTTCCTAGCTACCTCTACAACTCCCTTTCCTTTATCAGAAATGAATTTGATTGGAGTTGTTAGAACTATGGGTTGGCTGGATGAAGCACCCAAGCCCAGTGTACTATTAAATCTGGAGTTCACTGTGCTTGTGATGTCCATCAGCTTGATACTTCTCCCATTAAGGGATTCTTCAAACTTCTTGGCCTCAGATAGCTCACTTTTCAGTGAAGCTATCTGCTCCCTACAGCACTCCAACTCCTGAGAGAGTTTGAGGTTTTCTGACTTTAAAGTATTATGTTTAGATAAATGATTTCTGAGAGAGATAATTTCTTTCTCAGATTTTAGCAGGTCTAAACACAATGCTTTAAATTCAGATTTAAAGTCCTCTGAATTAAAATCAAATGAACTAATTACCTGATCTTCTTCAAGCTGAGTCTTTGAGTCTGACTCTGACTCTTCTTCATCTGAGTTATGTTGTGAGGCATTGATTGCCATCATGCAGAATTCTTTTTCTTCTGCATCATCTTCATCATCACTGGAGCTGGATGAGGCTTATGACTCCTCTTCAGTCTCACTACAGGATTCAGCAACAAACCCCTTTCTTGTATGTTTGTTTTTGCTTGATGAGGGTTTGCCATTGCCATTCCTATTGGAGTCTTTCTCCTTTCTTCTTTCTTTCTTGTCCCTTCTGTCCTTGTTTTTGTTTTCTATACAGTCAGGAGCAATGTGCCCTGGTTTCCTGCAACCAAAGCAAACAATTTCTTTATTATTAATTGACTTGTCATACCTTGGCTTATCATTCTCCTTGTATGATCTCCTTCTGAAGTCCTTTCTGGCCATCTTATAAAATCTTTTGGCCAACAGACTGAGCAGTTCATCATTGCCTGTGACTTTGTCTTCAGGATGATCTTCAGTTGCCTTGAAGGCTATGGTCTTCTCTTTTCTTGTGGCTGGTGAGGCAGCCTTCTGTTCTTCTTCTCTATTCTTGATGAGTAGCTCATAAGATTTGAGCTTACCCAATAGAGCTTCAGTGGTGATCTCATTCAAACTTCTGGTATCCTTAATTGGCCAGATTCTTGAATCCCAAGTGCTAGGGAAGCACATTAGAATTTTGTCATTGAGTTCAGTTAGTGAGATCTCTTAATCCAATGTCTTGAGTTCACTGACAATTAGACTGAGCCTGTTGTACATATCTCCCACTGACTCAGTTTCTCCCTTCTTGAAATTCTCATATTGAGATATGAGGTGGGATCTCCTATCCTTTCTCTCATCAGCTATGTAACGCCCCAAAACTCAAAAGAGCGAAGGGGGACGTTTTGGGCCAGTTTAGGTTCTGGCAGCAGGCACACGGCCTGGGACACGGGCATGTCCCAGGGCATGTCAAGCGTGTGTCGACACTTAGCCGAGAAGGCGTCGATATTTACTCGACGATTCGTCGAGAGTGGGCACACGGCCTGCGACACGGGCGTGTCGCAGGGCGTGTTGACCCGTGTCAACACTTAGCCGCGAAGTCGTCGAGTTTTACTCGACGATTTGTCGAGAATGGGCACACGGCCTGCGACACGGGCGTGTCACAGGGCGTGTCGACCCGTGTCGATGATCGTGCCGGGGAGTCGTCGAGATTCACTCGACGATCGTCGAGACAAGGCACACGGCCTAGGACACGGGAGTGTCCAAGGCCGTGTCATCAAGTCGTCGATCTTCACTCGACGAAGTGTCCCGTGTACACGGCCTGGGGCCCAGGCATGTCAAGGTGACACGGGCAAGGACACGGGCGTGTCCTAGAACCCGTGGAGTGCTCGGGTTGAAAATGGGGAAAAATCATGGGATACACAGCCGGCCACACGGCCGTGTCAGGTGGAACACGGGCGTGTCAGCTCGAACACGGGAGTGTTCGCTACCCGTGTGAGGTTCTAGGAGATTCGATTTTGACGGTGAATGAGGCATACGGCCCTGGACACGGGCGTGTGCCAGGCCGTGTTCGATCCAGATTGGGCATTTCAGTCCCGAATCGAAGCCGTTCATTTCTTTTACTGAAGATCCAACGGCTGGGGGTTGTTCCTGAAGGGATATACCCGGGTTTTGACTTATAAAACCCTCACTTTTCATACCTTGTTCTCTTTATAAATCCTTGTAGAGAGAGGAGAGCTAAGGGAAGAAGAAGGAGCTAGATCCGCCATTGGAGGAGTTTCGGAGCTCCGAATCGCAAGCCGACTCCGGATCCACGGAGGCAACGCTAGTGCGGTGATTTTCATCCGATTACTTTTCAATGGCGCCAAAGAGGAACTCAAGGGTAACGATCCTCATCTTGAGCATGAATAGCTCTCTTTCTTTGCATAGGAAGCCCGCTCTCGCGAGTTTGCGGAGAGTTGGAGGCATTCCATCAGGTAGATACGTGTAGTCCCCGTTGTGTAGAGTCCGTGAGCGAGAACAGACATAGGCATGATGTGTGAAGCCTACCCGGACATGTTGGTCTGGATCGGTGATGTTGCATTGCATAAATGCCGGAGAAGACTCCGTGTTATTGGTTGTTTTCGGGTTTTCTACGCGGTAGATTGCAGCAGGGAGCCTTGGGGACTAACCCAAAGGTGCACCCGGAAAACTGGGCGGATACGAGATCTTGCCAACTTGGTGGCCTGAGAGCCAACTTGAACATAACCGAGTTATGTGACTTGCGATAGAATGGGACTCGGTGAAAGTTTGACCCGCGCAAATGGCTTAAATTGTCGTTGCGATGTGAGCACGGGTTAGATGGAACCGTACCCGCTCTATGTCGTTCGGTTAAAGAGACCTAAGGTTACGTGGCACTTGCCGTTGGCATAGATGTGAGTCTTCGGCGGTCAATGGCTTAAATTGACGTGACCTATGCCAAGAAGACAAATTGTTCATAGGTTTGTCCATCTAAGTGGCGGTGGTGAGTCCGGAATGTTAATGGCTTTAATTGACGTGACATCGACCGGTTCACCGAGAATGTGCCCTGAGTGCACGGGGCGTGTGGCCGTACGAGCCAACGTCTGTGATGTTATGGCTATGGTTATAAATTACTCGCTTATGCTAATGAAATGCAGGGAAGGAGCATCGCCGCCCCGAGTTGGGGGCGGGATCGTTATAATTTGGTCAGCATTGCTGACCGTTGTCTTGTTTTGCCACCGTGCGGTGGTTTGTTGCTTGCAGGTGCAGCTGGACCAAGCGGTAAATAGCGGGCTAAAGCCCTTTTTGCGAAGCTGGCCCTCGAAGGCCCAAGTAGAAGTGTTTACTGCTTTATTCATGTATGACCGGCCTGCGTGCCGTGGTTTGTAAAACATGTAATATTCAAGTGAAACATTTTATAAGACCTTAAGGCTTGTTTTGAGTATTTTGTAATAACATTCCTATTTTCGTACTAGTGGACATTCGTGCTCTAATGCTGGGTTCTTTGTTTACAACTTTTATAAACTGCTTCCGCTAGAATGCTCTGTGTAGGACGTTGAGATTGGTTGGATGGTTTCCATAAGTAACCACCCGGTCTGTCTGTGGTTTATGGCGTCGGGCCCCGGCCGGATCTACTGCTATATGCTATGCGACGGATAGGGGGTGTTACAATTTAGTATCAGACTACTGGTTTTGGTCGGACTTAAGCTGAATTCGTGGACGAATTCTTTTTAAGGGGTGGTGCGCACATTGTGTGCGTCATCGTTATAACGGTAAAAGAACCCATGAATGTCCACTTAGGAATGAAAAATACTCGTGTTTGAGGAACCTGCGTTTTCCTATAATTGCTGTTCGCAATTTTATTAGGTCGCTTAACGGTGTTTTGTACCACTGTAGGTGACCGGAAGCGGTGCTGGACAGCCAGAATGTCCGGTTTCTGAGGAGCATATTGCACCCGGTGAGGTGTTTGAGCCTCCTCCTTCGTATGAAACCGTTAGAAGGATCGTAGAAGCGGTGTTCGCTGTGACGGGTGCACAGCTTGGAGGAAATGTACAACCCTGCGCCCCTGTTGTGGCTTCAACGCCGGTGGGCGCGATGCAGCAGATGACCTTTGGTAGACCTTCGGGGCAGCAGCTGAATATGCATTTAGTGCAGGGAGCGCACACGGTTGAGGAATATTTGCAAGCATTTCTTCTGATAAGTCGCTACCCATGCTTCGCGTTGGATAACGAGCAAACTACAGTCGATAGATTTTATAATGGCCTGTGTGCCGAGTTACGAGTTCTACTGCTAGGACCAAAGTTATTGGGGTTCCGAGCCTTGGTGGAATCAGCTGGATCATTGGAGGCAGAGTTGAGGAAGACCCTCCCGATGCCAGCGACCATGGTATCGAACTATACAAACCCCATAAGACCTGCATCCGGCAGAATGCTGGAGAAAGGGGTTATGAAATCGACTAGTAAAGCTACTTACACTTGTTATACTTGTGGAAAGAAAGGGCACTTTGCCCGAGACTGTTGGAATGGTGCTCGGAAGGTTAAGAAACCTATGTCAGGAGCAGTCAAGGGTGTTAGTGCAAAGGAAACAGCATTCAAAGTGCCGAACACCTCAAAGTCTGTATATTGAAAATGGTATAAGAAGCATAGGACTTCGGGTCCAGCTCCTTCTGGTACTTCTGAGACGACTACGGGTCAGACCCCGGGCACATGTTTCAACTGTGGCGAGCCGGGGCATTATGCTCGTGATTGCCTAAAGCCCTGGAGGAAGCACGACGTCGTGACGACAGGTATGGTTTAAAGATAGTTTTGCCTTAAATACTTGTCGCCCTTGTGCATGTTAGCTTAGAACTATCTGTGCTAAGCTTTGTTGCGACTTTACTTTATCTGCGAGAGCACCGTTCGTTTAGGGAGCTTCGCATTCCTTTATTAGGAATTATATTGTGCGACGGAGTACCTCCTTCGATGGTAAAAGACAAATTGGATGCGTTATAGTCCAATGGTGCTCATTGTGCGCGGGTAGACGTTGTTGCGCCTAGTTTTGGATTGGGAATCAGGAGTTCGACGTTATATTTGGTATGGACTGGCCCTCGGAGCAGCAAGCCAATATAGATGCGGTAGCAAGGAAGTCAAGCTGGGAGCAAGTCGTGAGATGACCTTTACGGGCTCGAAGAGGTCGAGCAAGACGTTGGCGTCTGCTCTTCAGGTGGTGAAGGCGGTTCGTGCCGGAGCAGAACTGTTCTTTACACTAGTGGAGGTTGCAAAGCCGAAGCCCACATTGGATTGTATTTCAGTGGTACCGAAATACCCTGAGGTGTTCCCTAGAGATCTTCCTGGAGCCCCGCCTCGTCAGGAGATAGATTTCATGTTTGAGCTAGTGCCAGGTGCAATGCCTGTGTCACGCTCTCCTTAACGGCTAGCGCCTAAGGAAATGGCGGAGCTGAAGGTGCAACTTCTAAAAGTTGTTGGAGCAAGGGTATGTGCGTCCAAGTCCTTCGCCTTGGAGCGCACCGACCCTCTTTAGTAAGAAGAAGGACGGAAGCTTGAGGCTATGTATTAATTATCGGGAGCTCAACAAGGTGACAGAAAAGAGCAAGTACCCAATCCCAAGGATCGATGATCTTTGTGATCAGTTAGTAGGGTCAACGACGTACTCTAAATAGATAAGGGAGAGTGATATCCCTAAGATAACGTTCAGTACAGGACACGGGCGCTACGAGTTTACGGTCATGCCGTTTGGACTGACTAATGCGCCGTCAGTGTTCGTGGATTTGATGAACAGGACCTTCCGGGAGTACTTGTACCATTCTGTGATCGTCTTCGTCGACGATAGTCTGGTGTACTCGCAGAGTAAGGAAGATCACTTCAAGCATCTTCTTTTGGTTTTGAGACGATAAGGAAGAATCAGTCATATACCAAGTTCTCGAAGTGCGAGTTTGGTCACCCTCAGTGGTGTCCTCGGTCTTGTAATGAGTAAGGAAGGTATTGCAGTGGATCCGACGAAGATTGTTGCGATACGAGAGTGGCCTGAGCTTGCTATGGTAGCGGAAGTCCGGAGTTTTCTGGATCTTGCCGGCTACTATAGGCGCTTCGTGGAGAAATTCTCGCGGATAGCGTTACCTCTCACTACTTTGACGAGGAAAGAGCATAAGTTCTTTTGGACGCCGGAGTGCGCGCGAGCTTTTGAGGAGTTGTAATGTCGGTTGACTATGGCGCCTGTGCTGACTTCGCCGAGTGGAACCGAAGGCAATGGGATTTATAATGATGCTTAGGGCAGCGGTTTGGGTTGCGTGCTACTGCAACACGGAAGCGTAATAGCGTATGGCCGTGAGTTTTGCCTTGATGCTATGGAGGCATAATTGTATACGGTGTGAAAATGGATCTCTACGCCGGTCACAAGAGCGTGAAGTATCTGATTGATCAGAAGGATCCGAATATATGACAGCGTAGATGGATAGAGTTCTTGGGAGACTATACATTCAAGATCCATAACGCGCCTGATAAAGGGAATGCGGTTGCTGACGCGGTGAGTCGCCAAGCCCCAGCTCGAGCCAATTGGCTATCGGTGCATGATGAGCGGTTGGTGCGAGAGTTGGAGGCGTTGGGGATCGTTTGTGTGGACAAGCAATCAAGTGCTGAAGCAGTTCTGAATTGGACTGAAGTCCAATATGACCTGGCTGATCGTATTCGGCAGGCTTAGGATATGGATGCTCATATGAAGCAGTTCATGGTAGAGGCTCTGGATGGGTCAAATTCCCAATTCATCGTGGAGGATGAATTGCTTTGGAGAGACGGTCGTTTGTGCGTCCCAAGTGTGGGCAATTTGCGGGTGGAGTTGTTGTACGAGGCATACCATACCAAGTACTCGATTCACCCGGAGAGCACGAAGTTGTACCATGATGTGAAGAAACTGTGTTGGTGGCCGGGTTTGAAAAAGGATGTGGCGCTATACGTAGCGAAGTGCCAAACCTGCGCCTTGGTAAAGGCGGAGTGCCAAAAGCCGGGAGGATTTCTTAAGTCCTTGCCTATTCCGGAGTGGAAATTCGACGACATCTCTATGGACTTTGTGCACGGTTTGCCAAGGTCGAAAAAGGGGAACGACGCCGTTTGGGTGATCATGGATCGATTAACGAAGGTGATACATTTTATTCCGCATAGGAAGGATGATCCGGTGGAGAAGTTAGCAAAGCTTTACGTGGATAACATAGTACGGCTTCATGGTGTGCCCCGCAGCATCGTGAGTCACCGAGATGGGCGGTTCACGTCCAATGATTGGAGGCTGGTGCAACAAATGTTGGGAACAAAGTTGAAATTCAGCACAGCCACCCATCCGCAAACGGATGGGCAGACCGAGAGGGTCAATAGAACCATGGAAGACATGCTCCGCATGTGTGTCTTGGATTTTGGGAAGCAATGGGAAGACCACCTTTATTTGGTGGAGTTCGCATACAACAACAGCTACCAAGTGAGTATTCAGATGGCGCCCTTCGAGGCCCTATATGGTAGAGATGTCGCACGCCGTTGTCTTGGTTAGAAACGGGTGAGTCAAAGTTGTATAAGCGATCGGAAGTGGAGGAGGCTACTTCTTTGGTGAGAACCATTCGGGATAGGTTGCTTATCGCTCAGGACCGACAAGCAAAGTACTATAATGCCAAGCACAGGAATGTGGAGTTCGATGTGGGCAATTATGTATACTTAAAGATCAAGCCGTTCAAGGGTATCTCGCGGGTGCGATGAGTGAAAAAGCTAAGCCCGAGGTACCTTGGGCCGTTTGAGGTTCTGGAGCTAGTTGGTGAAGCCGCCTATAGGTTGAAGCTTTCAGTGGAGCTAAGTGGTTTACATGATGCATTCCATATTTAGGTGCTTCGGAAGGTGGTGCAAGAGCCTACGCAAGTGATCGCGGTTGATCAAGTGCCGGTTGATAGTGGGCTAACGACAAAAGTCAAGCCCATGCGGATCAAGGACTCAGAGGTCAAGCGGCTACGCAATAAAGAGATCAGGATGTCAAGGTTCGGTGGGATAATTGCGGTCGTGAGGAGCTCTCTTGGGAGCGAGAGCAGACTATGCTTGACGAGTATCCGGAGTTGTTCCGCTCAGGTACAAGTTTTGTTTTTGTATGCCTTTCCTTATGTAATTTCGTGGGCGAAATTCTTTTAAGAGGGGGAGAGTTGTAACGCCCCGAAACTCAAAAGAGCGAAGGGGGACATTTTGGGTCAGTTTAGGTTCTGGCAGCAGGCACACGGCCTGGGACACGGGCGTGTCCCATGGCGTGTCAAGCGTATGTCGACACTTAGCCGCGAAGGCGTCGAGATTTACTCGACGATTCGTCGAGAGTGGGCACACGTCCTGCGACACGGGCGTGTCGCAGGGCGTGTCGACCCGTGTCGACACTTAGCCGCAAAGTCGTCGAGTTTTACTCGACGATTCGTCGAGAATGGGCACACGGCCTGCGACACGGGCGCGTCGCAGGGCGTGTCGACCCGTGTCGACGATCGTCCCGGGGAGTCGTCGAGATTCACTCGACGATCGTCGAGACAAGGCACACGGCCTAGGACACGGGCGTGTCCAAGGCCGTGTCATCAAGTCGTCGATCTTCACTCGACGAAGTGTCCCGTGTACACGGCCAGGGGCCCAGGCGTGTCAAGGTGACACGGGCAAGGACACGGGCATGTCCTAGAACCTGTGTAGTGCTCGGGTTGAAAATGGGGAAAAATCATGGGATACACGGCCGGCCACACGGCCGTGTCAGGTGGAACACGGGCATGTCAGCTCGAACACGGGCATGTTCGCTACCCGTGTGGGGTTTCAGGAGATTCGATTTTGACGGCGAATGAGGCACACGGCCCTGGACACGGGCGTGTGCCAGGCCGTGTTCGGTCCAGATTGGGCATTTCAGTCCCGAATCGAAGCCGTTCATTTCTTTGACTGAAGATCCAACGGCTGGGGGTTGTTCCTGAAGGGATATACCCGGGTTTTGACTTAGAAGACCCTCACTTTTCATACCTTGTTCTCTTTCTAAATCCTTGGAGAGAGAGGAGAGCTAAGGGAAGAAGAAGGAGCTAGATCCGCCATTGGAGGAGCTTCGGAGCTCCGAATCGCAAGCCGACTCCGGATCCACGGAGGCAACGCTAGTGCGGTGATTTTCATCCGATTACTTTTCAATGGCGCCAAAGAGGAACTCAAGGGTAACGATCCTCATCTTGAGCATGAATAGCTCTATTTCTTTGCATAGGAAGCCCGCTCTCGCGAGTTTGCGGAGAGTTGGAGGCGTTCCTTCGGGTAGATATGTGTAGTCCCCGTTGTGTAGAGTCCGTGAGCGAGAATGGACATAGGCATGATGTGTGAAGCCTACCCGGACATGTTGGTCTGGATCGGTGATGTTGCATTGCATAAATGCCGGAGAAGACTCCGTGCTATTGGTTGTTTTCGAGTTTTCTACGCGGTAGATTGCAGCAGGGAGCCTTGGGGACTAACCCAAAGGTGCACCCGGAAAACTGGGCGGATACGAGATCTTGCCAACTTGGTGGCCTGAGAGCCAACTTGAACATAACCGAGTTATGTGACTTGCGATAGAATGGGACTCGGTGAAAGTTTGACCCGCGTAAATGGCTTAAATTGTCGTTGCGATGTGAGCACGGGTTAGATGGAACCGTACCCGCTCTATGTCATTCGGTTAAAGAAACCTAAGGTTACGTGGCACTTGCCGTTGGCATAGATGTGAGTCTTCGGCGGTCAATGGCTTAAATTGACGTGACCCATGCCAAGAAGACAAATTGCTCATAGGTTTGGCCGTCTAAGTGGCGGTGGTGAGTCCGGAATGTTAATGGCTTTAATTGACGTGACATCGACCGGTTCACCGAGAATGTGCCCTAAGTGCACGGGGCGTGTGGCCGTACGAGCCAACGTCTGTGATGTTATGGCTATGGTTATAAATTACTCGCTTATGCTAATGAAATGCAGGGAAGGAGCATCGCCGCCCCGAGTTGGGGGAGGGATCGTTATAATTTGGTCAGCATTGCTGACCGTTGCCTTGTTTTGCCACCGTGCGGTGGTTTGTTGCTTGCAGGTGCAGCTGGACCAAGCGGTAAATAGCGGGCTAAAGCCCTTTTTGCGAAGCTGGCCCTCGATGTCCCAAGTAGAAGTGTTTACTGCTTTATTCATGTATGACCGGCCTGCGTGCCGTGGTCTGTAAAACATGTAATATTCAAGTGAAACATTTTATAAGGCCTTAAGGCTTGTTTTGAGTATTTTGTAATAACATTCCTATTTTCGTACTAGTGGACATTCGTGCTCTAATGCTGGGTTCTTTGTTTACAACTTTTATAAACTGCTTCCGCTAGAATGCTCTGTGTAGGACGTTGAGATTGGTTGGATGGTTTCCATAAGTAACCACCCGGTCTGTCTGTGGTTTATGGCGTCGGGCCCCGGCCGGACCTACTGCTATATGCTATGCGATGGATAGGGGGTGTTACAAGCTAAGCCTGAGACTATTTCAGAGAGTTTGTCCCAAATTTCCTTTGCTGAACTGCATTCAGCCACCTTTTGAAATATGTCATCAGACATTGTCTGGGCTAAGATGTTCATAGCCTTGGCATCAGCTACCTTCCATTTCTTGATGTCAGCATCTGTTCCTGATGGAGGTGGAATAGCATTTGTACTTGAGTTCTCTGGAGGTCTTGGACACACTGTCAAAACAGAGTTAAAAATATCCTCGTCAATAGAATTCATATATAATCTGATCCTTGCTTTCCAAAGTGCAAACTTGGATAGATTGCACACTGGAGGTCTGGTGCTAGCATAATCTTTGTTTTGGGACATGATTTGTGAAAACAAAATCTAATAATAAACTTCAAAAGAAAACAGATCTAACTAGGGATCTTTGGGTTCAGGTGTTAGCCTGTGCAACCACCAAGGTGTTGTATGTTTAACCAACCTGGCACTGATACCAATTGAAAGTGCATCTAGATCTGATATACTCTAGAGGGGGGTGAATAGAGTATAAGGTGCTTGAAAACTTTTTACAACAATTGTTGTAATCTGAGTGAACAGGGAAGCAATGAATAAATCTAATCACAGAACTAAACTAATCATAAGCTAATCACAGAACAATCACAGCCAGAAACAAAAATAAAGACAAGCAAAACCAGAGGACACAAGGAAATATAGTGGTTCCACTAAACTTGGGTACATCCACTCTTCTACCACCCTAGGTAGGAATCCACTGTAGGATGAGTTGATCAGGTGTCCTGGGCACCAATGAGCTTTTGATAAGGTGCTCAAAAACCAAAGCAGATTTTTTGATCAGGTGTCTTGCCACCAATGAGCTTTTGACAAGGTGCTCAAAAACCAAGTTCAAACTTTTGAAGGGAGTTTGAGAAAACCTTTATAGAGATGGGGGTGAGAGAGTGATGGAAGTCTTCTCTTTCTCAAACAGCTGAGAAGACTATGTGGATTTGATGGTGTCAAAGCTCCCCCTGAGTCCTTGAGATCTTCAGGAAAAGAAGCTTTGCTGTAGGGTGATAGGCCTTCAGAGGTTGAGCTCCAGCAAGAGATGATTTCAGCAACAGCTGAAATGTTAGGTGTCTGGAGTCTTGAAATATGTTGGCCTTGAACACTTTAGACAAGAGAGATCTGGGGATTTCAGAAAATTTGATCTCCTTGGATGTGTGTTCTTGAGAATTCTTTGAGACAGAGAATATTTTGTTCTTGTTCTGAAGATTACTGATGTCTGTCTTTCTGTATGTCTGTGTGTATGTGAGATTCAAAAATTTTTGTCTTTTATTCTCTGGTACTGAATAGAAAAACATCCTCTGTCAAGAATAGCTGTTGGCCTGCATTAATTGCATCCTTAATTGCAAAATGTCTTCTGGAGGAAAGTCCATAGAAATATTCCTTGAAAATCCCTTGAAGCTTGTTCCAGAAATAAATGAAAACGGCTAGAAAATCTTCTGAATTAATTGCAGAATAACTCCTTAACTGATCTGAATTTGAATCTTGAAACATCCTTGAAGTTATCTGAAAACGTCGAACTGAGCTCTGCTATCGTCGAACTGAGCTCAGCGATATGGATTTATACTGCAACAAAATATCGTTGATCTGAGCTCAAAGATCGTCGAACTGAGCTCAGAGGCAGAGATCCAAAGCTGAGTCAAGATCGTTGAACTGAGCTCACCGATCGTCAAATGGAGTTCGATGATTTGATGAAGTTGAGCTCAGCGATCGTCGAATGGAGTTCGACGATCTGTCGAAGTTGAGCTAGATGATCGTCGATCGGAGTTCGACGAATCGTCGTGCTGAGCTCGACGATATGACTTGGTCTCAAACTAAAAAAGTCTTGGTCTTGAGGGCAGCTTCCAAACTTAGACTTCTAACCCTTAGACTCAATTCTAATTAACCTTTAGAGCTATACAGGAGGTCAAAGATTAGTTTCCTGGAGACATAGTGATCCTGACCCAAATTAGTAATAGGGTGTTCCAACAAGGTTTACTACCTCGAAGAGGAGGAAGGAGGAGTCAGAGTCCCTATTCCACATCAAGCAGGGAGTGAATGAGATGCTGGGAAGCTACATACACCGGTTCCAGGAGGAGGTCACCCAGGTCTAGGAGATGCCAGGCCATAGCTTGATGATGGCCTTCACCCTGGGGCTGCAATAGGGATTCTTCAGGATGGAGCTGAAGAGAGTGCCCCCTCTCCTACGAGGAGCTGATGGAGAAGGAGGCGAGAGAAGTTGATGGGGAGGCGTCAAATTCGGAGTTCGCCCGGAAGCTAGCCAGATGGGCCACGGAGGAAGAGAAAGAGTCAAGAGGAGGAAGAGGGCAGGAGGAGAGGAGAGTCGAGCCCCGGTAGAGGGAACAGAGGCAGCTCCAGTTGTAGCAGCAGCCCAGGTGGGGCCGTTAGGAGCCCGACCGTCAGCTGGGCTGGAGGCCCGAATGGCAATGGAAAGGGCCGCAGAGAGGATACCAAGGGAGGGACTGCCACCAAGGGGGGCAAGATCAAATCCACCCCCGAGTTGGAGGAGGGAGCAGAGGCCTCGACTCCCCGATCAAGAAGAGGTTATGGACATCGTCATAGGGGAGAGGAGGAGAGTAGCAAGGAGGAGGAGGAGGGAGGTGAGGGTGTAGTTGCCCTACTGCGACTTCCATCAGGAGGAAGGGCATGCCACAGCCACGTTCCCAGAGTTCCTCGAAATGAGGGGAAATAGTGAGCAGCTGCAGCTGCAGTAGGGGCGTCAGGAAGTGAGGATCGAGGAGGTCCTTCCTCGGGTGGAGGAGGACCGTTGTGAATACTGGGTGGATGTCGGGACCCGAGGAGGGATCAGAGTGGTCCACGGGGGGGGGGGGGGGGGGGGGGGGGGGGGGGTTGAGGCTTCCCGGAAGGCGATCCTCCACACCATGTATCGCCGAAGCGTTGGCTCCACATCCCAAACCCCGCCCCCAGAAGAGAGGATCACCTTCTCGAGGAGCGATATGATGGATCATGAGGATCCATTTTGCGATACGCTGGTCATCCAGACGGCCATCAAAAATTTTACCGTCTCCCGGATCCTCGTCGACAATGGAAGCACCGTCAACGTCGTCTTTCAGAAGGCATTTGACGCAATGAAGGTGGAGACGAAGAGGGTGTTGGCCTCGGATGGGCCCTTGTTCGGATTTTCGGGGGAGAGGAAGGAGGTCGAAGGAGGTTTGAGGCTCCATGTCACCCTGGGGGGCAGTCCAGGAACTGCAGGTTCGTCATCGCGGATGCCCCCAGCAGCTACAGCTCCATCTTCGGGAGGCCCCTCATCAGTGCCTTCCGCTGCATCCCCTCATTGTTCCATCAATGCTTTAAGTTCAATGCCGAGGGGATTCAGGTCCGGGTCAGGGGGACCCCAAAGTGGCGCCGGAATGCTATGTCACCACCGTGAACTCCATCTCTTTGCCGGAGGGAGCCGAGGAGATGGAGCGAAGGATGGAGGAGGCGGATCAGGGAGCTGGTATGGAGGAGATGGAGGTGGAAAGCTGCACCGAGGTTGAGGTGGCAGGAGGAGATCGGGAGGAGCTGGCCGAAGCGATGTTCATGGAGGAAGAGGTAGAGGCGGAGGTGCTCGTCCCAGGGGAGAGGGATGTTGGAGAATGGGGGGAGCAGCCCAGGCTGGAGGCTGCGGAAGAGGTGGTGGAGCTGGAGGTCCTCACCCGTGGAGGCAGGGTGGAGAAGGTCCGCATCAGCGGAGGACTGACCCTAGAGGACCAAGACAGGATACTGACATGCATCGAGATGAACCTGGACATCTTCGCATGGAGCGCCGCAGAGACGCCGGGGGTTGACGTGTATGTGTCTTGCCACCGCCTCAACATGGACCCGGGAGCCCGACCCGTAAAACAAAAGAAGAGGTCCACAACGGACAAGCTGGAAGAGCCTATCAGGGATGAGGTAGCCAAGCTTCTCGAGGCCGGCTTCGTGTCTGAGATCCAATACCCTGGTTGGGTCTCCAACGTAGTCATGGTTAAGAAGGAGACGGCCGGTGGTGTATGTGTATCGACTTCTCTTTGCTTAATAAATCTTGTCCTGAAAGCTAGGTGTTAGATCTGAAATACTCTAGAGGGGGTGGGGGGGTGAATAGAGTATTTAGGGTTTATCAAATTTTTCTAATTAATTCAATCTTTTAGAAGTGCTACAGAAATTAAATTAAAACCACAAACACAACAACCTAGAAAGTACAGCCACAGCAAGAACAAAAGAAAAGAGCAACCCATACAACATAAGAATTTTATAGGGGTTCCCTAAACTTGGGTACATCCACTCTTCTACCACCCCGGTAGGAATCCACTCAGGTTTTTGATCAGGTGACTGCCACCAATGAGCTTTTGATCAGGTGCTCAAAAACCAAACCTCAAGTATTTTGATCAGGTGACTTGCAATTAGGAATAACTTTTGAAGGGAGTTAAGAACCCATTATATAGTGGGGGATGAGAGAGTGATTTTGTCTTCTCTTTCTCAGATACAACTGAGAAGACTCTAATGGAAGAATGATGTTAGCAAAGGATCCCCCTGAGATATAGAATGGTTCAGGAAGTTGAAGACTTGCTGCAGGGTGATAGGTCTTCAAGCTTTTGCTTTGACCAGATCAATTCCAGGAACTTCTTGACATATTGAATGTTTGTTGTCCTATGAAGAATCCTGGAATGAAGACAGAAGAAGACTCTTGATTTGAATGGTTCTTCTTCTTCTTCTTCAGCTTGATGTTCTTTCTCTGGTGTAGGGCTAGGGCTTCTTGTCTCTTGACAGTGTTGTTGCCCTGTGAGCTTTGTAGTCTGTATATTCTCTGTGTGCTCTCGAGAGAGATGAAGAAGATCCTTGTTCATCATATATTTCTCACTACTGTTGGAGAGCTGTTTAGGAAGAGAAAGAAAATCCATTTTATATTTTCCATGTAAATTGCCTTTTGAAATTTGAATTCCTTTCTGCAATGAATTCTGACAGCCTGGAGAATATTTGCATTGATTGGTTTCCCCAATGGTCCCATGGAAAAACGGCAAGCAATAATCATGATGAAGACCGTAATCAATGTTTGCTTCTAACGGTAATATTAATAGAATATTTATGCATTAATTACTCAGGAATTATTGCAAAAGAAAAGAGACAGAGGGAGGGAAATTTCTAAGTCTGGAACTTTACAGAATTCGTTTAGCAGAATTCGTCGATCTGTGTCCAGAGTTCGTCGAACATAGAAGTCAAGTTCGTCGACCAGATAATCTTTGTTCGTCGAGCTGAGATCCAAGATCGTCGACCTGAGGACAAAACTTCTTTCTCTGGAACCTTTCAATTATGTGCATCAAGTTCGTCGAGCTGAGAATATGACTTCGTCGACCTAATAACAGAATTCCATTTTTCTTGCACTTAATAATGTTGAAGTAATGTGTCAAGAAATCGTCGACCTCAGAACTGGGTTCGTCCACCTGAGAACTAGTTTCGTCGAGCTGAGAACTCCTAACTGTTACTTGATAAATCTTGCCAAGACTGTGGTCTAAGTTTGTCGAGCTGAGAAGGTGAGTTCATCAACTAGAGTGTGATTCTAGACTTAGAATACTTAGTTTTTACTGGTCTTATAGTGTTGAAGTAGATGATCCAGAAATCATCGAACTAAGATCCAAATTCGTCGAGCTGATATTCCAACTTCGTCGACTGGATTGTGAAGCTAGACTTCAAATACTTAGATGTTTCTAGAACAAGATGTTGAAGTAGAATACCCAGAGATCGTCGACCTGAGAACTAAGTTCATCGTTCTGAGAACTAAGTTCGTCAACTGGAGTTAAGTGTGAAGAATTCTGGACTTGGTGTTGAAGTATACTCTTGAATTCGTCGACCTGAGATTCAAGTTCATCGAGCTCAGCTCATAGAATTGTCTCTAATTTCATCGAGCTGAGCACGTCTTTCGTCGACCTGAGTGTGACGAACGTCGAACTCTTTTTCTGAGTCTTTGATATTTCTCTAAGTCTTGAGTCTTTTGCAGTCTGTTGATGGCTGGTCCAAGTAGTGTTGATTCTAAGGACATGGACAAGACTCTAGGACACAATCATGACCCTGGCTATACATGTTGGGTCAGACATCCTAATTTAGTAAACCTAGCCCAAATCCAACTAAGGATCCAACAATCTCCCCCTATTTGGATAAGGTCACTAATTTCAGACTCACATTAATAACAAAGCAATAAAACATATATCTGGTATGAAAAATTTAAATGTGCAGCAGATATATATATATACATAGAGCTTTGTATCAGAATATAAACAAGCAGTTTTTGAAATAACAGAAGGACTGAAAACAGTTTATAATTTAATTCTTCTTCCTTTGTTCCTTGTGCTTTTACTCTTTGGCCTTCTCACCTGGATGAGTAAACTTAATCTCCCTATTAGGATCTGCAGCTTGGGCCTTAGTCATTGTCATGTCTGCAGCCCCAATGATATTAGGAGATGTAGCCCTGGGCACTACTGCTCCTGGATGTAGTTTCATATAATCATCAACATTAAAGAACTTGTTAGCCTTAACAAACCTGTTCAGTTCTTCCTTTCTGTACTTGGACATTGTAGAGTATTGAGAGGTATCCTTCCCTTCAGCTTTAGCTTTGTTAATCATGGAAAGGCTAACCAGTTCCTGAAACCTGGCCATCCTAGCTGTTGCAGCTGTCTCTGGATCCTCAAATGGTACAGGCGGGGAAGCAGGTCTTTTGGGGCTTTCAGCCTTTTGATGTTCAGGGAATTTTTATTGTTGTTGTTGATGGTACTGCTGCTGTTGTTGGTGCTGCTTGCCAGATGAATAATGCCTTTGCTGGCTGCTTCCTGAAGATGAGTATCTACCCTGCTGTCTTTGATAGGTTTGAAACTGGGTAGTCCTTGGTGATGAAGAAGTAGAAGTACCAGCAGCTGGAGGAGTAGGAGGGTCCTTTCTGAATCTCTATGGAGGAGGAGAATATCTACTGCTCTATTTCCTTTCTTTCTGTTGATTCTTGGACAACCACATCCATGCTGGCCTGCGCTTATAAGGTATGATCTTTTGAAGTATATAGTATGGTGTGTCATTTGCTGGATTTAATTTTGGTGCAGGAGGTGGAGGAGATTTCCTCTTCTTAGACACTTTCTTTTTCTTTGGCTCATCATCTGAGTCCTCCTCCTCCTCCTCATCATCATCAGAAGAATCTTGTGGATTATCATACATTGCATTTATTTCTTTTAGGGCTTCAACAGATATCAGAGGTTTCTCAGCCTGGGAGGGAGTTGGAGGAGGAGCTGGAAGTAAAACTAGAGCAGGAGCTGGAGAGCTGTACACTTTAGTGCTTTCAGCAATTGACGTATTTTCCTCTTCAATGTCAGCCATGATCAATGCATCAAAGATCAGGCATGGGGGAATCATCCATAACAAAAACTGGGGCAGAAATATCTGTTGGAGGGGGAAGAAATAATGGGTGAAACAGCTCTAGGTGGAGATGGAATGACAAGAGTATCTGTTACTGTAAAACTGGCCTTTAGTTGCTTGACAACTTTGGGGCTTATTGGCGTGGTGTAAGGAATTATAGCCATGGATGACTTATTGCTGTCTTCTGGCAGAAAGTTCAAATGAACTGTATCAAAAGTTCTCAATAAATTTAACAAATCTACTATGGGATTTATAATAAAATCACCAGCAGTTATTATTTCCTATGTTACTGTATCAGCCACAGTATCAATTTCCACATCTCTTTCAATAAAATTAAGAAAGCCAATGAATTCATCATCAGCATCTACTTCTGCTGTTGTTGGTTCTGCTTCTGCTTCAGCTGCTTCTTGATCTGCTGTGTTTGCTGCTGCATCTACTGTTATTGTTGCTGCTGCTATTACTTCTGCTGCTATTTATGATGCTGCTTCTTCATTGAGTATCTCCCCCTGCCTGGTTTCAGTGTATACTGGAGCCAGGCCCCTAACTGAAGAGGGAGGTGGAGGAGGGATCTCTTCAGTAGGGAGGGAAGTGGCTGGAACAGCCCTAGTACTCTCAGAAAGCCTGGTGGAGGAGGAAGAAGCCTTGGATGTCTTGGTGATAGTCCTCTCCCACCTGCCAAAGAGAGCACATGTGACCCTCTTAGAGGCATTTATGAATATGGTCTGGGCGACCAGGGATTCAGCAGCCTTTTCCTTCAGGAAGATCCCTAATATTCTTCCAAAACACACTTCTTTCTTTGCATTCTTTTTCTTAATCAGATCAAATATGATCTGATCCCAATTTACCTTCTTCTTGTTAACCACAACACACATAACCAGGAATTGGTGCCTGGTTATGTAGTCATGTGCAGTGTGCTTCCCCAGCAACACTTTGCCTACAATGTCTGCTAGAAATTTGAACTCAGCAGACAAGTGTTTCTTCAGCAACTTATTTGTGGTTTTTCCAGAATAACCCATCATACTCAGCATCATATCAAACTTCTCAGTATCCATTTCTAATTCTTCTTCACCATTACTTAATCCATAAATTTTGGATAGGATGGTGGGAGTAAGAGAAATAGCATTACCCGATAAAGTCCGTGTCATAGTGTTCTCATCTGTGGTGGAGGAAGTATAGACCCACTCTCTGATCTCAGTGGCAGATATCTTTATCCTAGTGGACAGTAGATTCTTCAATTTTTGTTCTTCAAGCAGTTGCAGTATTTCCAGAAATATTGGGTCAGAATGCTGGAAGGAATCAAAATCAACATCAAAGCCAGTGTCGAATTTCATTGCCGCAAAATTTCCTGCAGGAATCGCCATTAGAGCACCTCTAAGAGAAAAACGACGATCAAGTGCAAAGGAACTGAAAGAGCGGGATGAAGGTCGAAGAAAACCTAGATAAAAGGTTTTCCAGAATATGAATCGACAAACTCCATTCCACGAAAAATAAAATAATTCTTCGATCTAAGGTCGACAAAATAATTTGTAGTTAAATAATTCATCGAGCTTAGTCTGAAGATTTGAAGACATTTTGTCGAGCTCCGTTCGACGAAAATGTTCTAAAGTAGATTCCCCGATCTCCGGTCGACGAACACAACTTCACTCACAGAGAGTTCGTCAATCTCCGTTCGATGAATATCTCAAGAACTTTGCCCAGTTCGTCGAACTCCGTTGGACGAACTTTGGCAAATTCTTCGAGTGCAGACTTGGATTAAACTAAGGCTTCTCCATTGATTATTCCAAGTTGATTTATAAAGAACAGGTGATTTCTTTCATCCAAGGGTTTGGTGAAAATATCAGCTCTTTATAAATCAGTGTAGATATAGACAAGTTTAATTTTGTTTTTGTCTACACACTTTCTAATGAAATGATGCCTATTGTCTATATGCTTAGTCCTACTGTGATGGACTGGATTCTGTGCTATGGCTATAGCAGTTGTGTTATCACATAAGAGAGTTGAATTATTTAAGTTGAAGCCATAGTCCAGGAGTTGGTTTTGGATCCACAGCATCTGAGAACAGGAACTGCCAGCTGCAATATATTCTGCATTAGTAGTTAATGTGGACACAGTTGACTGCTTCTTACAAAACCAAGAGAAAAATCTCATACCAAGGAACTGGCAGGTTCCTAAGGTACTTTTTTTGTCAACCCTGCATCTAGTAAAGTCAGCATCTGAATATCCTGTTAAATCAAATTCTGACTCTGTAGGATACCATAGGCCTAGACTGGGACAACTCTTTATATATCTAAAAATTCTTTTTAGAAAAATTAGGTGAGATTCTTTAGGGTTCACTTAGAACCTAGTATAAAGACATGTATCAAACATGATATTAGGTCTGCTAGCTGTAAGATATAGTAGGGACCCAACAATGCTCCTATATAACTTCTGGTCAACAGGTTTCCCATGTGGATCAGAATCTATTACAACATTAGTAGCCATAGGTGTTTTCTTTGCTGAGGCATCAACCATCCCAAACTTCTTAAGAAGCTTTTTAGCATACTTAGCTTGGGAGATGAAGATGCCATCAGGTAGCTGCTTCACTTGGAGACCAAGGAAGTAGGAGAGATCACCCATGCTACTCATCTCAAACTTAGAATGTATGAGGTCAGAAAACCTCTTGCATAGTTTAGAGTCAGTAGATCTAAATATGATGTCATCCACATAGATTTGTACTAACAAGATTTTATCCTTATGGTGTCTAGTGAATAGTGTTTTATCTACTATGCCTCTAGTGAAATCATGCTCTATCAGAAAGCTAGGTAAGGTCTCATACCAAGCTCTTGGAGCTTGCTTTAGACCATAGAGGGCTTAATGCAGTCTAAATACATAAGAGGGATGAGTTAGAGAAATAAAACCTGGAGGTTGTTCAACATAAACCTCTTCTTTTAGTACTCCATTTAGAAAGGCACTCTTTACATCCATCTGATATACCTTGAATTTTTGTAGGTAGCATAGGCAAGAAAGATTCTGATTGCCTCTAACCTTGCAACTGGTGCAAAGGTCTGATCATAGTCTATTTCTTCTTCTTGCATATATCCTTGAGCAACAAGCCTAGCCTTGTTCCTCATAATTAAACCTTGGGTATTTAGTTTGTTTCTATATACCCATTTGGTTCCAATGACTGGGTAGTCTTTGGGTCTTGGAACAAAATCCCAAACTCTACATCTCTCGAACTGGTTGAGTTCCACTTGCATAACAATAATCCAGTGGGGATCTTGCTCAGCATCATGTATGGATTGAGGCTTAACTTGAGAGAGAAAGCAGACATGCATCAAGTCTTGGTTGAGTTGATGACTTGTCTTTACACCTACTGTTATGTCTCCAATCACTTGGGATCTAGGGTGATCCCTTAGTGTGACAAGATCAGTGGGTGGAGTTCGTTCAGCAACAACATTTTGATTTAATTCCTCTTGTGGAATTATGTTTGCTGTTGGATGAAGTTCAGTCACTTCAGTGCTTTCTTCTTCACTGTCTTCATCAACTTATGGAGAAGGATGTGTTGGAGCCTCTTGCGTGAGGTTTAGTCCATCCAATTTCTCACACAAGTGATGTACCTGCAAAGGATTACTGGTAGAAATCTCTTTCTCCTTATAAGACATGTTAGTTTTATCAAAGGTAACATGTATAGATTCCTCAATTTTTAATGTTGATTTATTGAACACCCTATATCCTTTGCTTACTTGGGAATATCCTAGAAAGATTCCCTCTTCAGCCTTAGCTTCAAACTTTCTAATGTATTTTTTGTTATTATTATGTATATAACATACACATCAAAATTCTTTAAAAAGGTGATTTTAGGTTTCTTCCCTTTAAGTAATTCATAGGGGGTCATATTCTTTAGTTTATGTATCAAACTTCTGTTCAGTACATAATTTGTTGTGCTTACAGCCTCTTCCCAAAAGGATAGTGACATATAAGCATCTGGAAGTAATGTGCCTGCAGCTTCAATAAGGGTTCTATTCTTCCTTTCAGCTACCATATTTTGTTGGGGAGTTCTAGGAGCTGAGAAGCAGTGCCTTATACCTTCCTTCTCATAGAACTCATGTATAAGAAGAGACTCAAACTCTATACCATGATCACTTCTGATCAATGCAACATGAGTAGAGTACTCAATCTATATGGTTCTAAGAAAATCTGTAAGAACTTTAAATGTATCTGACTTAGATCTCAGAAAGAACACCCAAGTGAATCTTGAGAAAACATCTACAATGACTAGAGTGTAGGATTTCCGTCCTAGGCTTTGTACTGTAGTGGGTCCAAAGAGATCCATGTGTAGAAAGTACAAGATCCTAGGTGAATCACTTTTATTAATTGATTTAAAACTAGATTTAGTTTGCTTGCCTAGTTGACAAGCCCTACAAAAGCCTTCCTTCTTGTAGGGACCAGAATGTAAACCTCTTTCAAGACTGTCTTTAGATAGCCTAGCAATGTTTTTCATATTTACATGTCCTAGACTTTTATGTCATAATTCATTTTGATTGCAAACTATATTAAGCAAATAAATATCTGAATTGGCAGAACAGAAATCAACTAAATAAATATTTCCTTGTCTATTTCCAATTTAAAAGTTTTGTTTTATTTATTAGAAATAATACAAGTTTTTGAGTTGAAATGTCCCTGATAACCTTCATCATATAATTGGCTTATGGAGATGAGGTTATGCTTGAGTCCACTTACATAGGTCACCTTCTTGAATAAGACTGCTCCAATCCTTACTTCTCCATAGCCTTCAGACTGACCACACTTTGAATCACCAAAGATGACCTTTGTTCCCAGCTTGGACTTGTAGTTGATTAGGTTATCCTTACTGCCAGACATATGTTTGGAGCATCCACTGTCGAGGTACCATGTTTGATTAATCACTGGACAACCCTTTTCCTGCAATGAAAATAGTTAGTTGTTCTTGACCCAGGTTACCTTGGGTTATTTGTTGTACTGATAAGAAAAGATAGATATCACAGAGAATTCAGGTTGTGTTTTATATCCTAAGGGGTGATATCTTCTAGGTGTTATTATCCAATCAGCAAGAAGGTTAAATGGTTTCTTAGTTTGATTTAAGTTGGTGTTATAATTATTGTTTTTGTTAAGTCTGACTGGATTCGACAAATTGTTGTGAGTTCGTCGACCAGAGTTCGACGAAATGGGATGAGATCGCTGATCTCTGCTCAGAGAATGAACATAGTCATTTTCTGTGCCCCACATTCGTCGATCTCTGCTCGATGAACCATATAAAGTTCGTTGATCACAGTAAGACGAATGATTATTATATAAATTTGCATTCAGCTTTCGTCGATTTGAGTTCGACGAACTGGTCATATTTCGTCGATCTAAGTTCGACGAAATTTGCTGAACTTTGTTTTTATTTAGGGTTTTTTGGTTTCTATTATTTTGATCTTTTAATTTGGGCATTTCTTCTGTAGTTTGTTTATGGTTTATTATTTCATTCCCCTTAGCAGAAACAAATTTGATTGGGGTTGATAAAATATTCTTCTTAAGAATGTGGGGCAAACTTGATGAAGCAGCCAAGCCCAGCTTGCCATTTAGTCTGACATTGACTGTGCTTGTGATGTCCACCATCTTAGGGCTTCTCCCATTGAGAGATTCCTCAAGTTGTTTGGCCTCACATAGTTTAGTTTTTAAAGAATCAATTTGTTTATTAGCTGATATTAGTTCTTCTTTTAACTTGATGTTTTCAGAGATGATGTTTTCCTAGTTTGATAATTTTTCCCTAAGTGCCTTGATTTCCTTTTCTGAATTTATTAAATCTATGCACATGATTTTAAATTCAATTTTAAAGTATCAGAAGTATAATATAAAGAGGACAATACCTGATCAGCTTCTTATTCAGAAGCTCCTTCACTGTCAGAATCTTCTTCATCTGAATGACTCCTGGATGCATCAATGGCCATGAGACTTACTTCTTTGGCCCTTGCCTCTTCTTCTTCTTCATTGGAGCTGTAGGTTGTGGATTCATCCTCAATTTCACTCCAGGTTTCAGCTACAAAGCCTTTCTGCTTCTTCTTGTATTTGCTGGAGGAAGGCATGCTTCTTTGCTGTCTTCTAGAGTCCTTCTCTCTTCTCTTTTCCTTCTTGAGTCTTTTGCAGTCTGTTGATGGTTGGTCCAAGTAGTGTTGATTCTAAGGACATGGCCAAGACTCTAGGACACAATCATGACCCTGGCTATACATGTTGGGTCAGATATCCTAATTTAGTAAACCTAACCCAAATCCAACTAAGGATCCAACAATCTCCCCCTATTTGGGTAAGGTCACTAATTTCAGACTCACATTAATAACAAAGCAATAAAACATATATCTGGTATGAAAAATTTAAATGTGCAGCAGATATATATATATATACATAGAGCTTTGTATCAGAATATAAACAAGCAATTTTTGAAATAACAGAAAGACTGAAAACAGTTTATAATTTACTTCTTCTTCCTTTGTTCCTTGTGCTTTTCCTCTTTGGCCTTCTCACCTGGATGAGTAAACTTAATCTCCCTATTAGGATCTGCAGCTTGGGCCTTAGTCATTGTCATGTCTGCAGCCCCAATGATATTAGGAGATGTAGCCCTGGGCACTACTGCTCCTGGATGTAGTTTCATATAATCATCAACATTAAAGAACTTGTTAGCCTTAACAAACCTGTTCAGTTCTTCCTTTCTGTACTTGGACATTGTAGAGTATTGAGAGGTATCCTTCCCTTCAGCTTTAGCTTTGTTAATCATGGAAAGGCTAACCAGTTCCTGAAACCTGACCATCCTAGCTGTTGTAGCTGTCTCTGGATCCTCAAATGGTACAGGTGGGGAAGCAGGTCTTTTGGGGCTTTCAGACTTTTGATGTTCAGGGAATTTTTATTGTTGTTGTTGATGCTACTGCTGCTGTTGTTGGTGCTGCTTGCCAGATGAATAATGCCTTTGCTGGCTGCTTCCTGAAGATGAGTATCTACCCTGCTGTCTTTGATAGGTTTGAAACTGGGTAGTCCTTGGTGTTGAAGAAGTAGAAGTACCAGCAGCTGGAGGAGTAGGAGGGTCCTTTCTGAATCTCTATGGAGGAGGAGAATATCTACTGCTCTATTTCCTTTCTTTCTGTTGATTCGTGGACAGCCACATCCATGCTGGCCTGCCCTTATAAGGTATGATCTTTTGAAGTATATAGTATGGTGTGTCATTTGCTGGATTTAATTTTGGTGCAGGAGGTGGAGGAGATTTCCTCTTCTTAGACACTTTCTTTTTCTTTGGCTCATCATCTGAGTCCTCCTCCTCCTCCTCATCATCATCAGAAGAATCTTGTGAATTATCATACATTGCATTTATTTCTTTTAGGGCTTCAACAGATATCAGAGGTTTCTCAGCCTGGGAGGGAGTTGGAGGAGGAGCTGGAAGTAGAACTAGAGCAGGAGCTGGAGAGCTGTACACTTTAGTGCTTTCAGCAATTGACGTATTTTCCTCTTCAATGTCAGCCATGATCAATGCATCAAGATCAGGCATGGGGGAATCATCCATAACAAAAACTGGGGCAGAAATATCTGTTGGAGGGGGAAGAAATAATGGGTGAAACAGCTCTGGGTGGAGATGGAATGACAGGAGTATCTGTTACTGTAAAACTGGCCTTTAGTTGCTTGACAACTTTGGGGCTTATTGGCGTGGTGTAAGGAATTATAGCCATGGATGACTTATTGCTGTCTTCTGGCAGAAAGTTCAAATGAACTGTATCAAAAGTTCTCAATAAATTTAACAAATCTACTATGGGATTTATAATAAAATCACCAGCAGTTATTATTTCCTATGTTACTATATCAGCCACAGTATCAATTTCCACATCTCTTTCAATAAAATTAAGAAAGCCAATGAATTCATCATCAGCATCTACTTCTGCTGTTGTTGGTTCTGCTTCTGCTTCAGCTGCTTCTTGTTCTGCTGTGTCTGCTGCTGCGTCTACTGTTATTGCTGCTGCTGCTATTACTTCTGCTGCTATTTCTGATGCTGCTTCTTCATTGAGTATCTCCCTCTGCCTGGTTTCAGTGTATACTGGAGCCAGGCCCCTAACTGAAGAGGGAGGTGGAGGAGGGATCTCTTCAGTAGGGAGGGAAGTGGCTGGAACAGCCCTAGTACTCTCAGAAAGCCTGGTGGAGGAGGAAGAAGCCTTGGATGTCTTGGTGATAGTCCTCTCCCACCTGCCAAAGAGAGCACATGTGACCCTCTTAGAGGCATTTATGAATATGGTCTGGGCGACCAGGGATTCAGCAGCCTTTTCCTTCAGGAAGATCCCTAATATTCTTCCAAAACACACTTCTTTCTTTGCATTCTTTTTCTTAATCAGATCAAATATGATCTGATCCCAATTTACCTTCTTCTTGTTAACCATAACACACATAACCAGGAATTGGTGCCTGGTTATGTAGTCATGTACAGTGTGCTTCCCCAGCAACACTTTGCCTACAATGTCTGCTAGAAATTTGAACTCAGCAGACAAGTGTTTCTTCAGCAACTTATTTGTGGTTTTTCCAGAATAACCCATCATACTCAGCATCATATCAAACTTCTCAGTATCCATTTCTAATTCTTCTTCACCATTACTTAATCCATAAATTTTGGATAGGATGGTGGGAGTAAGAGAAATAGCATTACCCGATAAAGTCCGTGTCATAGTGTTCTCATCTGTGGTGGAGGAAGTATAGACCCAATCTCTGATCTCAGTGGCAGATATCTTTATCCTAGTGGACAGTAGATTCTTCAATTTTTGTTCTTCAAGCAGTTGCAGTATTTCCAGAAATATTGGGTCAGAATGCTGGAAGGAATCAAAATCAACATCAAAGCCAGTGTCGAATTTCATTGCCGCAAAATTTCTTGCAGGAATCGCAATTAGAGCACCTCCAAGAGAAAAACGACGATCAAGTGCAAAGGAACTGAAAGAGCGGGATGAAGGTCGAAGAAAACCTAGATAAAAGGTTTTCCAGAATATGAATCGACAAACTCCATTCCACGAAAAATAAAATAATTCTTCGATCTAAGGTCGACAAAATAATTTGTAGTTAAATAATTCATCGAGCTTAGTCTGAAGATTTGAAGACATTTCGTCGAGCTCCGTTCGACGAAAATGTTCTAAAGTAGATTCCCCGATCTCCGGTCGACGAACACAACTTCACTCACAGAGAGTTCGTCAATCTCCGTTCGACGAATATCTCAAGAACTTTCCCCAGTTCGTCGAACTCCGTTGGACGAACTTTGGCAAATTCGTCGAGTGCAGACTTGGATTAAACTAAGGCTTCTCCATTGATCATTCCAAGTTGATTTATAAAGAACAGGTGATTTCTTTCATCCAAGGGTTTGGTGAAAATATCAGCTCTTTATAAATCAGTGTAGATATAGACAAGTTTAATTTTGTTTTTGTCTACACACTTTCTAATGAAATGATGCCTATTGTCTATATGCTTAGTCCTACTGTGATGGACTGGATTCTGTGCTATGGCTATAGCAGTTGTGTTATCACATAAGAGAGTTGAATTATTTAAGTTGAAGTCATAGTCCAGGAGTTGGTTTGGATCCACAGCATCTGGGAACAGCAACTGCCAGCTGCAATATATTCTGCATTAGTAGTTAATGTGGACACAGTTGACTGCTTCTTACAAAACCAAGAGAAAAATCTCATACCAAGGAACTGGCAGGTTCCTAAGGTACTTTTTCTGTCAACCCTGCATCTAGTAAAGTCAGCATCTGAATATCCTGTTAAATCAAATTCTGACTCTGTAGGATACCATAGGCCTAGACTGGGACAACTCTTTATATATCTAAAAATTCTTTTTAGAAAAATTAGGTGAGATTCTTTAGGGTTCACTTAGAACCTAGTATAAAGACATGTATCAAACATGATATCAGGTCTGCTAGCTGTAAGATATAGTAGGGACCCAACAATGCTCCTATATAACTTCTGGTCAACAGGTTTCCCATGTGGATCAGAATCTATTACAACATTAGTAGCCATAGGTGTTTTCTTTGCTGAGGCATCAACCATCCCAAACTTCTTAAGAAGCTTTTTAGCATACTTAGCTTGGGAGATGAAGATGCCATCAGGTAGCTGCTTCACTTGTAGACCAAGGAAGTAGGAGAGATCACCCATGCTACTCATCTCAAACTTAGAATGTATGAGGTCAGAAAACCTCTTGTATAGTTTAGAGTCAGTAGATCTAAATATGATGTCATCCATATAGATTTGTACTAACAAGATTTTATCCTTATGGTGTCTAGTGAATAGTGTTTTATCTACTATGCCTCTAGTGAAATCATGCATAGAGGGCTTAATGCAGTCTAAATACATAAGAGGGATGAGTTAGAGAAATAAAACCTGGAGGTTGTTCAACATAAACCTCTTCTTTTGGTACTCCATTTAGAAAGGCACTCTTTACATCCATCTGATATACCTTGAACTTCTTGTAGGTAGCATAGGCAAGAAAGATTCTGATTGCCTCTAACCTTGCAACTGGTGCAAAGGTCTGATCATAGTCTATTTCTTCTTCTTGCATATATCCTTGAGCAACAAGCCTAGCCTTGTTCCTCATAATTGAACCTTGGGTATTTAGTGTGTTTCTATATACCCATTTGGTTCCAATGACTGGGTAGTCTTTGGGTCTTGGAACAAAATCCCAAACTCTACATCTCTCGAACTGGTTGAGTTCCACTTGCATAACAATAATCCAGTGGGGATCTTGCTCAGCATCATGTATGGATTGAGGCTTAACTTGAGAGAGAAAACAGACATGCATCAAGTCTTGGTTGAGTTGATGACTTGTCTTTACACCTACTGTTATGTCTCCAATCACTTGGGATCTAGGGTGATCCCTTAGTGTGACAAGATCAGTGCGTGGAGTTCGTTCAGCAACAACATTTTGATTTAATTCCTCTTGTGGAATTATGTTTGCTGTTGGATGAAGTTCAGTCACTTCAGTGCTTTCTTCTTCACTGTCTTCATCAACTTGTGGAGAAGGATGTGTTGGAGCCTCTTGCGTGAGGTTTAGTCCATCCAATTTCTCACACAAGTGATGTACCTGCAAAGGATTACTGGTAGAAATCTCTTTCTCCTTATAAGACATGTTAGTTTTATCAAAGGTAACATGTATAGATTCCTCAATTTTTAATGTTGATTTATTGAACACCCTATATCCTTTGCTTACTTGGGAATATCCTAGAAAGATTCCCTCTTTGGACTTAGCTTCAAACTTTCTAATGTATTTTTTGTTATTATTATGTATATAACATACACATCAAAATTCTTTAAAAAGGTGATTTTAGGTTTCTTCCCTTTAAGTAATTCATAGGGGGTCCTATTCTTTAGTTTATCTATCAAACTTCTGTTCAGTACATAATTTGTTGTGCTTACAGCCTCTTCCCAAAAGGATAGTGACATATAAGCATCTGGAAGTAATGTGCCTGCAGCTTCAATAAGGGTTCTATTCTTCCTTTCAGCTACCCTATTTTGTTGGGGAGTTTTAGGAGCTGAGAAGCAGTGCCTTATACCTTCCTTCTCATAGAACTCATGTATAAGAAGAGACTCAAAATCTATACCATGATCACTTCTGATCAATGCAACATGAGTAGAGTACTCAATCTATATGGTCCTAAGAAAATCTGTAAGAACTTTAAAGGTATCTGACTTAGATCTCAGAAAGAACACCCAAGTGAATCTTGAGAAGACATCTACAATGACTAGAGTGTAGGATTTCCGTCCTAGGCATTGTACTGTAGTGGGTCCAAAGAGATCCATGTGTAGAAAGTACAAGATCCTAGGTGAATCACTTTTATTAATTGATTTAAAACTAGATTTAGTTTGCTTGCCTAGTTGACAAGCCCTACAAAAGCCTTCCTTCTTGTAGGGACCAGAATGTAAACCTCTTTCAAGACTGTCTTTAGATAGCCTAGCAATGTTTTACATATTTACATGTCCTAGACTTTTATGTCATAATTCATTTTGATTGCAAACTATATTAAGCAAACAAATATCTGAATTGGCAGAACAGAAATCAACTAAATAAATGTTTCCTTGTTTATTTCCAATTTAAAAGTTTTATTTTATTTATTAGAAATAATACAAGTTTTTGAGTTGAAATGTCCCTGATAACCTTCATCATATAATTGGCTTATGGAAATGAGGTTATGCTTGAGTCCACTTACATAGGTCACCTTCTTGAATAAGACTGCTCCAATCCTTACTTCTCCATAGCCTTCAGACTGACCACACTTTGAATCACCAAAGATGACCTTTGTTCCCAGCTTGGACTTGTAGTTGATTAGGTTATCCTTGCTGCCAGACATATGTTTGGAGCATCCACTATCGAGGTACCATGTTTGATTAATCACTATACAACCCTTTTCCTGCAATGAAAATAGTTAGTTGTTCTTGACCCAGGTTACCTTGGGTTATTTGTTGTACTGATAAGAAAAGCTAGATATCACAGAGAATTCAGGTTGTGTTTTATATCCTAAGGGGTGATATCTTCTAGGTGTTATTATCCAATCAGCAAGAAGGTTAAATGGTTTCTTAGTTTGATTTAAGTAGGTGTTATAATTATTATTTTTGTTAAGTCTGACTGGATTCGACAAATTGTTGTGAGTTCGTCGACCAGAGTTCGACGAAATGGGATGAGATCACTGATCTCTGCTACAAGAATTAACATAGTCATTTTCTGTGCCCCACGTTCGTCGATCTCTGCTCGATGAACCATACAAAGTTCGTTGATCACAGTAAGACGAATGATTATTATATAAATTTGCATTCAGCTTTCGTCGATTTGAGTTCGACGAACTGGTCATATTTCGTCGATCTAAGTTCGACGAAATTTGCTGAACTTTGATTTTATTTAGGGTTTTCTGGTTTCTATTATTTTGATCTTTTAATTTGGGCATTTCTTCTGTAGTTTGTTTATGGTTTATTATTTCATTCCCCTTAGCAGAAACAAATTTGATTGGGGTTGATAAAATATTCTTCTTAAGAATGTGGGGCAAACTTGATGAAGCACCCAAGCCCAGCTTGCCATTTAGTCTGACATTGACTGTGCTTGTGATGTCCACCATCTTAGGGCTTCTCCCATTGACAGATTCCTCAAGTTGTTTGGCCTCACATAGTTTAGTTTTTAAAGAATCAATTTGTTTATTAGCTGATATTAGTTCTTCTTTTAACTTGATGTTTTCAGAGATGATGTTTTCCTAGTTTGATAATTTTTCCCTAAGTGCCTTGATTTCCTTTTCTGAATTTATTAAATCTATGCACATGATTTTAAATTCAATTTTAAAGTATCAGAACTATAATATAAAGAGGACAATACCTGATCAGCTTCTTATTCAGAAGCTCCTTCACTGTCAGAATCTTCTTCATCTGAATGACTCCTAGATGCATCAATGGCCATGAGACTTACTTCTTTGGCCCTTGCCTCTTCTTCTTCTTCATTGGAGCTGTAGGTTGTGGATTCATCCTCAATTTCACTCCAGGTTTCAGCTACAAAGCCTTTCTGCTTCTTCTTGTATTTGCTGGAGGAAGGCCTGCTTCTTTGCTGTCTTCTAGAGTCCTTCTCTCTTCTCTTTTCCTTCTTTTGATTTTCTGGACACTCTGAGATGAAGTGTCCAGGTTTCCTGCAGCCAAAGCAAACCACTTCTTTAGTGGGGATTTTGTCATACCTTGGCTTGTCATCCTGCCTGGATGACTTTCTTCTGAAATCCTTCCTTGCCATTTTATAGAATCTTTTGAAAAAGAGACTCATCAACTCTTCATTCACAGTTGAGGCTTCAGCTTCTTCAGCAGCTTAAAAGCTATGCTGTGCTCCTTCCTTGCTGGTGGAGTTGTTCTCTGCTCAGCTGCTTCTCTAGATTTGATCAGCTGCTCATAAGACTTGAGCTTTCCTAAAAGAGATTTTGTGGAAATCTCATTTAGGCTCCTGGCCTCCTTGATTGGCCAGATCCTTGAATCCCATGAGCTTGGGAAGCATATGAGAATTTTGTCATTCACCTCAGTGAGGGTGATGTCCATGTCTAATGTCTTTAGCTCATTGATGATAGAGCTCAGCCTGTTGTACATATCATCAACTGATTCTGTTTCTGTAACGCCCCTAACCGATCCAACGTGACAGCGTCACTGCTCCGCTCTAGGCGACGCTACCGGGCTGCAGCCCAAGCACCCCAACCCCTCTCCCTCCGCAGGTGGGTTGTTGGTGGCCACAGCCTCCCTTTGATGAGGTAAACTCGATAGTCAAGCCCGCACTACGGGGACTTCCCAGGAGGTCACCCATCCCAGTACTGCTCGAGCCCGAGCACGCTTAACTATGAAGTTCTTTCAACTCTCATCACCAATTGAGCTGCAGCTCAATTGGTGATGAGAGTTGAAAGAACTTCACCAATTGGTGATGAGAGTTGAAAGAACTTCATAGTTAAGCGTGCTCGGGCTGGAGCAGTACTGGGATGGGTGACCTCCTGGGAAGTCCCCGTAGTGCGGGCTTGACTATCGAGTTTACCTCATCAAAGCGAGGCTGTGGCCACCAACAACCCGCCTGCGGAGGGAGAGGGGTTGGGGTGCTTGGGCTGCAGCCCGGTAGCGTCGCCTAGAGCGGAGCCGTGACGCTGTCACGTTGGATCGGCTAGGGGCGTTACAATAAAAAGTGCACTTTTATTGTAACGCCCCTAGCCGATCCAACGTGACAGCGTCACGGCTCCGCTCTAGGCGAAGCTACCGGGCTGCAGCCCAAGCACACCAACCCCTCTCCCTCCACAGGCGGGTTGTTGGTGGCCACAGCCTCCCTTTGATGAGCGAACTCGACAGTTAAGCTGGGCCGTACGGGGACTTCCCAGGAGGTCACCCATCCAAGTACTACTCTCGCCCAAGCACGCTTAACTATGGAGTTCCATTGGTGATGAGAAGTGAAGGAACTCCATAGTTAAGCGTGCTTGGGCGAGAGTAGTACTTGGATGGGTGACCTCCTGGGAAGTCCCCGTACGGCCCAGCTTAACTGTCGAGTTCGCTCATCAAAGGGAGGCTGTGGCCACCAACAACCCGCCTGTGGAGGGAGAGGGGTTGGTGTGCTTGGGCTGCAGCCCGGTAGCTTCGCCTAGAGCGGAGCCGTGACGCTGTCACGTTGGATCGGCTAGGGGCGTTACAGTTTCCTCCTTTTTGAAATTCTCATATTGTGATATGAGGTTGAATCTTCTATCTTTTCATTCATCAGCAGATCCAACCACCATTTGATTTAGAGAATCCCAGATGGCCATGGTTGATGTGCATTCAGCCACTTTCTAAAAAATGTCATCTAACATTGTTTGGGCCAGAATGTTCATGGTCTTGGCATCAGCAACCTTTGCTTTCTTCTAGGCTTCAGTCCACTCAGGTGGTGGAACTGCATTAGTGCTAGATGTTGTTGTAGAGGTAGATGTTTGAGGAGGACCTATCACAATAGAATTGTAGATATCCTCATCAATATAGTGCATATATAACTTAATTCTTACCTTCCAGATGGCAAACCTATTTAGATTACATACTGGAGGTCTGGTGCTTGCATAGTCTTTGTTCTGTTCCATGCTGTGTGTATAATCTTAATGGAAGTAAAAAAGTAGATCTATCTCAGGATCTTTGGTTCAAGGGTTACCTTGACAACCAAAGGAACCTTGCTCTGATACCAATTGAAAGCTAGGGGTTAGATCTGAATACTGTAGAGGGGGGTGAATAGAGTATCTAGGATTTATAAAAATTTTCTAATTAATTCAATCTATTACTAGTGATGCAGAAATTAAATTAAAACGACAAACACAACAACCTAGAAAGCACAGCCACAACAAGAACAAAAGAAAAGAGCAATCCAGACAACACAAGAATTTTATAGTGGTTCCCCTAAACTTGGGTACATCCACTCTTCAACCACCCTGGTAGGAATCCACTCAGGGTTTTGATCAGGTGACTGCCACCAACGAGCTTTTGATCAGGTGATCAAAAATCAAACCTCAAGTCTTTTGATCACTTGACTTGCAACATGAATAACTTTTGAAGGGAGTTAAGAACCGTTTATACAGTGGGGGATGAGAGAGTGATTTTGTCTTCTCTTTCTCAGATACAACTGAGAAGACTCTAGTGGAAGAATGATGTTAGCAAAGGCTCCCCCTGAGATATAAAATGGTTCAAGAATTTGAAGCCTTGCTGCAGGGTGATAGGTCTTCAAGTTTTTGCTTTGACCAGATGAATTCCAGGAACTTCTTGACAGATTGAATGTTTGTTGTCCTTTCAAGAATCCTGGAATGAAGACAGAAGAAGACTCTTGATTTGACTGGTTGTTCTTCTTCTTCTTGAGCTTGATGTTCTTTCTCTGGTCTAGGGCTAAGGATTCTTGTCTCTTGAGAGTGTTGTTGCCCTGTGAGCTCTGTAGTCTGTATATTCTCTGTGTGCTCTCGAGAGAGATGAAGAAGATCCTTGTTCATCGTATATTTCTGACTACTGTTGGAGAGCTGTTCAGGAAGAGAAAGAAATTCCCTTTTATATTTTCCATGTAAATTGCCTTTTGAAATTTGAATTCCTTTCTGCATTAAATTCTGACGGCCTGGAGAATATTTGCATTGATTGGTTTCCCCAACTGTCCCATGGAAATACGGCAAGCAATAATCCTGATGAAGACCATAATCAATGTTTGCTTCTAACGGTAATATTCAGAGAATATTTATGCATTGATTACTCAGGTATTATTGTAATAGTAAAGAGGCAGAGGGAGAGAAATTTCTAAGTCTGGAACTTTACAGAATTCGTTGAGCAGAATTCGTCGATCTGTGTCCAGAGTTCGTTGAACAGAGAAGTCAAGTTTGTCGACCAGATATTCTTTGTTCGTCGAGCTGAGATCCAAGATCGTCGACCTGAGAACAGAAGTGCTTTCTCTAAAACCTTTCAATTCGATGCATCAAGTTCGTCTAGCTGAGAAAATGACTTCGTCGACCTCATAACAGAATTCCATTTTTCTTGGACTTAAGAATGTTGAAGTAATGTGTCCAGAAATCGTCAACCTCATAATTGGGTTCGTCGACCTGAGAACTAGTTACGTCAAGCTGAGAACTCCTAACTGTTACTTGATAAATCTTGCCAAGACTGTGGTCTAAGTTCGTCGAGCTAAGAAGGTGAGTTTGTCGACTGGAGTGTGATTCTGGACTTAGAATACTTAGTTGTTTCTGGTCTTATAGTGTTGAAGTATATGGTCCATAAATCGTCGAACTAATATCCAAATTCTTCGAGCTGATATTCCAACTTCGTCGACTGGAGTGTGAAGTTGGACTTCAAATACTTAGATGTTTCTGGAATAAGATGTTGAAGTAGAATACCCTGAGATCGTCGACCTGAGAACTAAGTTCATCGTCCTGAGAATTAAGTTCGTCGACTGGAGTTAAATGTGAAGAATTCTGTACTTGGTGTTGAAGTATACACTTGAATTCGTCGACCTGAGATTCAAGTTCGTCGAGCTCTGCTCAGAGAATTGTCTCTGATTTCGTCGAGCTGAGCATGACTTTAGTCGGCCTGAGTTCGACGAACGTCAAACTATTTTTCTGAGTCTTTGATATTTCTCTAAGTCTTGAGTCTTTTGTAGTCTGTTGATGGCAGGTCCAAGTAGTGCTGATTCTAAGGACATGGCCTAGAGTCTAGGACACAATCATGACCCTGGCTATACATGTTGGGTCAGACATCCTAATTTAGTGAACCTAGCCCAAATCCAACTAGGGATCCAACATGTCCTAAGGACGGTTATCCCTTGCCTCGGATCGACGCGCTGGTTGAATCAGCTGTTAGTTTTCCTGTAATGAGTTTTCTAGATGCATTTTCAGGTTATCATCAAATCAGGATGAACCCCCTAGACGTCAAGGATGTCTCGTTCATCACGGTGGATGGATGTTATTGCTATAAAATGATGCCCTTCGGGCTGAAGAATGCAGGGGCGACCTAACAGAAGATGATGGATAGGGTCTTCAAAGAACAAAAGGGAGGAACCTGGAGGTATATGTGGATGATCTAATGATCAAGAGTCAGGATGTAGACTCTCACCTCCAGGACCTAGAGGAGACCTTTGCTAACCTGCGGAAGTACAAGATGCGGTTGAATCCCATTAAGTGTGTCTTCGGGGCCAGTAGGGGGAAGTTCTTGGGGAAACTTCTCACCCCCGCGGGGGTCGAGTCGAATCCTGACAAGGTCAAGGCTATCGTGGAGCTGGGGTTGCCGCGAAATACCAAGGATGTACAACGGCTGACGGGGAAGCTGGCAGGGCTAAGTAGGTTCCTCTTCCGGGCTGTGGAGAAGTGCTCCCCCTTGTTCAAAACACTGAGGGGGGTCAAAAATTCCAGTGGACCAAGGTGTGCAATGAGACAATCCAGGCCCTCAAGATGCAGTTGACCCAGGCCCCATTGCTCCAAGGGCCAAAGGTGGGGGAGGACCTGTTTTTGTATCTCGGGGTCGGGTCGGAGGCCTTAAGCTCTGTCTTAGTTCGTGAAGAAGGGAAGAAGTAGCTCCCTATATATTATATGAGCAGGGTCCTGAGGAAGGCAGAGCTCCGGTATCCGATTTTGGAGAAGCTAGCCTTCGCCCTGGTCATCTCAGCCCGAAGGTTGCTGCCCTATTTCCAGGCACACTCTATCCGAGTGGTGACTGACCATCCCCTCCGCAACATCTTTGAGGGGGTGGAGCATTTTGGCTGGCTGGCCAAGTGGTCGGTGGAGTTGAGTGAGTTCGACATCTCCTTCGTCCCCCACCTCTCGATCAAAGCACAAACGATGGCCGACTTCTTGGCCGATTATGCGATTGAGGTGGCGGAGGAAGGGCTCACTCGTCCGACCCCTTGGAAGGTGAAGGTAGATGGCACCTCGGGGAGACATTCCTTAGGAGTAGGGGTGACCTTGGAGAGCCCCCAGGGGACTAGAATTGAGAAGACGGTGGTGGTGCACTTCCCCATCACCAACAATCAGGTCGAGTATGAGGCCGCGATAGCAGGGCTGTGCCTGGCCAGGGAGCTGGGTGTAACACCCCGAAACTCAAAAGAGCGACGGGAGACGTTTTGGGCCAGAGTTGGAATCTGGCAGGAGGCACACGGCCTAGGACACGGGCGTGTCCCAGGGCGTGTCAGGCTGGAGTCGACGACTTGGCCGCGAAGTCGACATTTTGCGCTCGATGAAGTCTCGAGATGGGGCACACGACCTGAGACACGAGCGTGTCTCAGGGCGTGTCGAGCCCGTGTCGACAACCGGCCCGGGGTGTCGACATTTTCGCTCGACGATGTGTCGAGACAAGGCACATGGCCTAGGACACGGGCGTGTCCAAGGCCGTGTCGTGGGGTCGACAAACTTCACTCGACGAAGTGTCGAGAACGTGAACACGGCCTGGAGCCTAGGCGTGTTCGAGTAGACACGGGTTAGGACACGGGCGTGTCCAATATCTGTGTGAGTCTCGGGTTGTTTTCGGGCTGTGTCGATGGGGGCACATGACCGACCACACGGCCGTGTCAGTTGGAACACGGTCGTGTCAGTTCGAACACGGGCATGTCGGATGCCCGTGTGTTGTTCCAGGCGCGTCGATTTTGACGGCGAATGAGGGACACGGCCCTGGACACGGGCGTGTGCCAGGCCGTGTTCGGCCCAGTTTCTGCATTTTAGATCTCGATCGTGGCCGTTCGTTTCTTTAATTCGGGATCAATGGATGTGGGTTGTTCCTGATAGGATTTATACGGGATTGGACCCCTGAAACCCTCATTTCACTTGAGAGGTTATCTTTCTAAAGTATAGAGAGAGAGGAGAGCCAAAGGAGGAAGGAGAAGCTAGTTCTGGCCATTGGAGGAGCTTCGAAGCTCCAAATCGCGAGCCGACCTCGGATCTACGGAGAAAAAGAGAGTGCAGTGCTTTTCATCCGCTTACTTTTCCATGGCGCCGAGGAAGAACGCTAGGGTAACGATTCTCTTCTTGAGCACGTGAAGCTCTCCTTCTTTGCATAGGAAGCCCGCTCTCGCGAGTATGCAGTGAGTTGGAGGCGTTCCTTCGGGTAGATATGTAAAGTCCCCGTTGTTTAGAGTCCGTAAGCAAGAACGGACATAGGCATGATGTGTGAAGCCTACCCGGACATGTTAGTCTAGATCTGTGATGTTGCATTGCATAAATGCGGGAGAAGACTCCGTGCGATTGTTTGTTTTTCGAGTTTTCTACGTGGTAGATTGCAATAGGGAGCCTTGGGGATTAACCCTAAGGTGCAACCGGAAAATTGGGCGGATGCGTGATCTTGCCAACTTGGAGGCCTGATATCCAACATGAACATAACCGAGTTATGTGAATTGTGTGACGGAAATGGGACTCGGGAGAAGTTTGACCTGGGCATATGGCTTAAATTGTCGTTGCGATGTGAGCACGGGTTAGATGGAACCGTACCCATTTCTATGTCGTTCGGTTAGAGCCGTTGGCATAGATGAGGGTCTTCGGCTGTCTATGGCTTAAATTTTCATGACCCATGCCGGGAAGATAAATTGCTCATATGTTTGGCCATCAAAGTGGCGGTGGTGAGTCCGGAATGTCTATGGCTTAAATTGACTTGACATTGGTTGGTTCACCGAGAATGTGCCCTGAGTGCATGGGGTGTGTGGCCGTGTGAGCGTATGCCTGTGATGAAATGAATATTGATATCTTGCTCGCTTATGCTAATAAAATGCAGTGAAGGAGCATCGCCGCCCCGAGTTGGGGGTGAGATCGTTATAATTTGGTCAGCATTGTTGACCGTTGCCTTTGTTAACCACCGTGCGGTGGTTTTGTTGCTTGCAGGTGCTGCTGGACCAAGCGGTCAATAGTGGGCTAAAGCCCAAATTGCGAAGCCAGCCCTCGTAGGCCTAATCAGAGTGTTTACTGCTTTTATTCATGTATGACCAGCCTGCGTGCCGTGGTTTGTAAATCATGTATTATTAAGTAAACAATTTTGTAAGGCCTTAAGGCCAGTACTTATGTATGTACTACATTCCTATTTGGTATATTTAGTGGACATTCGTGCTCTTTGTGCTGGGTTCTTTAATTGTAACTTATAAAACTGCTTCCGCTAGAATGCTCTGTGTAGGACGTTGGATTGGTTGGATGGTTTTCATTGAGTAACCACCTGGTCTGTCTGTAGTATATGGCGTCGGGCCCCGGCCGGACCTACTATTATATGCTATGCGACGGATAGGGGGTGTTACAATTTGGTATCAGACTACTGGTTTCGGTCAGACTTAAAATGAATTTGTGGACGAATTCTTTTTAAGGGGTGGTGAGCACATGTGTGTGCGTCATCGTTATAACAACAAAAGAACCCATATATGTCCACATAGGAATGAAAATACACGTGTTTGGGGAACCTGCGTGTTCCTATAATTGTTGTTTGCAATTTTATTTAGTCGCTTAACGGTGTTTTGTACCACTATAGGTGACCGGAAGCGGTGCTGGACCGCCATAATGTCCGGTTTCTGAGGAGTTTAGTGCGCCCGTTGAGGTGTTTGAGACCCCTCCTTCGTATGAAACCGTTAGAAGGATCGTTGAAGCTGTGCTCGCTATGACGGGTCCACAGGTTGGAAGAAATGTTCAACCCTGCGCCCCTGTTGTGGCTTCAATGCCGGTTGGCGTGATGGAGCAGATGACCTTTGGTAGATCATCGGGGCAGCAGCTGAATATGTATTTAGTGCAGGGAGCGCACACAGTTGAGGAATATTTGCAAGCATTTCTGATGATAAGCCGCTACCCATGATTCGAGTTGGATAATGAGCAAGCTACAGTCGATAGATTTTATAATGGCCTGCGCCCCGAGTTACGAGTTCTACTGCTAGGACCAAAGTTATTCGGATTCCGAGCCTTGGTGGAATCAGTTAGATCTTTGGACGCAGATTTGAGGAAGACTCTCCCGATGCCAGCGACCATGGTATCGAACTATGCAAGCCCCATAAGAGCTGCATCCGGCAGAATGCTAGAGTAAGGGGCTACGACATCGACTAGCAAAGATACTTACACATGTTTTACTTGTGGAAAGAAAGGACATATTGCCCGCGAATGTTGGAATGGGGCTCGGAATGTTAAGAAAGCTATGTCAGGAGCAGTAAAGGACTTTAGTGCAAAGGAAACGACATTCAAAGTGCCGAACACCTCAAAGTCTGTATATCGAAAATGGTATAAGAAGGCTAGGACTTTGGGTCTAGTCCCTCCTTTCGGTGCTTCGGGGGCAACTACAGGCCAAACCCCGGGCGCATGTTTCAACTGTGGGGAGCCGGGGAATTATGCCCGTGAGTGCCTAAAGCCCTGGAGGAAGCACACTGTCGTGAGGACAGGTATGGTTTAAAGATAGTTTTGCCTTAAATACTTGCTGCCCTTGTGCATGTTAGCTTAGAACTACTTGTGCTAAGCTTTGTTATGACTTTACTTTACCTGGCGAGAGCACCGTTCATTTACGGAGCTTCGCATTCCTTTATTTAGAAATTATATTGCGCGTCGGAGTACCTCCTTCGATGATAAGAGACAAATTGGATGCGTTATGGTCCAATGGCGCTCAATGCGCGCGGGTAGTATCTGTTGCATTTAGGTGTGGTCAGGGAGCCAAGACTTTGACTTCCAAGTATCGTTACTACCGCTAGGGGAGTTCGACGTAATATTTGGCATGGACTAGCTCTCGGAGCAGCAAGCCATATCAATTGCGGTAGCAAGGAAGTCAAGCTGGGAGCTAGTCGTGAGACGACCTTTACGGGCTCGAAGGGGGTCGAGCAAGACGTTTTGTGATGAGTCCACATTTACACTGATTTTTGGACTCATCTGGGCTAGTTTTATCGCCTTAGCACTACACTTGAGAGCCGTTATTGCTTATTTGTGCTTATGTACCTTTTTCACGATTAAGTGCACTGTATGCCCGCTTCTGTGTGCTTTCTATGTTTCCATTTTGTTGTTATTCTTTAGCCCTATCTCGGGGATGTGGTGTGCACGTTCTGGTGGCCTTTCTGCCCCTTCTGCTGGTACAGGGGTCATGTGTATGTTCCGGGATGATTGTGAAACAGGAATACTGCGCACGATCAGGGGATTTAATGCGCACGGCCACTGGTCGTGCGCCCCCGATCGTGCGCACTACTCTACGTTTTCTATTGAATCAGCCTGGGGTAAGCACACGACCACTGGACTTACTGCGCACGACCACTGGTCGTGCGCCACTGTTTGCGCGCATTACACCCCCTTTTTCATAACCCTGTCTCGGTAATCGCACGAGCACTGGACATAGTGCGCACGACCACTGGTCGTGCGCCACTGCTCGTGCGCGTATATACTGATGCTTCCTGTCCAGGTTGCAGGTTTATTTGGAAAAGCCGCACGATCATCGACCTACAGTGCGCACGACCACTGGTCGTGCGCCACTGCTCGTGCGCACTACTTCTGCTGCCTCCATATAAAAGGCCCTGCTCCGCGTTTTAGGTCAACGCCTGTCATTTGCTGCGATCAGAGAGTGCGCGGGAATCGTCTTTTCACCTCTCCAGCTGCTCCATCACTTCCACCTTCATCGGGAAGCCATTTCCACTTACTTCGAAGCTTTTCAACACCTCGGCGAAGCCCTCGGCCATTGGTGACTTCAACTCCAAGCTTTCCTGCAGAGTTGGTGAAGTAGATAACCTAGAGAATAGACTTAAAGGCCTTCGAGGTGACAGATCGTTGGTACCGGAAGACTCATTGGACTGAGCCCGGAAGCGGATTGAGAACTCACTACTCCGGCTACGACCCGCGGTGGATCTTCATTCTCTTTTGGTTTACTCCTCTTCCCCTTCCTCTGTGTTATGAATATTTTGAGCAGTGTAATGAACATTTCCATCCCTGAACATCAAGTTTACTTTCTAGTTAATGGAATGTTAGTTTCTTCTTATGCTTGTGAGTTCTGTCTGTGAATGCGCCTCACTCACCCCACATCCACTTCATTCCTGTGCCTTGTCCGATTGCAATCCACACAAGAACGCTGCAATCCATTAGTTTCCCTTCCACTCACCCAACTGAAGTTCGACATAGCGGCCGACAAACCCACTTCACCTTGCGAAGCGGTGCCGTCGACCCGCATAGTTTTTACTAGTTCAGTAGATCAAACATCCACAATCTCCCGAGTCCGCTATTTCCTTTTTGTTCTATTTTTAACTCTCATAACGATATTCTCGGTACTGTTGCCATTCTACGCTAATTGCATTCCTCAAGAGACCGACACTTGGGGATTTACTCCCAAAACTTTATTACTTGTGCGACCGGTGCGCTTGCCGTATTACACGCATCAAGTTTTTGGCGCCGTTGCCGGGGAGTGCAACTGTAGAGCGACTCCAGATGACTGAGAATTTCGTGATACGAGTTGTTTTGTTGTTTTTGATCCCTTTTCTCTTGTGTTGTTATTCCGTCAGATGGAATTGTTAGTTTTATTCGCAGAATCTATGCCAAGTTGCTGTATCGCTTATCTTTGAAATCGCTGCAATGTGGGCCAATTTCAATATCAATTGCCGTCATTGTGTAGACATCTCTCATGCTAGCAACAGATGCCCTCAGAAGTATAGTAGCCAGGAAATTTATGAATCGACATATCGTCGACATAAGCCGGTTAGTTACCGACCTGCAGAGCCATTGCCGCACTACTTTTATTCAGCTTCAGCACCCGTTGCACCGCCAAAGCCAGCTAAGAAGTGCCTTTTTTGTCGAAGCTGGGATCATGCATTGAAGGATTGCGCCGCATACCTAGCTGAGCTAGTGGTGGATGACGAGCCGGATTTTCGGATTGTCTCCACTTCAACCTTGGGCAGCACCCCTTCCGTATCGGGGTATGTACCATTGCCATCTCTATGTTATGAAGAAGACATCTCAGGTATGTGCACCAATACATATGCTTATCCCCATTCCGACACTGCTATTTATACTCCTGAAGTGCATACTTCACCTAGCATAGAATCTTTTAGTTGTGAAGAGCCAGCGCTCAACATCCTACCAAGATTCGTATCTTCACCTTCCTCTTTGCATAGCATTATTTCTTCTTCTGACAGTGCTGTTGAGATTGAATCGCAGGTGGAAATTAGCATTTCCCGCGTTCTGTTAGATCCAGTCGAGAAGGACGACTCTGTGGCAGAGGTTGTGACCTCCATCCCATGTGAGGATGCCCGAGGGATGGACGAGGCAGCTGCAGCTTCAGAACATTCCTGCACTAGCTTAGACAGCTGTTTGGAAGCATCCACAATTCCGCCGATGGGGGATGACTCCGGGATCATCCCCAAGAACGAGGTCCGTTTATGTTATTCTTCTAGTTTATTTCTTGACCCTGCTCTCGTGTCTACTCCCATGCAGGACCACATTGTGGAATTGGTCCAATCAGTACAAGGGCCTGTAATTCGGCCTCGGACTTATTGTAACCAGATGCAGATGGAGTTGGAGCCGATGAGCTTCCCAAGTTACTTTCTGCCCATGCCTGAAACTTCCGATAGGTATACGTATACAGGTATTGGGGCTTATGTTCTATCTCCATTCCGGTACCCGCTACCGCAGCGTGACCATGAACCTCTGCCTGAACATTTCCAGTTTCATTCGCCCATCAGTTAGGAGATGCTCAGATTTTGTATAAGTCCTGTTGGGAGATAATAAACCCAACAGTTATCTAGGATAGTGTTTCTTTTGTTAAAATTTTTTGTTTGTATTTCATTATTTGGGTGTGGTAGCCCAGCTGTGTGTTGAGCTCTCTGTTGCACCACGTGGTCAGCAGTGTGAAATAGACTGAAAACTCAGGCGTGCGAAAAATTTCACGGCGCACGACCACTGGTCGTGCACACTACTTATAATCGCATGACCACTAGTCGTGCGCATGCCGGGTTTCTTTTTATTTTCCAGCCGCTGTCCACTGTGTGTGCACCCTAATCTCCCGCTTGGTCCGCTGCGCGTGCGTTGTCGGCGCTCATCTTCTTCCGATTACTCTCCGGTGGTTCGTCTCTCTCTCCTCCGGTAGGATCCCTCAACTTCATATCTCCCTTCCTTACTTTGCTGTAATGGAACCTAGCCGCCGCCCTATAGTCAAGGCCTATCAGAGATCCGGTCGAGCTTCAGCAAGCCCTGCGCAGATTTTGGGAAGAATGGGAACTTTTGCTAAGGCAGAGCATACTCAAGCTATAATTCCCTAAAGGACAAGCCATTCCTCTCTCAGCGTCTTGTTGACTAGAACGAGCTGCGTTCCATTGGGGATGACGGTGCATTAGCAGAGGCCGTGCTCATTCTCTACTCTTTCGATTGTTGGAGCAAGTTATTCGAGTGCGACGAGCTTGGCTTCCGGGAATTGACTTTGGAATTCCTTTCCACATTCACTTGGGAGACAACGGCGGACAACCAGTTTCTCCCCACTTGTTCCTTTCGGATAATGGGCAATGTCTTCACGGTCACACTGCCCGAGCTTGCCATCCATGCAGGTGTCTATTCCGAGGCAGAGGCATCCTAGATTAATTTCCCCGCATTGTGCATTCATTTTCCAGAGGGTGTTACTCCGCGGTCTGCTTGGCATTCTCTAACCGGAGGGCATGAGGAGTATGTAGCCCGCCGTGCCAAGTCAACAAAAATTGTCTCCCCCGCTCTCAGGTTTATGCAGCATTTGCTTAGTCATTCACTCACCGCTAGGGCCCTGAGCAAGAATGTGGTCGGGTGGCAGGATTTGATCTCCTTATCTAGCATGCAGCAGCAGTACCCCCTCCATTTGGGGTATATGCTGGCCTATTTCTTCCACCACGAGGCCACTTATGGTCTCGCGGGCGCGATCGGGGGTGCTTACTACATTACCCGCATTGCCAAAAGTTTGGGAGTTTGGAGCCAGCTACATCCGATGGTGCAGGTCACTGCTCCATCCATGATCTCCAGGGCCACCCTGGTGAGTTGCCATTTGCTACGTGTGGTAGGTAGAAAAGGTGGCCGGCAGTTTAATGTCTGCATGCCTGGTGATGCGCCTGCGGGTAGAGATGAAGGGGAAGATGAAGGAGAGCCGGGTGAATCTTCCGCTATGGGCAGGCGGAGTGCAGGAGTGCCACCGCAGTAGAGTCAACAACAACTGAGGCCGCCCATAAAGCATGAGGGGCAATCTAGCCGCCAGTCTAGCTCAGTTCAAGAGAGGGGAGTCTCGTATTTGTCCGAGCGCCTTGCTGATTTGGAAGCTTCCCAGTTTTGGATGCAGGATTTTATTTATCAGCAAGCAGTGCGAGGCGGGATGAACATTCAACCACCGCCCACTCGCGTCGCCCCATCAGCACCTGGTCCACGTCCGTCGCCCATTGAGATCCACGACAGTGATAGTGAGGGGGAGTGAGTGGAACTCACCACAGAGCTAGTCTACCACGCCTTCTGTTTCTTTTCTATTGTTTATATTTTCTGAGCAAGACAGCTACTATATTTTTGTGAGCGCCCATCTGGGAGCCGACTGTTGTCTTTTCTTTTATGTATCGAACTCTCTATTTGAACTGCTAATACAGGTATTTGGTCCACCTTAAGGACGGTAAACAAAAGGGCTTTCGGGAGACAACCCAAGTTGGACCGTTCGGTCCTATGCTGTGTTTTGATTTCGGTTTATTTCTTCATATATATATATATATATATATATATATATATATATATATATATATATATATATATATATATATATATATATATATATATATATATATATATATATATATATATGTCCAGCTTTTGTTTGGCTTGCATCCTTTAATCGCAGGTGCAGGATTATTAGAGGCGCGGCAACGTGGCCACACTTGGACATCTCATTGCCCGACTGGTATGCTCAATTTTGAGCATAGGTACTTCCTACCCTAGCTATTTCTCCTATTTGGAATGTTTATTTTTATTCGTTGTCAACTTTAAGTCTGGGGGGGTAGTCTTCCTGTGGTCACTACACCGCACCTTCTGTTGCATTCCAGTTTCTTATTTACTTCTTTCTTGTTATTTTTTTTGGTTGCACACACTGAATCACCCACACGAGTGCGCTCTTACCCACGCGCACAACCCGAGTTAAATTTATTGCTTTTGTGTAAACTTTAAAATAGTGGTACTGGCTTAGGATTTCAGGATTGAGTCGTTCGAAACTCATGCAGTGCTCCTAATAGAATACTCATGGTTTGTGTAGAGTTAGGATAGAACTAATTTTTCTTTATGCTCGTAGATTTATTCTTTTCTGCACACGTCAATATTGTTTGTACTGCTCAAAATCTGAATCTGGAATAATCAAACGATAGTGTAGGAATGTGTGTAGCCACCACTAGACTCGTATTGCTCGAGTCGGGGCGAAGGATCATCTTTCTCGGTGGCTAAGAACTTGCCCTAAGCTACTCTCGAAGCATTGGTGCACGGTTAGTTAAGCGTGAGCATGACGTAGGCCTTCTTTTTGGCTAGTTTGAGCCTTGTTTAGCCATTCCTACCTGTTCACCATTACATGCCAAATTTGTGCCTACCCTTCCTTTGATCCAGCTCCACTCACTTTCACCAAGGCCTGAAGCTAAACCCACCTTCGCAATCAAATGCTTGAGCTGATTTGTAATTCCTGTTTTGCCGAGGTTGTGATTAGTGGACATTGTTTTTGGGGGTGCTCATTTTATTCCCGTTTTGATTGCTTCGTTTGGGGATTGCTAGCGCAGACAAGAAAACAACAGTTTACGAAAATCAAAAGCTGATTCGCGCAATCGAAAAAACAAATATTTATGTGAAAGAATTACTTTGAGATTTCGATCCCCATCCTCTTTATTGAATTTGGTCGGGTTCAGCCGTGTTCACACCCGGATTTCAAGCAAAGTCTGGGGGCGTGTGCCCCATTCTTTTCTAAGTGGCTGTTTTGGTTTGGGTTGTTTTCGCTCGCTTTGGTTGCATAGAGCCTTCGTGTTTATCCTTGACCACCAAGCCGTTGCCTAAGCCCCATTTCCTCCTACAAGTCCTACTGATTCACGCTTGAGTATAACCCGTGCCATGGAGAGAGTGTGAACGTGCAAGCGTATGGTCCCCGTCATTGGTGGATTCCTTTGGAGGTGATCCTGAGTCCCGAACTTTGGCAATGCTCACCTTAGTGGCCTGCCTACTTTCTTCCTGCACATGATCACACGATTCTCCAGAATTCTAATTTTGAGCAATTACAATATTTATTTACGTCTGTCGAATAGTTTAAACTACGTTGTATAATTAAAAAGTTTTTATATTATATCTTCTATACTCATGATATATTTGATTTCTCGTCTTACTTCTTTTTGAAATTGCTGAGCCAGTTAGCTATCTTCGAGTCCATGGAGTGATGATTTGCTCGGGACGTGCAAATGGTTAAGTCTGGGGGTGTGATGAGTCCACATTTTACACTGATTTTTGGACTCATCTGGGCTAGTTTTATCGCCTTAGCACTACACTTGAGAGCCGTTATTGCTTATTTGTGCTTATGTACCTTTTTCACGATTAAGTGCACTGTGTGCCCGCTTCTGTGTGCTTTCTATGTTTCCATTTTGTTGTTATTCTTTAGCCCTATCTCGGGGATGTGGTGTGCACGTTCTTGTGGACTTTCCGCCCCTTCTGCTGGTACAGGGGTCATGTGCGTGTTCCGGGATGATTGTGAAACAGGAATACTGCGCACGATCAGGGGATCTAATGCGCACGACCACTGGTCGTGCGCCCCCGATCGTGCGCACTACTCTACATTTTCTATTGAATCAGCCTGGGGTAAGCGCACGACCACTGGACTTACTGCGCACGACCACTAGTCGTGCGCCACTGTTCGTGTGCATTACACCCCCTTTTTCATAACCCTGTCTCAGTAATCGCACGAGCACTGGCCATAGTTCGCACGACCACTGGTCGTGCGCCACTGCTCGTGCGCGTATATGCTGATGCTTCTTGTCCAGGTTGCAGGTTTATTTGGAAAAGATGCACGGTCATCGACCTACAGTGCGCACGACCACTGGTCGTGCACCACTGCTCGTGCGCACTGCTTCTGCTGCCTCCGTATAAAAGGCCCTGCTCCGCGTTTTAGGTCAACGCCTGTCATTTGCTGCGATAGGAGAGTGCGCGGGAATCGCCTTTTCACCTCTCCAGCTGCTCCATCACTTCCACCTTCGTCGGGAAGCCATTTCCACTTACTTCGAAGCTTTTCAACACCCCGGCGAAGCCCTCGGCCATTGGTGACTTCAACTCCATGCTTTCCTGCAGAGTTGGTGAAGTAGATAACCTAGAGAACGGACTTAAAGGCCTTCGAGGTGACAGATCGTTGGTACCGGAAGCCTCCTTGGACTGAGCCCGGAAGCGGATTGACAACTCGCTACTCCGGCCACGACCCGCGGTGGATCTTCATTCTCTTTTGGTTTACTCCTCTTCCCCTTCCTCTGTGTTATGAATATTTTGAGCAGTGTAATGAACATTTCCATCCCTGAACATCAAGTTTACTTTCTAGTTAATGGAATGTTAGTTTCTTCTTATGCTTGTCAGTTCTGTCTGTGAATGCGCCTCACTCACCCCACATCCACTTCATTCCTGTGCCTTGTCCGATTGCAATCCACACAAGAACGCTGCAATCCATTAGTTTCCCTTCCACTCGCCCAACTGAAGTTCGGCATAGCGGCCGACAAACCCACTTCACCTTGCGAAGCGGTGCCGTCGACCCGCATAGTTTTTACTAGTTCAGTAGATCAAACATCCACAATCTCCCGAGTCCGCTATTTCCTTTTTGTTCTATTTTTAACTCTCAAAACGATATTCTCGGTACTGTTGCCGTTCTACGCTAATTGCATTCCTCAAGAGACCGACACTTGGGGATTTAGTCCCAAAACTTTAGTACTTGTGCGACCGGTGCGCTTGCCGTATTACACGCATCAGTGTCTGCTCTTCAGGGAGTGAAGGCGGTTTGTGCTGGTGCAGAGCTGTTCTTTACACTTTTGGAGGTAGCAAAGCCGAAGCCTATCTTGGATAGTATTTCAGTGGTAGCTGAGTACCCTGATTTTTTCCCTAGAGATCTTCCTGGAGCCCCGCCTCAACGGGAGATAGATTTCATGATTGTGCTAGTACAAGGTGCAAAGCCTATGTCACGCTCTCCTTATCGGCTAGCGCCTAAGGAAATGGCGGAGCTGAAGGTGCAACTTCAAAAAGTTATTGGAGTAAGGGTATGTGCGTCCAAGCTCTTCGCCTTGGAGCACGCCGGTCCTCTTTGTTAAGAAGAAGGATGGAAGCTTGAGGCTATGTATTGATTATGGGGAGCTCAACAAGCTAACAGAAAAGAACAAGTACCCAATCCCAAGGATCGATGATCATTGTGATCAGTTTGTCGGGTCGACGTTGTACTCTAAATTGGATCTCAAGTCTATAACTATCAGTTGAGGATAAGGGAGAGCGTTATCCCTAAGACAACGTTCAGTACAAGATACAGGCGTTACGAGTTTACGGTCATGCCGTTTGGGCTGACAAATGTGCCGTTAGTGCTCATGGATTTGATGAACATGACGTTCAGGGAGTACTTGGACCATTTTGTGATCGTCTTCATCAACGACATTTTGGTGTACTCGTAGAGTGAGGAAGATCACTTCAAGCATCTTCATTTGGTTTTGGAGACGCTAAGTAGGAATCAGCTATACGTCAAGTTCTCGAAGTGCGAGTTTTGGTTGTCCTCCATGGCGTTCCTCAGTCATATAGTGAGTGGGGAAGGTATTGCAGTGGATCTGGCGAAGATTGTTGCGATACGGGAGTGGCCTGAGCATGCTACGGTAGCGGAAGTCCGGAGCTTTCTGGGGTTTTCCGGCTATTATAGGAGCTTCATAGAGAACTTCTCGCGGATAGCGTTACCTCTCACTACTTTGACGAGGAAGGAGTAGAAGTTCGTTTGGATGCCGGAGTGCGCGCTAGCTTTTGAGGATCTGAAATGTCGGTTGACCACGGGGCATGTGCTGAGTTCTCCATGTGGGACCGAAGGTTATGAGATTTATAGTGATGCTTCGGGCAGCGGTTTGGGTTGCGTGCTACTGCAACACGGAAGTGTTATAGCTAATGGCTCGAGACAGCTAAAAGTGCACGAGAGAAATTATCCGGTCCATGACTTGGAGCTAGCGGCCGTGATTTTTGCCTTGAAGCTGTGGAGACACTATTTGTACGGTGTGAAGATTGATATTTACACCGATCATAAGAGCCTGAAGTACCTGATTGATTAGAAAGACCTGAATATGCGGCAGTGTAGATGGATGGAGTTCCTGGGAGACTATACATTCAAGATACACTACGTGCCAGGTAAAGGGAATGCAGTTGCAGACGCGTTGAGTCGCCGGGCCCCAGCTCAAGCCAAAATTGGCTGTCGATCCATGACGAGTGGTTGGTTCGGGAGTTGGAGGCATTGGAGATTATTTGTGTGGATAAGCAATCAAGTGTTGAAGCAGTACTGAATTGGACTGAAGTCCAATATGACCTGGCTGATCGGATTCGGCAGGCTCTGGATTTGGATGTTCATATGAAGCAGTTCATGGTAGAGGCTCTGGATGGGTCAAATTCCCAATTCGTTGTGGAGGACGGATTGCTTTGGAAAGACGGTCGTCTGTGCGTCCCAAGTGTGGGCAATTTGCGGGTGGACTTATTGTACGAGGCACACCATACCAAGTACTCAATTCACCCGGGGAGCACAAAGATGTACCACGATGTAAAGAAACTATCTTGGTGGCCGTGTTTGAAGAAATATGTGGCGCTCTACGTGGCGAACTGCCAAACTTGCGCCTTGGTGAATGCGGAATGCCAAAAGCCGGGAGGATTTCTGAAGTCCTTGCCTATTCCGGAGTGGAAATTCGAGGACATCTATATGGACTTTGTGCACGATTTGCCAAGGTCACAAAAGGGAAACGACACCATTTGGGTGGTCGTAGATCGGCTAACGAAGGTGTCGCATTTCATTCCGCATAGGAAGGATGATCCGGTGCAGAAGTTGGCAAAACTGTATGTGGATAATATTCTGCGGCTTCATGGTGTGCCCCGCAGCATCGTGAGTGACCGAGATGGGTGGTTCACGTCCAATGATTGGAGGCTAGTGCAGCAAATGTTGGGAACAAAGTTGAAATTCAGCACAGCCTTCCATCCGCAAACGGATGGGCAGACCGAGAGGGTCAATAGAACTATGGAAGATATGCTCCGCATGTGTGTCTTGGACTTTGGAAAGCAATGGGAAGACCATATTTATTTGGTGGAATTTGCGTACAACAATAGCTACCAAGCGAGTATTCATATGGTGCCCTTCGAGGCCCTATATGGTAGAAAATGTCGCACGCCGTTGTCTTGGTTAGAAACGGGTGCGTCAAAGCTGTAGAAGCGCCAAGAGGTGGAAGATGCTACGTCTTTGGTTCGTACCATTTGGGAGAGGTTGCTTATCGCTGAGGACCGGCAAGCGAAGTACTATAATGCCAAGCACAGGAACGTGGAGTTCACTGTGGGCGACTATGTGTACTTAAAGATCAAGCCGTTCAAGGGTGTCTCACGGGTGCGGCGATTGAAAAAGCTAAGCCCGAGGTACCTTGGGCTGTTTGAGGTTTTGGAGCGGGTTGGTGAAGCAGCCTATCGGTTGAAGCTCTCTGTGGAGCTAAGTGGCCTACAAGATGTATTCCATATTTCAGTGCTACGGAAGGCGGTGCAAGAGTCTAAGCAAGAGATCTTGGTCGATCAAGTGCCGATTGATAGTGGGTTGACGACAAAGGTCAAGCCCATATGTATTGAAGACTACACAATAAAGAGTTCAAGATGGTCAAGGTCCGATGGGACAATTGCGGTCGTGAGGAGCTCTCTTGGGAGCGAGAGAAGACTATACTTGACGAGTATCCGGAGTTCCGCTCAGGAACAATTTAATTTTTGTACTTGTCTTTGCTCTATTTTAATTTCGTGGACGAAATTCTTTTAAAAGGGGGAGAGTTGTAATGCCCCGAAACTTAAAAGAGCGACGGGAGACGTTTTGTGCCAGAGTTGGAATCTGGCAGGAGGCACACAGCCTGGGACACGGGCGTGTCCCAGGGCGTGTCAGGCTGGAGTCGACGACTTGGCCGCGAAGTCGACATTTTGCGCTTGACGAAGTGTCGAGACGGGGCACATGGCCTAAGACACGGGCGTGTCTCAGGGCGTGTCGAGCCCGTGTCAACAACCGGCCCGGGGTGTCAACATTTTCGCTCGACGATGTGTCGAGACAAGGCACACGGCCTAGGACACGGGCGTGTCCAAGGCCGTGTCGTGGGGTCGATGAACTTCACTCGATGAAGTGTCGAGACCGTGAACACGGCCTGGAGCCCAGGCGTGTTCGAGTAGACACGGGTTAGGACACGGGCGTGTCCAATACCCATGTGAGTCTCGGGTTGTTTTCGGGCTGTGTCGATGGGAGCACACGGCCGACCACACAGCCGTGTCAGTTGGAACATGGGCGTATCAGGTCGAACACGGGCATGTCGGATGCCCGTGTGTTGTTCCAGGCGCGTTGATTTTGACGGCGAATGAGTGACACGGCCCTGGACACGGGCGTGTGCCAGGCCGTGTTCGGCCCAGATTCTGCATTTTAGATCTGGATCGTGGCCGTTCATTTCTTTAATTCGGGATCCAATGGCTGGGGGTTATTCTTGATAGGATATACACGGGATTGGACCATTGAAACCATCATTTCACTTGAGAGGTTATCTTTCTAAAGTATAGAGAGAGAGGAGAGCAAAAGGAGGAAGAAGAAGCTAGGTCTGGCCATTGGAGCAGCTTCGAAGCTCCAAATCGCGAGCCGACTTCGGATCTACGGAGGCAAAGAGAGTGCGGTGCTTTTCATCCGCTTACTTTTCCATGGCGCTGAGGAAGAACGCTAGGGTATCGATTCTCTTCTTGAGCATGTGAAGCTTTCCTTCTTTGCATAGGAAGCCCGCTCTCGCGAGTTTGCAGTGAGTTGGAGGCGTTCCTTCGGGTAGATATGTAAAGTCCCCGTTGTTTAGAGTCCATAAGCGAGAACGGACATAAGCATGATGTGTGAAGCCTACCCGGACATGTTAGTCTGGATCGGTGATGTTGCATTGCATAAATGCCGGAGAAGACTCCGTGCGATTGATTGTTTTTCGGGTTTTCTACATGGTAGATTGCAACACGGAGCCTTGGGGATTAACCCTAAGGTGCACCCAGAAAATTGGGCGGATCCGTGATCTTGCCAACTTGGAGACCTGAGAGCCAACTTGAACATAACCGAGTTATGTGAATTGTGTTACGAAAATGGGATTCGGGAGAAGTTTGACCTGCACATATGGCTTAAATTGTCGTTGCGATGTGAGCATGGGTTAGATGGAACCGTACCCATTTCTATGTCGTTCGGTTAGAGTCGTTGGCATAGATGAGGGTCTTCGGCGGTCTATGGCTTAAATTGTCGTGACCCATGCCCGGAAGACAAATTGCTCATATGTTTGGCCGTCAAAGTGGCGGTGGTGAGTCCGGAATGTCTATGGCTTAAATTGACGTGACATTGGCCAGTTCACCGAGAATGTGCCCTGAGTGCACGGGGTGTGTGGCCGTGTGAGCTAACGCCTGTGATGAAATGAATATTGATATATTGCTCGCTTATGCTAATAAAATGCAGGGAAGGAGCATCGCCGCCCCGAGTTGGGGGCGGGATCGTTATAATTTGGTCAGCATTGCTGACCGTTGCCTTTGTTTGCCACCGTGCGGTGGTTTTGTTGCTTGCAGGTGCTGCTGGACCAAGCGGTCAATAGCGGGCAAAAGCCCAAATTGCGAAGCCGGCCATCGATGGCCAAATCGGAGTGTTTACTTCTTTTATTCATGTATGACCGGCCTGCGTGCCGTGGTTTGTAAATCATGTATTATTAAGTAAACAATTTTGTAAGGCCTTAAGGCCAGTACTTGTGTATGTACTACATTCCTATTTGGTATATTTAGTGGACATTCGTGCTCTTTGTGTTGGGTTCTTTAATTGCAACTTATAAAACTGCTTCTGCTAGAATGCTCTGTGTAGGACGTTGGATTGGTTGGATGGTTTCCATTGAGTAACAACCCGGTCTGTCTGTAGTATATGGCGTCGGGCCCCGGCCGAACCTACTGCTATATTCTATGCGACGGATAGGGGGTATTACACTGGGGGTGTTGGACGTGGAGGTCCTTACTGACTCCATGGTGGTAGCTTCCCAGATCAACGGGGAGTTCGAGGCGAGAGAGCCCCCTGTGACTATACTTAGCCAAAGTAAAGGGGTCATTGGCACATTCCAAACTTTTTCCATACAGCACGTGCCCCGGGAGGAGAATGAGCAGGTCGATCATCTAGCGAAGCATAGTCCTCGGGTATGGCGTACCATCACTGACCTATTTCTCCCTTCCATTGAAGAGGGAGAGCTCATGGAGATAGATCAGCAGTCCTCGTGGATGGACTCGGTCACAACTTTTCTTTCCACGGGAGAGTATCCAGAGGGGGTGGACAGGAAGAAGCTCATGTACAAATCGACGTACTACCTCCTCCAGGACGGGTTGTTGTACAGGAAGACTCTCTCGGGGATGTTGGCTCGTTGCGTGGCCGAGGGAGAAGTAGAAAGAATCTTGGAGGAAGTCCACTCCGAGGAGTGTGGGAGTCACTCCGGGAGTCATACCCTGGAAGGAAGGATCGTCATGCAAGGGTATTTCTGGCCCACCCCGGGATGCAATGCAACAGAGTTTGTAAGAAGATGCCATAAGTGCCAGCTATTTGCCCCCCTACAGCTACAGCCGGCTCAGCGACTCAAGAGTATTACAGCACCCTGGCCCTTTGCCATTTGGGGAATGGATTTGGTTGAACCGTTCCCCCAGGCCAGTGGGCAGAGAAGGTTCCTACTGGTGATGATCGATTATTTTTTCAAGTGGTTGGAGGTAAAGACACTGGCCAAGGTGACTTCCCAGGTCATCATGAACTTCTTTTGGGGGGAGATCATCTGCGGCCATGGGTTGCCCCAGGCCATTGTCATGAACAATGGGCCCCATTTCGCCACCGCGGAGTTTACCTGTTTCTGCGAGCAGCTTGGGATCAACCTCAGGTTCGCCTCGGTCCACCATCCCAGGAGCAACAGGCAGGTGGAGGTCGCGAATAAAATCATTGTTAACCTCCTAAACAAGAAAGTGGAAAATTTGATGGGGAGCTGGGTGGAGCAGCTTCCTGCGGTTATCTGGGCCTTGAGGACCACCGCAAACGCAGTTACAGGAGAGACCCCCTTCAAACTCTCCCATGGGTGTGAGGCAGTGCTCCCCGTAGAATTTGAAGTTCAAACACCTCGAGTTATTGCGGCTGGTGGAAGGCAGGGAAGAATGGCTGGCTGAGAAAGAGGAAGAGCTGCGGCTATCCCTTGATATGGTGGAGGAGCTACATGACCTCTCCGCCGTCCGACAGGAAGAGGTGAAGATGAGGATGGCCAAATACTTTGACAAGCATGTTAGTGTCAAACAATTTGTGGAGGGGGAATTGGTGCTAAATAAGGTGGACGCAGCAAGGAGTTCGGCAACCGTGGGGAAGCTAAACCACGGCTGGGAAGGGCCGTTCATTGTAAAAGAGGAATTGAAATCAGGAGGATATCGACTCCAAAATGTGGAGGGCGAGTCCCTGAGTCTCACCTGGAGTGATGATGAATTGAAGCGCTTTTTTCCTTAAAACATGTAAGTGGTGCTTTGATTTTTAATAAAGTTCTTTAACACACCAGTGCTGTCGCAATAAGTTTGCATGAAGAAGTGAAGTGTACTCAGACCCCGGGCAGATCCCGCTGTCAGGCTCTCACCTAGATGACAGGGCTGGAAGTCACTCGATGTCAACCTTTAGAAACTGAGCAGATCCCGCTGCCAGGCTCTCAGCTAGCTAGCAGGGCTGGAAGTCACTCGGTGTCAGCCATGGTTCCCGAGCAGATCCCGCTGTCAGGCTCTCACTAGCTTATAGGGCTGGAAGTCACTCGGTGTCATCCTTGGACCCCGGGCAGATCCCGCTGTCAGGCTCTCACCTAGCTGACAGGGCAGGATGTCACTCGGTGTCAGCGTTAGACCCCGATTAGATCCTGTTGTCAGGCTCTCACCTAGCTGACAGGGCTTGAAGTCACTCGGTGTCAGCCTTAGACACCGAGCAGATCCTACTGTCAGGCTCTCACCTAGATGACAAGGCCGGATGTCACTCGATGGTGTCAAACTCTGGACCCCAAGAAGATCCCGCTGTCAGGCTCTCACCTAGCTGGCAGGGCTGGAAGTCACTCGGTGTCAGCCTTGGACCCCGAGCAGATCCCACTGTCAGGCTCTCACCTAGCTAACAGGGCTAGATGTCCCTCGATGGTGTCAACATCTGGACCCCGAGCAGATCACGCTGTCAGGTTCTCACCTAGCTGGCAGGGTTGGAAGTCACTCGTTGTCAGCCTTGTACCCTGTGCAGATCCCGCTGTCAGGCTCTCACCTATCTGGCAGGGCTGGAAGTTACTCGGTGTCAGCCTTAGACCCCGAGCAGATCCCGTTGTCAGGCTCTCACCTAGCTGACAGGGCTGGAAGTCACTCGGTGTTAGACATGGACCACGAGCAGATCCCACTGTCAGGCTCTCACCAAGCTGACAGGGATGAATGTCAATCGATGGTGTCAACCTCTGGAACCCGAGCAGATCCCGCTGTCAGGCTATCACCTAGCTGACAGGGCTAGAAGTCACTCGGTGTCAGCCTTGGACCCCGAGCAAATCCTTCTATCAGGCTCTCACCTAGCTGACTGGGGTGGATGTCACTCGATGGTTTCAACCTCCGAACCCCGAGCAAATCCCGCTGTCAGGCTCTCACATAGTTGGCAGGGCTGGAAGTCAATCGATGTCAGCCTTAGAACCCGAGCAGATCCCGCTGTAAGGCTTTCACCTAGCTGATAGGGCTGGATGTCACTCGGTGTCAGCCTTAGACCCCGAGCAGATCTCGGTGTCAGGCTCTCACCTAGCTGACAGGGCTGGATGTCACTCGATGGTGTCAACCTCCGGACCCCAAGCAGATCCCACTGTCAGGATCTCACCTAGCTGGCAGGGCTGGAAGTCACTCGGTGTCAGCCTCAGATCCCGAGCAAATCCCGTTTTCAGGCTCTCACCTTGCTGGCAGTGATGGAAGTCACTCGATGTCAGCCTTGGACCCCTAGCAGATCCCGCTGTCAGGCTCTCACCTACCTAGCAGGGCTAGAAGTCACTCGGTGTCAGCTTTAGACCACGAGCAGATCCCGCTTTCAGGCTCTCACCTAGCTGACAGGGCTGGAAGTCACTCGATGGTATCAACCTCTGGGCCCCGAGCAGATCCCACTGTGAGGCTCTCACCTAGCTGACAGGGCTGGAAGTCACTCGATGGTGTCAACCCTTGGACCTCGAGTGGATCCCGCTGTCAAGTTCCCACCTAGCCGGCAGGGCCGGGTGTCATCCAGGAAAAATCCAACTCCCCAGATAGTGTCCAATGGGTTTGATATCTCCTAAGGATGGGGGGAGAGGGGCTCGGCATAGGCGAGTCAGAACTTGCCAGCTCAGCCCGGCCTCGGTAGAAGGGTGGCGTGCCAGACCCTTGGATCTCGCTGAAGGGAGGCAAGCTCTGGCAGAACACCTCACCCCTTGTCAGTTTTACTTGTGAAATTTCATGGTTTTGGTCTCACATTGACAAAAATGTAGGCCACTCTCAAGCTACCTAATGGTGACACGACCAGTGTGGCGGGTAGCCCATCTTGGAGCGGGCTCTAACAACTATCCTACTCGCAACATCGATCTACGCGAGGTCGCTGGGGGAAGTGCTCGCAGCCAAACAAGGCACGACAGAGAAATCCAGAAAGAAAACAAAAAATATATATATAATACTATTGTTATGGTAGACACAAAAGGTATCAAAAATGTTCTTTCATTAAGTAATGATATTTACAGATCGAGCTCGACTCGGCGAGATTACAAAAAAGAGGAAGAAGAAATTTGCAGGATCAGGCATTGCCCCCCTTGCCGGACTGGTCACCATCCCCCCCCCCCCCTCCGACGGGCAGATCTGGGAAGTCCTTCCCGAATAGCGCGTCAAGGCTATCTTCATTCTCGCTTGGCGGCGTTGCCTGGAACAAGCTCGGCATCAGTTCCCGGACTAAGATCTCCTCGCATCCCTCCACCAGCACTCCAGTTTCCTTCGTCATCTGGAGGGTGAATATGGCGACCTGGATGGAGTTGATCCGCTGCCTCTCGGTGAGGTCGGCCTCACCGATGATCCTGGGGCTCTTGTAAGAGACGCCGGGCTCGACGTCGCGAGACGGGAAGAAGATCTCAGCCTGGCGGAGGACCTCGCGACTGAGGCTTGTGTTCTCCTCTATCGGCTTCGCGTTCATCCCCTCCAGCTCGGCAAGGCGGGCACGCAGTTGGCCAATCTCCTCTTCCTGCCCAGCGGCATGAGCTCACAACTCTCCAGCGGCCTTGGCATCCTGATAGGGAAGTGTATCATCAACAACTACAAAGAAAAAATCCTTAGGGAAAAAGATAAGCAACAGATTGATGATTACCAGTCCACAGGCAGCCTGGGTAAGAAGATTCTCTGCAATGCCGAGCTGCCTCGCCAAGTCGACAGTCTTGTCCTTGGCGACATCATGCGCTTTCTCGGCCTTTTGGAGGAGGTTGCAGAGGTTGAAGCTGTGGCGGACCACCATGTGGTGGAGCTCCATTGCCCGCATATGTGCCTGTTGGCCCTCATGGACGAGCTGCCCCAGTGAGATGCCCTTGTAGGTCTTGACATCCTCGCGGCCATGAAGGACGAATCCAAGGGAATAGGCGTGACCGGTGGTAGGCTCGCGGTCATCCCAGGAGGAGTGGAGGGTAGATATGGAGACCCGGTGGGCCGCCTCGTCACACTGGACCATCGGCTCGCCCGCCAAGTCTTTCCGCCTCCCCCCAAAGCCGAAGATGGGGTGTTCTTTCGGCGGGGCGGGCTCGAGAGCCACCTTCTTCGCCACGGGAGGAGCAGAGGTTGCCGTGGGGGGATAAGGGGTCTCGACAACTTCCTTCCCCTTGCTGGTGATCTCCTTGAGTGGGCTCTCTGGCAACCCATCGGGAATGACATCCGGCGAGCTCATGTACTTGGGGCTTTGTTGATGTTGTTGTTGTTGTTTCGCCTGTGGAGCCAACACGGCTCTCCTCATCTTTTTTGGTGGTTGTTGGTGAAGGGGCGAGCTCAAACTCGCGAGCTCAGCTCGCTTCTTGCCAGACGAGGGCTTGGATAAAGCCGCCTCGTCTCGGCAGGCCGCCGCCGCCACCTTCTCGCGGGTGAGAGGGTCCGCATACAACCCCGAGACTGCAAACGGCGGGTTCACGGGGATTAGCCCCTACCCTGCAAGAAAAAACTTGGAAAAGTTAGAAGATTTTCAACGACATTATGGCGAGCTTGGCAATTGTGAGAGGACAATACCTTCGTCGGGCTGGACAGGGTGGAGTAAGTCAAGGCCCCTTCGCAGGAAGGCGACTTCGAAGTCATTGTGGAGGAAGAACTTGTGGAGGTCGGCGTCGTTGCCGGACAAGGCCGGCGGGCGGCATACCTCCTCGCCTTTTTGCTGGGGGGAGAAGGGGATGTTACCAAGATCGCCCTTGATGAAGGCGATCTTGGTCATCCAGTTGTGGTGTTTGTTCGCGATCTCGCGAACCTTGATCAGGGAGCCCATGAAGTATTCAACGCCGTCCGACGCCGCCCAGTAGGAGAAGATCTTCCTGAACAGCATCAAGTTGAACTCAATCCTCCCTTGGTGGAGGTAGCTCGCGTATGCCACCATCATGGCGATGGCATTTGAATTCAGCTGCGCGGGCACTGCGCCATAATATTTAAGAATCTGGCGGATCTCCAGCCAGAGGGGAAGGCGCAACCCCACCTCAAAGTGAGAGATGGGGAAGGCGAGCTCATCATCATAGAAGGAGTTGATGGCCTCCCCCTCCCTCGGCCGACGCGTCTCGAAGCACGACAGATCGTGGCCGCCGACAAATTTCGCGAGCTCCGCCTTGGTGGTGCTCCCCTCGAAGAAGCAGTAATCTCTGAAGTGTTGGGCACACTTGGTGCGGCCATCAGCGTCAGGATTGGTTTTGCCAATGCTCGCAAGAGGGGTGAACCGTGAGTCGAAAAGAGGAAAAGCGCAGGAAAAGAGAGAAAGAGTGAGAAGTTAAGGCAATAGTACGGGGTTTGGTGAAGGGGGGCCTATTTATAGAAAAAGTAATCTGGGGGCCAAGCTGTCCAATCGGCCCAGCTCACCATCCCAGCTCGCCAACCCCCAGCTCTCCGACTTCCGGCGCATTCCAACCAAGGCCAAGTCAAATGAGAAGCAATATAATTACTATTATTAAAACACAAGACACATCTAAGAATGTTTGAAGTTAATTATTACAGCAATCTAGTGCAGGAATAAAGAAGGGGGGCGCGCGGGAAGGGGGGGAACTAGGATGTGAGTACCGGTCGGCTCGGCAAGGGAGCCGTCTTTTATCTACCTCGGCATCGCATCCCCCGTCCCCCAGATTGCCGCGTGCGGAGGAGCTCGTGAATCCTCCCCGAATTCCTCTGCTCCACCGAGAGGCCGTCGTCTATCTCATCCAGGAGCCTGGAAGGAGACGTCATCTCGCCAGCCTAGCTGCTTCGCACCTCGTCAGTGAGACTCATGTTGTCGCATTGCAACGCCTCGTTGACTTCCTGCACCTCATGCAGCCCGCATACCAGTTTCTTTAAAAGCTTGACCCCCTCCTCGTCAGCTCGCCTTGCTCCACTTCAGGCCCAGGTAAGAGTCTAGAGAACTCGGGGAGGGGAGGGGAGAGTAATGGGCTGCCCGTGAAGATTCCTCGGCAGCGGATTGGCTGGGGGTAGATGTGAAGACAGAAGCATCAGCAAGAGGAGGTGTGCTGGGAAATCGCATGGCAAGAATCCGAGACAAATTTACCGGACGAGCTCGGCAACTCAAAGGAGGTGCGGGGAGGGACAAACCTTAGGGCCTTCCCGCACCGTGGGTCGCGCTTTCCCGGAGTAAGAAGCTCAAATCCCGGGATGGGGATGGTTTCCAGACCCGCCCCCGTGGTCACAACAGCTTACTGTGGGGAGGGGGCGCGCACCGGCGAGTTCGGCTTCTGTGAGCTCACACCAAAGGTACCAAAGGGAGGGGACGGGTCCCGAGGACGATTCTCCGGAGTCATGAATCGCGAGTCCGCAAGAGTGGTCTTGGCTCGCGGGGTGGTGTCTCGCGGCGCAGCGCCCCCCATACTATCAGGCTGGCTGTCCGGGCCGTCGCAGATTATGACAATGTTCTTGCACTTTTCTGGGGCAGGCAAAGTGGAGGAGCCGGTCCCGTGCTCCAAGGTAGTTCTCAGATCATCATAAATCGGTTCAGCTGCTTGAGGAAATGACTTGACTCTCTTGGAGCTTGTCTCGACAGAGCCGCCTTGCTGGACAGCGAGCGGAACCACAGTCAGGGCCGCTATGCGAGCAGCTGAGACCTAGCGAGCTCGGTTAAGGCGCTCCTGGATCTCCTTGGGGATCGGAATCTCGGCAGGGATATAACAAAGGGAATGACAAAATTCAGGCAGGTTTGCAGGTGTATATATATAGCCGCGGGTGGACCCCACTCGAAGATTCCCTCAAATCCGACCCACACTCGCCGAACACTTGGGGTTGGATGTTTCTTTCCGAGCTTTGCCAAGCTCAAAAAGGGCGGGGATTGTGTACGATCCCGTATCCGGTGAGTAGGGTGAACCAGGAACCAGACCGGCTGGCTCAGATCACCCAAGCCCCAGGCGAGCTTGGCAGAGAAACCCGAGCTTGAGCTCGACATTTGTCAACCGCGAGCTCGGCATTCGCCGAGCTAAGTCAGGATTCCTCGAGTTGAGGCCGACTAATAGAGGCCTATAGATGGGCGAGCTCCCTGTCACAGCTCGCGCTCACGCAAAAGAGCTCGGAAACAGCGGGCGAGCCGGATCTTCAAGGGTGGCCGTGCTACCCAGCTCGGCCAGATTATGATGTACTTTTTACTATTTTGCCCCCATCGGTCTGCCCATAGCCCTTCAAAACAGCGGAGTTTGTCTGTTGGCAGACCCAGCCAAGGGTATTTTGGTAACTTCAGGCCAATTCAGTTTGGTTATTTGCAGTTCAAATTCTGAAATCTATAAATAGGACCCAAGGGGTACCTCAGAAAGCATGCTTCACGTGCACTCTGGCTTCACCTCTCAAGCGCTTTATGAGGATACCTTAGCTCGACCTTTGGCTAAGGAGGGGAAGTGCTCTTAGATCTTCCGGGTGTGTGGTGGGTCCTACCTGCTGAGCCCTTGGGTCAGTTCTTTCTTGTTTCCCTTATTGTTTTGCTTGCAGGAGCGAAGTAGGTGCGCGATCACCCCTTCCCCACGGGTGAACTCCACATGAGACCGAGTTTTCGGTTTCAACATCCATAATTCAAACTTCTCCCAAAGCCACTCCGAGCCAAATCTAAGCCCACCATCAGCTTCAGGATGTGAAAACAAGTGGTGTTCGACTGCTCGAGCAAAGCTTTTGTTGCAGAAATGGAGAATCGGGCTAGTTCGCCGGAGCAAACTTTGGCCATGGAGCACCGCCACAGCACACGCAGCCAAGCCGGCTACAGGTCCGTTTCGCCTCACCTCACCACGTACTAGCTTTCTAGCTCAATTATGTGAGACATCGGGCTCAATTGAGCCCGATACCATGAGAGCCAGTGTGAAATTTCCCAAATTTTTCTTCTAGCTCGGGATCGCCGGAGGAGCCGCCTCCATCAGCCTTACTGCCGGGAAGCGGTAGCCACCACCTCAACGGAGGTGGAGGCAATAATCGCCGGCGGTGGCGCCAGCCCAAGTGGACGGAATAAGCCGACAAACTTGCGCAGGAAGGTTCAATCTCAACCGTTGGCTGATGGGGACGATAATGGGATGCCGTCCATTTTGATCAAATTAAACAATAGTGGTTATAATAATTTCATTTAGTTTCTATCACATTTTATACAGAACTTTGCATGTTAAATATAGGTCCCTTAGAGGCAATTTAAGAACTGCTCAGCACCATATCAATTGTAGATCTATGTCTTAACTTTGATTTGTCACCCTAAACATATAATTTGGAGCAGTAGGGCTCCCTGTAGGGCCATTCTACCAAGACTGGTCCTAGGCTAGGGCAAATCTTAAAATAAATGCCCAAGCCAAACCATAAGTCACCATGACTTGAAATTTTGGGCAGGCTTGTGTTATGGGTAAAACTAGTCTCTGACCAAAAATGAGAATTTCTGGTCAGAAATGTTTTATAGTATTTGTTGAAATATTAAAAATTAAATTAAGTGTATTTTAGAGTGATATGACTCCAAATACCCCCAAATTTGGGTGGGATGATCAGTAGGGCAAGATAAAATCATGGTAGAGATTTCAAGTCATTTTGACCTTTGCATGTTTGGGAAATCTCACATGCATGAGATTGGCATATTCAAACTTGGGGTGCCAATAGTAAAAATAGAAAAATGTAAATTTTGCCCAATTGAATCATTGCTTGTCCATGAATCTCTGGATAGGGGCTCACAGGGATGGAATAAACCTCCCATGTGAAATTTGGGATTTTTGGGATCAAAAATCCCATTATTTTTAACTATTGGAAAATATGCCTAGACAGGAAATAAATTTGGAAATTAACGCAAATGGGTTCATTAAATTCTGAAATTTTGTCACAAGTACTTGTAGGGCATTGTTCACCTCTGTAAAATTTATAGGACAATTAAGTGATGTTTACTTGGATTTTAAGTAGATTTTATAATTTTGCCCATTATGGAAATTAATTAAAAATAAGAGAAATTAGTGTTTTAAAATTATGAAAACATTTACAGTTGTTTATTATTATATTTTGTTTATTGATAAATTATTTGAGAATTTTTGGAAGACTCTATATGTTAAAATCCCTAATAATGGTATTTTGATAATATTGTTTAAATGGATATAGGCTAGGTCAGATCATTGTTAAAGATTTGAAAATTCTGCAATTCGCCTTATTATATTATCATAAAAACCCACTAATGTTCTCAGAATTTTTGGTTGAGTAGTTGAGATACTTTATTTGGAAAGTGGTTGAATTGGAATTTTAATATTAAATGAGAAATAAATAGAAATTTGCATGGAAATATTATGAACCTTGATAGACAGTAATATTTAACCTTATGTAACACCTAGTAAATTCCTTAGGTTGGTTGAACCATTATATGTAGTACTCCATGTTCAAGGTGACCCCGATCGCACAATTAAAAGAATTAATTTAGGCCCTTAATCCCTTGGAAAAATAATGAAACTTAGTTCGATCATTATCATACGTCATTACAACCACGATAAATAATTAGGGGCATTTGACCCAAGTGTTTGGATGACACGTCATACGAGTCAACATTAGGTCAAGGGTGCGCTTAGCAAAGTATAACACATGTCACTGGGACCCACATGGGATACGATAGTAGATTGAGTTGGTAACTACATTGGAAAGAGAAACCCAGATTGGTGTCTAGTAGGTCACTCCATAGTATTGAGCGATAGAGTGCAAGACCCCAATGACAGTAGCTAGAACGGAGACTGGCGGAAGACCGCCGATTCCCCAATAATAACTTAATTCATTAGGTTAGTTCTAGAGTAACAACAAGAGCTGGGTATGGATCATGGGTAGACATTAATAAAATAAATATCCATGCGAAAAGGAGCTTTGAGTTTCAACCCATCATTGCTCCTAGTTCCCTCGAGAGCCCTTCACCTAGCATGCCCTGGGCAGTACTGTGATTAACCTTAAACTGTTAGGTAAAACAAACACTAGACAAGAGTAGTCTAATAGGCTAAGGCATTGATGTTGATTCTCACCCGAGATGGGTTGGAGTGATTCAGAATAAAGGCACTAATGTGAAATCTCACTAGTGATGGGTTGGAGGGATTTAGAATAAAGGTATTAATGTGAAATCTCACCTGTGATGGGTTGGAGGGATTTAGGACGGGTTGGTCCTGCGAGCTGGAGGCTCGAGTTAGAATATCTTGCATGTGCATAAACCTATGACGGGTCATGCGGTACTAGGCCAATCGTCACACCGATGGCAGTAAGTTGACTCTGGCGAGTTGTCAGGGTTTGAGGGGCAAGTGGGTTATTTTACTCTGCGGTCTGGAGGACGATCCCCGAGAATGCACTCTCTACCATAAAGACTGTTGGGTAGCCAGGAAATAGTATGCAAAGACTCTAGAGTGCACCTAGGACGTGTCTAAAGGCATATGGGAGGTCTAGGCCCGGTAGTCTGTATATCCGCCTAAGAGTAGAGACGCCCGCTCCACTACTGTCGTAGCCGCAATGGTGGTAGCAGATACTGATGCTAGCTCCAAAAAGTGGGAGCTAAAGGTCTGTGATCACAGAGTCATGTGTGTGTGTTGCACTTTCATGGATCATAAAACACATGCATATCATACATGCATAATTAGGTCATACGCACCATAGATCCTTATCATATAAATTAATATGGGCTCTTCTATATGATAAGTTATATTTCTGGAAACCTTAACTTATAAGATTGTATGAGCATTCATATAAGTTAAGGTACTTATGTGATGGTAGTTTAGTACTAGCATATTTTACTTGCTGTCTTTACTCGGCTTACTTTCAGTACTTGGTTACTTACAACACCTTACTTGTTTCTGTTCAGTTCTTCTTACCTTTCATATACCATATATATACAACTTCTAGAGTAGAAAGAGTTGACATGTATATACTTGTTAGTATCGCTCCACTGTCACCTGCTTCTTTTGCTATACCCCTTGTTGTCCTCCGCTTCGTCCTCCCGCCCGGTGCCTAGGAGTTGCGGGGGCGAGGTGTGTAGGAAATGTCTTAGTCTTTATGACTAACGGTCGGTGTGACCAATCATTTTAGGAGCTCGAGGGGATGGAGTACCAGCAGGATGACGTGGCAGGATGTGAGGAGCTGATACCACCACTACCTACTAGTACTACTGCAGCCCGTCGTCAGGTGGGACGAGTCTTCTGATGATAGTATAGCTTTCGCTTGTTGACATTTGTGACAGAGAGATTTGATATTATGTATAGGGCATAAGCCATTTTTCTATTTTGATGTACTCATTCTGGACTTGTGTACTTTCATTTTTAATTGATAGTGCCATGACATGTGGACTAGCTGTTATGATATACTACATTTTACTTCAATCTCTCAATTGACCGAACAGGTTATATGATCGTACTAGCCAGCAGTATCAGCGTGTTGCAGTGTCGACAAACCCGTGAGTTAGTGCCACCGTAAGGCGGCGGTTCTGGGCATAAGACCGGGAGACTCCATGGTAAGGGGGAGGGGTCTTGCAAACTGTTATCACTTGAACAAGTGTCGACACATAAAATCTGTTGACTAAACTTGTGTCGACACATGTGTGTCGAGACATTATAAGTCAGTGTCGACACTTATTGCCAGTGTCGACACATTTTAAGTTAGCTGTCCCGCCTATTCATCTTCAAAATCAGAAAGGTATAAATAGGGTTCTGTCTTTGTTTGTCGACACGCTTTCAAAGTTTCGAGACCAAAACTACTATGTCGACACCTCTCTTATCTAAAGACAAATTCTACAAACCCTAATGGCACCTAAGCTTGAGGAGAACGTTAACGAAGGATATGAGCTAGTGCGCGGCGCATTCGACGATGCAGATCAAGAAATCAAGGTGGTCGTAACCCTAGTTGCTGGTTCAGGGTTAGAATACTTAGTTTCTGAACCTACAAAAATTTGGAAGAAAGAGGTTCTTGAATTCCTTAATGGAGCGAAGGTCGATGACTCTGGATACAAAATCAAATCCAGAGTTCATGGAGAAAGGGTTAAGGTATCCCCTAAAAATCTGAGGAAGGTGCTCCAGCTACCAAAAACTCAAGATGAAGAAGAAGTCATTGCATCCAAGACCAGGGAAGCTTTAACCTGGTGTGGACTTGATCCAAAAATGAAGATAGGCTCTGTGTTTAACAGGAAAGGCATGAACAGCCAAGGCAAATTCCTGTCTGAAATTGTTGGTAAGGTCTTACTCAGTAAGCCAGGAGGGCATGACAGAGTGTCTGCCTCCATGTTCAATATAATGACAAGAATTATCTTCACTATAAGAACTGATTGGTCAGTTATAGTGTTTGACAAGATTAAAGAAAGTCTGAAGAAGCCCAACCTGGGCAGAATCTTAAGTCTCTACCTTGCTGGTGTGATACCAGAGATAATGAGTACTGTTGCAGGCAGCAAGATAAACCACATGAGGAAGATGGATCTAAGGATCTTTTCTAGATGGGACAGGGTGTTGTCCAAGGAAATGCCAACCCCAGAGAAGACAGTTACTGAGAAGGAGATTCCTCCTAAGAAAAAGAGAAAAACTGCTCCAGTGGCACAAGAATCCTCCAGTAGTTCTGATAGTGATGAACAAGTTGTTTTCACTCCAGATGACCATGAGGAAGAGCCTGCTGAAAAGACTCCTGCTCCTCAAGAGGCTGCTGATATCCAGGGGGAGCTGCCTCAAGCTAACCCCATCCATAGGGATCACAGCCAGGGGGAGCCTCCAGTTGTAGAAGCATCATCTACACTGGAAAGTGAACAAGCCACCAACACCATACTAGAGTTACTCACTGACCTAAATACTTTAGCATATCTTAAGAAGATGCTGATTTGTCTGATGTTCCTCAGCAAATTCAACTGCCTAGTCAAGCTCCAGATGTTGTTATAAAAGACACATCTGCTGTACAAGAAGAGATTCCTGATCCAGTAGTTGAAGAGCAAAGAATGTCTCCAGCTTCTTCACCCCCTGAATACACCATGGAAGATTTATTTCTAAATCTAGATCAAGCAGATTTTTACATGGACAAGAATGCTGCTGAAAAAGATCATGCAGCTGCTGAGGGGGAGCAAGTACAAGTTCTGGAAGAGCCTTTAAGGCCAGAAACTGAGAAGGCACCTGATGTGCAAGCAGACAGACCTCCAAGCCCTAAGGATAGGGTTGACATAGCCAGCACTTCTGTCTCTGAAGATGAGGAGAGTGCTAGGGCAAAGAAGAAGAAATTGTACGTCTTTAAAAGGAGAAGTCAGAGTTATAAGAAAGCTCTGCAATCTATTGCCCCACAGCCTATAGTTCAGCAAGCTCCAACTGTTGATTATAGTGCTTTGATGATTGCCATGCAGATTAAATTGGATGAACAAAGAAAAGCCATAGAAGCTTATGTAGATGAAGGGCAGAAATCACTCCAATTTGATCTGGCACAGGATATAAAATCCATCAGGTTTGAGATGAACCTTAACAAGAAGGAAATGACTGAATGCTTCCACAAGGGTGGAAATGCAGTGGTGTATTTGGCAACACACCAGGAGAAGATCAAGGCACAAGTGGATGACATAGCATTGAAGCAAGGGTATGTGCTTGAAAATCAGCTAAGAATGAATGACAATCTTACAGCTTCACATAATGCTATTGTCACTGAGTTAAAGAACAATGCTGCTGAACCTTCTACATCTACTGATGCTGCTAAAGCTGATTTTGATAAAGTATTTCAAGAAGAAATTTCTGTTGTTAAGACTGCTATCCAAGCATCCCAGAAAGCCATATCTGAACAACTGCAAAAGCTCAAACCTTACTTTAAAGATGGAATCAGATACTTGGATAGTCAAATCAGATTTCAGAAGGATGATGTCAGAGATCATATGGCTAGAGAAGTCATAAAGGGGGAGAGAGTTTTAGTCAAAGCTAGCTCTGACCATGCAAAGTGGATATCTAATTCCATCAGAGCTACACTGGGCTATCCTCCACTCTGTGATGATGACAATGTTGCTGAATCTGGGATTCAAACTGCATATCTTGGAGGTGAGCAACCAGAGGTAGCTCAAGTGATATATCCTCCACCAGATTTTGACGTGGTGCAAGCTGATATTCATCATATGTATAGCCCAACTGAAGGGAAGTCTAATGTTATTCTGGATAAAGTGGTTCAGCCTATGTCTGAAGCTATGCAAGCAGCTTTTCAGAAAGAATAAGAAGCTCTACAAAAAGAAGAAGAGACAAGGTTATCTAAGAAGAGGTTTAGGGAACAAGCAGAACAAAGGCCAGACTTTGAACAGTGGAGCCCTACCTCTAGGAATATAATATTAACTGCCTGGAAAGCGGCCAAGGATAACACTCATGACAGGAACAAGTGGTTCTCTGAAGCAGAATGGAGGAAACATGAGATCAGACAAGAAGCAATAGTTCAATACAGAAGGAAGGCAAAGATGGGAAAGCTACCTCCTAATGCAGTGGAGCCTAGCAAGTACTTTCCTAAGCCATACCATTACTTTGAGAGACAAAAGATCAAAGCTGAAGAGCTCAAAAAGAAAGATCTAAAAGGCAAGAAGCCTGCTGATGCTGAAACTACTGATGCCCCTGTCAAAGCTCAAGTTCAAGCTGGCAAGGGAATAATTATCAAGGAACCTGACCAGAAATAGATTAAGAATTTACTTGAAGATTATTTTGTAATCTTTTGAATGTAAAACATTCTTTTGTGAACTGCTGAAAATATATAAGACAAATGTTAGAACAATATATGATCAATATAATTCATGTTTGTTCTGTGAATATGTCTATTTCTTAATTGTTCTATGTTGATGAATGTGTATACATGTGTGATTTATACATGTTATGTTTACCCTGCTGTACTTTATCCTGCTTTACATCATTTTGTAATTTTTAATTATGAATGGTGTATATCATTGACTAAGGGTTATGACTTCTCCAAATAGGGGGAGATTGTTGGGTACATTGGTTAAATGTACCTGATTTCAAGAAGCCTCACCCAACTCAATGATATACATCATAATGTATTTGATGTATGTTGAGTTTATTTGTGCAGGTTAAGTATTCACTGGACTGAAGCAAAAAGTTTCTAAGTCCATGTGTCGACACCTAGAGGGAAAGTGTCGACACTTAAGAAGGCTTGTGTCGACACCCAGACAAGCAGTGTCGACACTTGGAGTCATTGTGTCGACCCCTGAGATGCAGAGTCGACACCAGACAGAAAGTGTCGACACAAGGAGCTGTGTCGACACTCAGTGAAGAAAAGTGCAGACAGAAAGTGTCGACACAAGGAGCAGTGTCGACACCCAGTGAAGCTGAGTCTACACCAGAAAGTGTCGACACTTGGAGCAGCGTCGACACTCAGCAAAAGTCTGCAGAGACTAAGTACAAGTGTCGACACTCAACACAATGTGTCGACACTAAGCAGAAGAGTCAGCACTTGAAGTAAGTGTCGACACCCAGCACAATGTGTCGACACTCAACAGAAGAGTCAGTATTTGAAGTATGTGTCGACACCCAGAACAATGTGTCGACACACAGCTGAAGACTCAACACTTGAAGAAAGTGTCGACACAAGGAGCTGTGTCGACACTTTGCAAAGAACAGAATTATCTCCAAAATATTCTAAGTACAAGTGTCGACACTAAAGGAATGTGTCGACACTCAGCTGAAGTCTCAACAGAAGAATCAAGTGTCGACACAAGGAGCTGTGTCGACACTCAACAAGTATCAACATAGAAGACTATGTGTCGACACCAAGAAGCAGTGTCGACACTTAACAGATTCAACACAAGAAGATGTGTCGACACAAAGGAGATGTGTCGACACTTAGAAGAAATCAGTTAAAGATAGAAGATCAAGTACTTGTGTCGACACTCAATTTCAGTGTCGACACCTGAAGAAGAATCTGTGTCGAGACATACAAGGAGTTGTGTCGACACCTTGTAGACTTGTGTCGACACTTACACAGCATGTGTCGCCACTTGGACTATAAGTGTCGACACTTAAAGACAGTAAGTCTCGACACTATCAGACAGTTAGAGATTTTCGAGAAATGACTGGATGACATGACAGCTGACATTCCAGCCGGTCTACAGCACCTGTCAGAGATGTCAGAAGACAGTTATGAACCGGATCAGCCGGTTACCATGAAGAAGGCCTATAAATAGGCACATACAGTCTACATAAATTGTTGTTGATGATTAACAAGTGGATCACATTGTTGAAGAACAAGTCATCAAAGTGGTACACAGAGTATCAAATCAAGAAGATCTTGCAGTCCAAGTGTAGATCTAAGAAGTTGGAGAGAGAGGGCTCCATCCAAGAAATCAGCCATTGGAACTAGGCTGAGAAGAAGGGTTCAGACCTATTCTGAATTCTAAGTGGCAGAGGTCAAGGAACAACTGCAGAAGGAGACAATCTTATTCAGTTCTACTCAAGAAGCTTTGAAGAAAGCTAAGTCAGATTGAATCCAGCTGAGTTCTTCCAAGAACTCATCAAGAAACTCTCAACTCCCCTCTCTTGTTTCAGAGTTGTTGAGTTATTATTTCTATAATCATTTTTATCTTGTAGGATCCTTTGGATCTGAGTGAATTGTAAGCCTGTATTTATAAAGGCTGAGGGTAGGGCTTGAGGGCCTAAGTGTAGGAGATTGTTATCTCTGAGTGTAGGCCTTGATTGGCTGAGTGTAGGACTGGGTGGCTGAGTGTAGGCCTTTGTGGCTGAGTGTAGGCTTTGGGATAAAGCTGAGTTGTAAGGCTTTGGGCCTGAGGTGTAGGAACCAATTTGGGTTCTAAGCTAGTGGAGAAGTTTGGCCGAATCTAGTACACTGCTAGATAGGCGAAGGGGGAAAGTGGATGTACCCAAAGATTGGGAACCACTATAAAACCTTGTGTATGATGTGCTGTGATTGTGCTGTGACTGTGTATGCTGTGTTATTGCTGTGCAAAAGTAAAGTAGATTTTGTGATAGAACTGTTTGCTGCCATTAAAGTGTAAAAATGATTAGGTCACCTATTCACCCCCCCCCCCCCCCCTCTAGGTGTTTAGGTACCATATCTTTCATGTATCTGACTTAGATCTCAGAAAGGCTACCCAACTGAATCTAGAGAAGTCATCAACAATCACTAAAGTGTAGGACTTCCCTCCTAGGCTTTGAACTGCAATGGGTCCAAATATATCCACATGGAGCAAATACAAAATCCTAGGTGAATCACTTTTATTAATGGATTTGAAGCTAGTTTTAGTTTGGTTGCCTAATTGACAAGCCCTGCATAGGTTTTACTTCTTATAGGGGCCAGAAGGTAAACCTCTAACAAGGTTATTTTTAGATAACCTAGCTATATTATTAAAGTTTACATGCCCTAATCTTTTATTCCATAACTCATTTTGATTACTAGTGATATTGAGTAAGCAAACATCAGTCTTGACAGAAATAAAATCTACTAGATATTTGTTGCCTTGTCTAATTCCAATTAAAACAGTTTGGTTTTCACTATTAATAATAGAACAAGAGGTAGAGTTAAAGTGTACCTGATAACCTTCATCACATAATTGACTTATGGATATTAGGTTATGTTTGAGTTCTCTTACATATGTTACTTTCTTGAAGGTAATTGTCCCAATCTTGACTGCTCCATATCCTTCTGACTGGACACTCTTTGAATCACCAAAGATCACCTTTGGTCCTAGCTTGGACTTGTAATTGGATAAATTGTGCTTGCTGCCTGTCATATGCATGGAGCAACCACTATCCAAGTACCATGTCTCACTTACCCTTGGACAGCTCTTCACATATACCTGTAATGAAAAACAAAATTCAATTGTTCTTGACCCAGGTTACCTTGGGTCCTTTATTTGGTTGAAAAGAGAAACTGGATATAACTGATAATGCAGGTTGAGATTTATAACCTAAGGGGTGATATCTCCTAGGTGGAATAACCCAATCAGCTACTGGATTGAATGACTTATTAGTTGGTTTAGAGTTTCTGTAAGAGAAATAGTTTAAGTTTGGTCCTTCTGGGTTCGACGAACTTTTGTAAGTTCGTCGACCAGAGTTCGACGAATAGGGCAGAGATCGTCGATCTCTGCTCAGAGAATGACAATAGTCATTTTCTGCACCCCAAGTTCATCAACCTCTACTCGACGAACCATACCATGTTCGTCGATCGCAGTTAGACGAATTTTTATTACTAAAGTTTGCGTTCAGTGTTCGTCGATCTGGGTTCGACGAACTGGCCACATTTCGTCGATCTGAGTTCGACGAATGCTGCTGAACCTTATTTTTATTAACTGTTTTCTGATTTCTATTTCTCTTGTCTATAAGTTTTGGATTATTTTCAGACAATGGTTTGTTTATAATCTTTTCCTTTCCCTTGGCAGAAATAAATTTAATAGGGGTTGTAAGAATATTTTTCTTAATTATGGGGGGCAAACTTGATGATGCACCCAAGCCCAGCTTGCCATTTAACCTGGCATTCACTGTGTTTATAATGTCCATCAACTTGAGACTTCTCCCATTGAGAGATTGCTCAAGTTGTTTGACCTCACATAAATCAGATTTTAATTTAATTATTTGTTCATTTGCTAGAGTTAGTTGGTCTGTTAGTTTAATATTTTCTGAGTTAACAGATTCAAGATTTCCTAGTCTTTCTCTAAGTGTTTTTATTTCTTTTTCTGAATTGATTAAGTCTAAGCAAATAGTTTTGAATTCAGTTTTAAATAAATCAGAATTAAAATCAAAACTAGAAAGAACCTGATCTGCCTCTGAGTCTGAGGCTGCTTCATCTTCAGATTCTCCTTCTGATCCAGAATTGCTCCTGGAGGCATCAATTGCCATTAGGCAAACCACCTTGTATCTTGCTTCTTCCTCTTCTTCACTTGAGCTAGAAGAGGATGATTCTTCCTCAGTTTCACTCTATGTTTCAGCAACAATGCCCTTGTCTTTCTTTTTGTATTTGGTGGAGGAGGGTCTGCTGCTGTGTTTTCTCCTGGAGTCCTTTTCTCTGCTCTTGTCCTTCTTCTGGTTTTCTGGACATTCTGAGATGTAATGTCCAGGCTTTCTGCACCCAAAGCACATAACATCCTTGGTTGGTGTGTAACACCTCCCCTGTAATGACCGTATAATATGGGTCCGGTCGGGGCCCCACAACATACGGATGCCACAGCTTTAGTATTATAAGATGATATAACTACCCACACTCAAAACTCTTTGCACAATACAACGGAAACACAAGCAAGAGTAGAAGTTATCCACCACTACAAGAGTAATAAAATGACCCTTATGGCCTTACAACATTAGAGAGTCCAAACTCAAATAATACAACAGTCATGAAAGTGCATAAGCACTCCTAGTCTACCTCGACGTGCAAGCCGGACAACAAGAGTCTCAAACATACAATATCATATAAGTAGAGTTACAAAAGAGGGGAACACTTCATGAGGCTTAGGCCTTTCTGGCCGGCGAGCTAGCTCCTGCTTGCGATCCTTGCCCTGTACAAATTATTAGTAATGTGGATCCGTAAAGGCTGACCTCAAACTATGTAACCAACACATCTCCTCCCAGCCGCCCCTAACGGACCCCGGGGAACCCTCCAACCTGCAAGTCATCACTTTGTATGCAATATATAAATAGAAACAAGAAGTGCATTAAGAATAAGCTCTGATGTCTGAAACATCATACACGTTCTCTACTGGTTAGGCATATAATATAAAAGGGGCCTACTTATGCAGCATGTATGCAACCACCTGGGTTTCACCCAAGGCACCCTATAGCGTATGCATCTAGCACAACATCACATCAATTGAGTACTCAACGTTTCCCCATAGGCATAAAGCCACAAACAAAAAGGGAGACACAATTCCCCCCAACGGCACACAAGCCGCCACATGGAACTCTTGCCTAGGCACCACCCGCTCAAGGTCTTAGTCCCGGGCTTGCCTGCAAGCTCTGACGTCTCATGCCAGGATTCCAACAAACACACACTGACCGATTCTAAGAAGCCTTGCTGGACCCCACCCGCTCATGGCCTCATTGCCCGGGCTTGCCCCTTGCTTGGCATTCTCGTCAGTCTCACAGAAGGGGACACTCTCCATACAAGACGTGTATGTCAATGGATAGCCAGCCGACCACGGAGACACAGCCACACCTTGGCACATCACAAACCAAGACAATTACACCATAGTCCCTCATTTGTACTGCAGCGTTCCCGCGCACCAAGGAAACCATCTACCACCAATGTGGAGCTAACCTTGTCCACCAAGGAAATCATCTACCGCCATTGAGGAGCTAACCTTGTTCGGTTCCGGCTACACGTACTCACTTGAGAAAAAGGGAAAAATATCAGCACATCACAAACGACATCTTGCCGCAACGGATCTCTACGAATCCTTAAAGCTCGTATGCAACATCACCGAGTCGGACTAATGGTCGCGAGTACGGCTTCACCCACCATGCCTAATCCACTAACGCAGCGGATCTCTAATGCAAAATATGTCGGGGACGGACTCAATCGACCCGGAGGTTCCTCTTGAACCTTGGCGACCCAAACCCCTCTCATTTGAGTGTTTGGTGCCCAAAAACTAGAAAAGAAAAGATGCTAAGACATGCATCCTAAAACCGAGAGGAGAAGTGTTGTTACCTTCCGACTCCTCTTCCTAGACATGTCAAAATAGCCGGATGAAAACCTTCGCAACAATCTAGCGTCCACGGATCTGGACTCAGCTCGCGATTTGGAGCACCGAAACCTCTCCAATAACTAGATCTCCACTTCACCTTCTTCCTTGCTCTCCCTTCTCTCTAGAACATTAGAAAGAGAACCACTCAAAAGAAATGAGGGTTTCTACGGGTACAATCTCGTGTATATCCCATCAGGAACAACCCCCAGCTGTTGGATCCCAAATTAAAGAAACGAACGGCCTTGATTCGGGCCTGAAAAGATAAAACTAGGCCGAACACGGCCTGGCACACGCCCGTTGTAATGCCCCCGGTTTTTTTTGTGTTTTGTTTGATCTTTGGCTGGCGTTACGATGTCGTAATTCCGACTTTTTGCCCTTGTAGAGCGTGATTTTAACTCTTAGGGTTCCCTGTGTAGCCTGTTAGCAAGATTCCCCAGCTAGACAGAGTCTTTTTGATGACTCGGTTGGGCCTCTTAGGGAATGCTTGTATTTTGGCTTCGGGAGGTGTTATCCCGGGTTTCGTCCGTCGAATGCTAATTTCGACTTCGCAGTTGTGTTCGTAGCATGGGTTTTTATCTACGGCGTGAATTTCGTCTGTTTTCGAGAAGTTTTAGATTTCGTGTTGTTTTGATATTAAATATAAATAATTACTGAAGTGTTGATTGTTTATTATTAAAACTTTTATATGTATATAGTCTTGGGTCAGTTTTAGGGCTGGGTTCCTTTTTGTTCTTTTCCTGTTTCTCTTCTTGCTTGAAGCCGTCGCCCGTCGCCTGTACGAGAGGAAGAGCACCGCCGACCTACCATAGCCTTCGGACGCCGATTCCTGGAGATTTAGCTGTCGGAAGTCGATTTTGAGAGCAGATCTGGACTGCCCTCGCGGGGATCTGTTTTCTTTCTGCTCCTCAGCTTGCTGCTCTGCGGCCAGATCCGTGAGCGGGGGAGGCCACCGACCGAGTTCCTGGTATTGAGGCAAGTGATGACCCTTCATCCTTGCCAAAGCTGATTCTTGTCTTTCTTTTGAGCTAATTTCTATCTCTTTCTTGTTTGGATCTTAAGTGTAAGCTAGGGTTTGTTCCCGATCACACTGTGGTTAGTGTAGAAAATTCCAGTTAACTCTCAGTTTTCCGAGGGATTGTGTCTATTAGGGTCAGTTTTGGTTTGGTTTAGGACGAGTAGCTGCCATTGCCGGTGAGTGTTGTACTCTAGAGAGAGAGTATCCTCTTCCTCGCTTCTGGTTATGTGCTGGTTCTGGCGCCTGAAGCCAATCGGGGTGTCGACACCTTGTGTCGACACCAGCTAGTCAGGGTGTCGACACCTTGGTGTCGACACCGGCCAGTCGGGGTGTCGACACCTTGTGTCGACACCAGCTAGTCAGGGTGTCGACACCTTGGTGTCGACACCGGCCAGTCGTGGTGTCGACACATTGGTGTCGACACCAGCTAGTCAGGGTGTCGACACCAGCTAGTCAGGGTGTCGACACCTTGGTGTCGATACCGGCCAGTCGGGGTGTCGACACCTTGGTGTCGACACCAGCCAGTCAGGGTGTCGACACCTTGGTGTCGACACCAGCCAGTCGGGGTGTCGACACTAGGTGTCGACACCAGCCAGTCAGGGTATCGACACTTGGTGTCGACACCCGCAGCGGCAGTGTCGACACCTTGTGTCGACACCAGCCGCAGTGGTGTCGACACTTGGTGTCGACACCCGCAGCGGCAGTGCCGACACCTTGTGTCGACACCGGTCGCAGTGGTGTCGACACTTGGTGTCGACACCCACAGCGGCCGTGTCGACACCTTGTGTCGACACCGGCCGCAGTGGTGTCGACACCCGTAGCGGCAGTGTCGACACCTTGTGTCGACACCGGCTCGTCGTGGTGTCGACACACCGTGTGGACACTGGGTGCTGCCCTTGTTCTGGGGTCAGGGAGACTCGGTGTTGGTTTGGTTAGGCGTGCAAGGCCGCGTCGGTTGGACCCGACTTTTTGCCTTGGGTTCGTGTGTTTACTAGGACTGTTAGTGGGACTTTTCCCTAGGAGGGGGACATTGGGTGCTCGGTTAATCTCTTCATGCCGACTCTTGGGTTGTGGCGGGTGGTGGAGTTTTTGGTGGCCTCTAGAGGGGTGGTTTTATGTGGAGAGCTGTGGCCACCACCTGTTTGCCCCGGTTTGGGTTGGTGTGTGTGGGACCCTAAAGCTGCCACTGTTTGACCCCTTAGCCCTTTTTGGGTCTGATTTTGGTTATGCATTCAGACCTATGTTTTGACCACTGCCACTTACCCACGTGTTAGGACTGTTAGTCCCATTTCTGTTTATGCTTTTCTTTCTTTTGGCATATGTATATGTCTTGATGCTGTTGCAGGTTTTATTGGTAGGGCATGTTGGTTCTAATGCTCGGCCTTGGTGTGCTCTGTGGTGTTTTAGACAGTACACTTTTCTTACTGCCTTCCTTTTTTTTCTTTTCCTTATAGCAGCTTGTTGCCGGGTTGGTAAACCCTTCATCTTATTTACTCATTAATCTATTGCTCTATTTACTTTTGATTGTTCCCTTGCTGAGGTGTTCCTTTCTTGAATGCCTCAGGTCCAGGTTGTAGCCAGTTCAGCGGCTAGGTCTTTTGGAGGGGCTTGTTGGTGGCCTTTAGGGTAGCTGAGATTGCTGATCCCCGTTAGCTGTGAGGTAGTTCTTTACTCTTCTGTAAAGACATACATACTCGCCAGTGGGTTCGTGTCAGGTTGTTGGCGCCCACTGGTGGCGTCTTGTGATGCTGAATATGAAGTTAAACTGCTGTTTTTGCCTATTTGTGGTTGATTACTTGCTTCTGGGAAGGATTTATGCTAGGTTGCATGTTAGATATTTTAAAACCTAAAAGCATTATTATATGTACCCCATACATAGCATGTTTCTAAATCCAAGACACTATTTTTCCTCAATGTAAAACGTTATTTTCCATACTTACTATATTCACCTTAGAGTCGTGCCCGCATAAGTCGTCCCCCGGGGACACTTATGCTCATTTAGGGTGTCACTTAATTGAACCAAAGTATTTACTGCTGCGTATAAATATAGTTTCAACAGTGGACTAGCTGATCAACCGGGCCGAGGGATACGGCCAATTATCAAAATTGATTTTCTTTAATACTTAATTAACATTTTTTTTTCCTTAAAATCTAACGTCTGGAGTTTTGCCTGAGCGTGTGCAGTTATCCCCTGCACGACGTGGCATCATGGCGCGTGTTTTATCTTACTCTGATACGTTTTTACCGTTGAGAAAATGCGGGTTGTGACTGTTGGTATCAGAGGGAGGTTGCTTGATAAATGGTTGGGCAACCTTTCCCTTGTCTGCATTAGTGTTTAACATCATACCATTCACACACCGATATGTCATCAGCACGTCTTGGCTGAAGCACGAACACTATACTCAAGAGCATAAAGAAGTATACAAGGCATATTATGTAGTATGGGATGCATAACATGTGTTTGTATATGGATCCACCATAGGAGGCAACATGTGAGGGTTATGTAGTATGGGATGCATAACCTCACCACATGAATGCGGCTAGCACGTTTTCTTTTTCGTTACATGGGAATGTTATGTAGTATGGGATGCATAACATTTTCATGTGTACGCCGCCCATGGCATGCATTAAGGCTTTTTTTTAGAATGCATAGCATAACATTTCATAAGCACAACGTGCCAAGCTAAAGATTTGCAAGATGACATATGTACACACATGGTTTTGAGTCAAAAAGAATACGAATGCATGCATTCATGGTTTAGGCACATGAGTCAGGATGATGGTGGTGAACCGTCTTAGGATAAGCATAACATCATCATGGTAAAAACAACTCCCAGAGCAAGTTTTGCAGTTGAAGTTCATATTTCAGTGTGTTTGTCCGTACCGGGTAGTTTTGTTCTAGTTGATGGGCTAGGATTTGTCTAAAGCTGGTGCGCTTTTAGGATGGCGAGACGTCCTGCGATGAGATCGACCCCCCAATCCGAGGGTGAGACGTTAGGAGCGCAGAGCGATGCGTTGGTGGAAAGCCTGCGGCAGAGTAATGAGGAGTTATCGAGGCAGGTAGTGGCTATGCAGGCTCAGATTCAGTCCCTTGTAGCAGTGGTGGCGGGACAGACCCCGAGAGCTCAGAACCCCGCTGAGGGGGTAGCTGTCCCTACCCCTCCTGCTCCTCCCGTGCCTTTGGTTGTGGTGCCTCTGGAGATGGCGTTCATATCCCAGTTTCAGCGGCTGAGACCCCCTACCTATGATGGGCAGGCGGATTTCATGATTCTGGATGATTGGCTGATTACCATTGAAGAGATGTTCTCGTACTCAGGGATTACGGACGATCAGAGAGTGATGCTCGCTGCTTACCAGCTCAAGGGCTTGGCAAAGAACTGGTGGCTGGGGGAGAAAGAGAGCTTAGTGGCAGGTTGCACTTGGGAGTCGTTTAAAGTGATGTTGTTAAGTAAGTTTCTGCCTTCAGTCGAACGGGACCGGCTAATGAACGACTTCCTTCACTTAAAACAGAGGAAACTTACGGTTAGTGAGTATGAGATTGAGTTTAGTAAGTTGAGTCGGTTTGCTCCGGGACTGGTGAGTGTTGAGGCAGACCGAGTTAAGCGATTTCTGGGTGGACTAAGAAGCGACATTCAGCAGTTAGTGAACGCCTATGGAGCGGCCAGTTATGCCAGCGCGGTTGAAGCTGCTTTGAGAGTTGAGGCCATTGAGAACGCAAAGAATAGAGGCCAGCAGTTAAGGAAGGATAAGCGGAAGTCCGGTGGAGGGAAGAGCCCTCAGGAACCTGATGCTGTCTCGAGAAAGAAGGTCAAGGAGATTTGTAGCTTTTGTGGCCGTCCAGGCCACCCCTTCGAGAAGTGTTTCAAAAGGTTGGGAGTGCAGAAGAAGGAACAGGTGCACGCGATTCAGGGCACTTCCAGGGGAGACTTTGTGTGTGCCTTGTGTGGAAGGAAGGGGCATGAGGCCGCCCGTTGTTGGCTAAAAGATAAGTTCTGTTTTCAGTGTAGCCAGAAGGGTCATCTCAAGACAAGGTGCCCTCAGACCCAGTCTATTCTGCAGCCAGTTCCCCTCCAGGCTCTGCCACCGCCTCAGCGAGTGGATAAAGGAAAAGGAAAGCTGAATGTGCTCTCGGCAGACGAAGCGCAGACGTCGACCCAGGTTATCTCAGGTTCGACTCCTCCCCAGTCGTTACGTTACGTTCCCTTTTATGGTTGTAGTTTTCGTTTAGCGCCTGTTGCCTTAGATGCGTGTGCAATTCGTAGGGCGATTTAAGGTAAAGAACCGCTGGGCGCACGTTCTCTTCGATTCCGGTGCTACCCATTCGTTTGTGGCTAGAGCCTTCGTGGAGCGGTTCAGTTTGGGCCTAGTTTGTGTCGGTGGAGCCTTCTGCGTTAAGTTCCCCTCCGGTGACTCTGTGGTTACGGACCTGGGTGTCCTTGATTGTCCAATTTTGTTGGGAGATTTTCTAGCCAAGGCAGATTTGAAGGTGATTGACCTGGTGGACTTCGACGTTATTTTGGGCATGGACTGGTTGTCAAGGTACGATGCTGTGATCCAGTGCAAGGGTAAGCGCTTGGACTTCATCAAAGACAACGGTCAGCCGGGGAGCGTTTATGGGTATTCTCTCCAGGAATCTCCAATCATTTCTGCTATGTGTGTTCGGAAGTTGCTTGTTTCTAGCTGTTTTGCCAGTGTGGTTTCTCTGGTAGGGTCGATTGTTAGTGAGCCCCGTTTGGAAGAGATTCCTGTAGTGTGTGACTTTTCTGATGTGTTTCCAGACGATCTTCCCGGTCTTCCACCCGATCGAGATGTCGAGTTTGCCATAGATTTGGAGCCAAGTACGCGTCCTATCGTAAAGGCGCCATACCGGATGCCCCGCGAGAGCTGGAAGAGTTGCGAATTCCGCTGGATGAGTTATTGAGAAAAGGCTTTATAAGGCTGAGTTCTTCGCCTTGGGGTGCGCCAGTGCTGTTCGTTAAAAAGAAGGATGGGTCGATGAGGTTATGCATCGACTATAGAGAGCTGAATAAGGTTACTATTAAGAACAGGTACCCTTTGCCGCGAATCGACGATTTGTTTGACCAACTGCGTGGTAGTGCCGTGTTTTCCAAGATAGACCTTCGTTCGGGCTATCACCAATTGAGGATTCGGGAGTCAGATGTTCCGCGGACGGCGTTCCGCTCTCGTTATGGGCATTTCGAGTTTCTGGTTATGTCATTCGGTTTGACTAATGCGCCCTCAGCTTTTATGGATTTGATGAACAAAGTTTTCAAGGATTTTCTAGATAAGTTCGTGATAGTCTTTATAGACGATGTTTTGGTGTATTCTAAGGATGCAGAGGAGCATGATCGACATTTGCGGCTGGTCTTAGCGACCCTGAGACACCATAAGCTATATGCCAAGCTGAGCAAATGTGAATTTTGGTTGCCTCAAGTTTCTTTTCTAGGCCACGTGATCAATAAGGAGGGAATATCGGTGGACCCAGAGAAGATCGCTGCTGTTATGGAATGGGCGAGACCCGTTACCCCCAACGAGATCAGAAGCTTCTTGGGTTTGGCTGGTTATTATAGAAGATTTGTAGAAGGTTTCTCTACCTTGTCCGCGCCGTTGACCAAGTTGACGCGGAAGAATGTGGCCTTTATATGGGATGACAAGTGTTAGAAGGCTTTTGAGGAACTAAAAAGAAGGCTATGTTCGGCTCCAATTTTGTCTTTGCCTACAGAGGGCAGTGAGTATGATATATATGTGGATGCATCGCATGTCGGTCTGGGCTGCGTTTTGTTGCAGGGCGGAAAGGTGATTGCGTACGGGTCGAGGCAGCTGAAGACTCACGAGAGGAACTACCCTACGCATGACCTGGAGTTTGCAGTTGTGATCTATGCGCTGAAATTGTGGAGGCATTTGCTATATGGCGCGCAGTGCAAAATTTTCACGAATCATAAGAGTTTGAAGTATGTCTTCACTCAGAAAGAATTGAATCTGCGCCAGCGGCGGTGGTTGGAGTACGTTGCCGACTATGATGTTGAAATTCAGTATCATCCAGGCAAGGCAAATGTGGTGGCTGATGCCCTGAGTCGGAAGTCAGGTAAGATTTTTAATCTTTCCGCCGACCATCTAGTGGAAGAGTTTCTGTTGATGGACATTTCTGTGGGAAGCTGTGATTCACAGAGTAGCATAGCTATAGCAGAACCTTCGTGGATTACGCTTACGAGACTACATCAGAAGGACGATCCCGATCTTCTGCATTTGTATCTTCGAGCTGAGAAAGGTGAATTACCAGACTTCTCTATAGATGATGCGGGTACCTTGAAGTATCGTGGCAGGTTTTGCATCCCCGCAGTTGGAGATATCCGGGATATGGTGTGCAGAGACGCCCACGGATCTAGTGTTTCCTACCATCCAGGGTCTACCAAGATGTATCATGATTTAAAACAAATTGCCTGGTGGTACGGGATGAAGAAGGACATATCCAGATTTGTTTCAGAGTGTTTCACTTGCAGGCGTGTGAAAGCCGACCATGGGAGGCCTGGTGGCAAGCTAACTCCCTTGGAAATTCCGATGTGGAAGTGGGAGAGTATCTCGATGGATTTCATTACCGGCTTACCGAGATCTCCTAAGGGGCATGATTCAGTTTGGGTAATTGTAGACAGATTGATGAAAAGCGCTCATTTCGTACCGTTTAAGATCGATTATCCGATGAGGAAGATAGCCGAGCTGTATCTGGAAGAGGTTATCAGATTGTATAGTGTACCCGTAAGTATCATATCAGATCGAGACTCCAGGTTCACGTCCCGTTTTTGGAAGAGTCTTCAAGAAGGGCTGGGTACAGATTTGAGATATTCCACAGCTTATCATCCGCAGACCAATGGTCAGACGGAGCGAGTAAATCAGATTGTGGAAGATATGATCCGATGCTACATTCTGGACCACGGAGGAGCGTGGGACGAGCGCTTGCGGCTGATGGAGTTTGCATATAACAACAGTTACCAAGAAAGCTTGCAAATGGCTCCCTTCGAAGCTTTATATGGGAGGCGCTGCAGGACTCCCTTATTTTGGGCTGAGCTTGGCGAGGGACCTTTGTTGGGTCCAGAAGCACTTGAGGAGATGGAAACCGCTGTGAAGCTTATTCGGGAAAAGCTTCGGTTAGCCCAAGTGAGATATGAGAAGAACGCCAATCGGCGTAGATCGGACTTGGAATTTGCTGTGGGGGACTTGGTGTTCTTAAAGGTCTCCCCGTTGATTGGAGTCAAACGGTTTGGCAAGAATAGGAAGTTGGACCCGAGGTACGTGGGGCCGTTTCTGATTGTTGAGCGGATTGGGGTATCAGCCTACAGGCTGGCTTTGCCCGCAAATTTCCCTGGCGTGCATGATGTCTTTCACGTCAGTCAGCTGCGAAAATGTGTGATGAATGGCAGGCAGGTTTTGGATTATGTGCCTCAGTTGGAGCCGAATCTTTCTTATGTGGAGGTGCCTGTTCGCATTTTGGATTCTCAAGTTTGGGCGTTGCGGAAGAAGACTATTCCGATGGTTAAAGTTTTATGGAGGAATCAAGATGTGGAAAGCGCGACTTGGGAGTTGGAGTCGGCTATGAGGGAGGCTCACCCTCATCGGTTTCCCTGATCTTGTGCTTGGTATGTTCCATTTTATTATTTATTTAGCCCTTTCCCGCTTTTTCTCTCTCCTTTTAGGGGTGTTGAGAGTAAAGTTTCGAGGCGAAACTTTCTTTTAGGGGGAGTGGCTGTAACGCCCCCGGTTTTTCTGTGTTCTGTTTGATCTTTGGCTGGCGTTACGATGGCGTAATTCCGGCTTTTTGCCCTTGTAGAGCGTGGTTTTAACTCTTAGGGTTCCCTGTGTAGCCTGTTAGCAAGATTCCCCAGCTAGCCGGAGTCTTTTTGATGACTCGGTTGGGCCTCTTAGGGAATGCTTGTATTTTGGCTTCGGGAGGTGTTATCCCGGTTTCGTCCGTCGAATGCTAATTTCGACTTCGCAGTTGTGTTCGTAGCATGGGTTTTTAGCTACGGCGTGAATTTCGTCTGTTTCCGAGAAGTTTCAGATTTCGTGTTGTTTTGATATTAAGTATAAATAATTACTGAAGTGTTGATTGTTTATTATTAAAACTGTTATATGTATATAGTCTTGGGTCAGTTTTAGGGCTGGGTTCCTTTTTGTTCTTTTCCTGTTTCTCTTCTTGCTTGAAGCCGTCGCCCGTCGCCTGTACGAGAGGAAGAGCACCGCCGGCCTACCCTAGGCTTCAGACGCCGATTCCTGGAGATTTAGCGGTCGGAAGTCGATTTCGAGAGCGGATCTGGACTGCCCTCGCGGGGATCTGTTTTTTTTCTGCTCCTCAGCTTGCTGCTCTGCGGCCAGATCCGTGAGCGGGGGAGGCCGCCGACCGAGTTCCTGGTATTGAGGCAAGTGATGACCCTTCATCCTTGCCAAAGCTGATTCTTGTCTTTCTTTTGAGCTAATTTCTATCTCTTTCTTGTTTGGATATTAAGTGTAAGCTAGGGTTTGTTCCCGACCACACTGTGGTTAGTGTAGAAAATTCCAGTTAACTCTCAGTTTTCCGAGGGATTGTGTCTATTAGGGTCAGTTTTGGTTCGGTTTAGGACGAGTAGCTGCCATTGCCGGTGAGTGTTGTACTCTAGAGAGAGAGTATCCTCGTCCTCTCTTCTGGTTGTGTGCTGGTTCTGGCGCCTGAATCCAATCGGGGTGTCGACACCTTGTGTCGACACCAGCTAGTCAGGGTGTCGACACCTTGGTGTCGACACCGGCCAGTCGGGGTGTCGACACCTTGTGTCGACACCAGCTAGTCAGGGTGTCCACACCTTGGTGTCGACACCGGCCAGTCGGGGTGTCGACACCTTGGTGTCGACACCAGCTAGTCAGGGTGTCGACACCTTGGTGTCGACACCGGCCAGTTGGGGTGTCGACACCTTGGTGTCGACACCAGCTAGTCAGGGTGTCGACACCTTGGTGTCGACACCGGCCAGTCGGGGTGTCGACACCACCAGCTAGTCAGGGTGTCGACACCTTGGTGTCGACACCAGCCAGTCGGGGTGTCGACACTAGGTGTCGACACCAGCCAGTCGGTGTGTCGACACTTGGTGTCGACACCCGCAGCGGCAGTGTCGACACCGGCCGCAGTGGTGTCGACACTTGGTGTCGACACCCGCAGCGGCAGTGCCGACACCTTGGGTCGACACCGGCCGCAGTGGTGTCGACACTTGGTGTCGACACCCACAGCGGCCGTGTCGACACCTTGTGTCGACACCGGCCGCAGTGGTGTCGACACTTGGTGTCGACACCCGCAGCGGCAGTGTAGACACCTTGTGTCGACACCGGCTCGTCGTGGTGTCGACACACCGTGTGGACACTGGGTGCTGTCCTTGTTCTGGGGTCAGGGAGACTCGGGGTTGGTTTGGTTAGGCGTGCAAGGCCGCGTCGGTTGGACCCGACGTTTTGCCTTGGGTTCGTGTGTTTACTAGGACTGTTAGTGGTACTTTTCCCTAGGAGGGGGACATTGGGTGCTCGGTTAATCTCTTCATGCCGACTCTTGGGTCATGGCGGGTGGGGGAGTTTTTGGTGGCCTCTGGAGGGGTGGTTTTATGTGGAGAGCTGTGGCCACCGCCTGTTTGCCCCAGTTTGGGTTGGTGTGTGTGAGACCCTAAAGCTGCCACTGTTTGACCCCTTAGCCCTTTTTGGGTCTGATTTTGGTTATGCATTCAGACCCATGTTTTGACCACTGCCACTTACCCACGTGTTAGGACTGTTAGTCCCATTTTTGTTTATGCTTTTATTTCTTTTGGCATATGTATATGTCTTGATGCTGTTGCAGGTTTTATTGGTAGGGCATGTTGGTTCTAATGCTCGCCCTTGGTGTGCTCTCTGTGGTGTTTTAGACAGTACTCTTTTCTTACTGCCTTCCTTTTTTTTCTTTTCCTTATAGCAGCTTGTTGCCGGGTTGGTAAACCCTTCATCTTATTTACTCATTAATCTATTGCTCTATTTACTTTTGATTGTTCCCTTGCTGAGGTGTTCCTTTCTTGAATGCCTCAGGTCCAGGTTGTAGCCAGTTCAGCGGCTAGGTCTTTTGGAGGGCTTGTTGGTGGCCTCTAGGGTAGCTGTGATTGCTGATCCCCGTTTGCTGTGAGGTAGTTCTTTACTCTTCTGTAAAGATATACATACTCGCCAGTGGGTTCGTGTCAGGTTGTTGGCGCCCACTGGTGGCGTCTTGTGATGCTGAATATGAAGTTAAACTGCTGTTTTTGCCTATTTGTGGTTGATTACTTGCTTCTGGGAAGGATTTATGCTAGCTTGCATGTTAGATATTTTAAAACCTAAAAGCATTATTATATGTACCCCATGCATAGCATGTTTCTAAATCCAAGACACTATTTTTCCTCAATGTAAAACGCTATTTTTGATACTTACTATATTCACCTTAGAGTCGTGCCCGCATAAGTCGTCCCCCGGGGACACTTATGCTCATTTAGGGTGTCACTTAATTGAACCAAAGTATTTACTGCTGCGTATAAATATAGTTTTAACAGTGGACTAGCTGATCCACCGTGCCGAGGGATACGGCCAATTATCAAAACTGATTTTCTTTCATACTTAATTAACATTTTTTTTCCTTAAAATCTAACGTCTGGAGTTTTGCCTGAGCGTGTGCAGTTATCCCCTGCACGACGTGGCATCACGGAGCGTGTTTTCACTTACTCTGATACGTTTTTACCGTTGAGAAAATGCGGGTTGTGACACCCGTGTCCAGGGCCGTGTCCCCCATTCGTCGTCAAAACCGACGCGCCTGGAACAGCACACGGGCATTCAACACGCCCGTGTTCGACCTGACACGCCCGTGTCCCAACTGACACGGCCGTGTGGTCGGCCGTGTGCCTCCATCGACACAGCCCCGAAAACAACCCGAGAACTACACGGGTATTGGACACGCCCGTGTCCTTGCCCGTGTCTACCTCAACACGCCTGGGCTCCAGGCCGTGTTCACTGTCTCGACACTTCGTCTAGCGAAGTTCGTCGACTGACTGACATGGCCTTGGACACGCCCGTGTCCTAGGCCGTGTGCCTTGTCTCGACACATCGTCGAGCAAAATTCGTCGACTCCCCGGGCCGAGTGTCGACACGGGCTCGACACGCCCTGAGACACGCCCGTGTCTCAGGCCGTGTGCCCTGTCTCGAGACATTATCGAGCGAAAATGTCGACACCCCGGGCCGGTTGTCGACACGGGCTCGACACGCCCTGAGACACGCCCGTGTCTCAGGCCGTGTGCCCCATCTCGACACTTTGTCGAGCGCAAAATGTCGACTAAGAGGCCAAGTCGTTGACTCCAGCCTGACATGCCCTGGGACACGCCCGTGTCCCAGGCCGTGTGCCCCCTGCCAGAAACCAAATTTCCCTCTTCAAAAATTTGGGGTGTTACAACTTTCTCCCACTTAAAAGAATTTCGTCCCGAAATTACGAAGCAATAGGGAACACAACTTAAATGGTACCTGATTTGAAGAGCGCTGGATACTCTTCTAACATGGCTTGTTCTCGCTCCCAAGAGTGCTCCTCACGACCGCAGTTGTCCCATCGGACTTTCACGAGTTTAACCTCTTTATTCCGCAACTGCCGAGTCTCTGAATCCTCTATATCAATTGGACGGACTCGCGTCCTCAAGTATTCCTCTATCGGTACCGATGCCGGCTCGATCACCACACTAGCCTCCACCAAGGCTTTCCTCAAGATGGAGACATGAAAGACGTCGTGCAATCCACTCAGCTCCGCGGACAACGCCAACCGATAGGCTGCTTCTCCCACCCGTTCAACAACTTCAAAAGGGCCCAAAAACCTTGGACTCAACTTCTTGAGTCGGCGAATCCGTGAAACGCCTTTGAACGGCTTGATCTTTAAATAGACTCAATCACCTACCGCAAAGTCCAACTTCCTGTGACGAGCATTAAAGTATTTTGCTTGCCGGTCTTGCGCCACCTTCATACGCTCTTGAATGGTCTGTACCATCTCACAAGCGTCAACTACCACCTCTTTTCCCAAAATTTTGGTGTCTCCCGCCTCTGTCCAAGACATCGATGTTTGACACCGTCTCCCATAAAAAGCTTCGTATGGCGCCATTTTTACACTTGCTTGATAACTGTTATTGTACCCGAATTCCACCATGAAGAGGTGATCTTCCCACTTCTTGCCGAAGTAAAAAACGCACATTCTCAGCATATCCTCCATAGTACGGTTCTTTCTTTCGGTTTGCCCGTCAGTTTGAGGATGGAACGTCGTACTGAACTTTAGCTTCGTGCCCAAACTCTTCTGAACCAATCTCCAGTCCTTAGACGTAAACCGTCCATCTCGATCGCTGACTATGCTCTTAGGAATCCCATGCAGTCGTACAATGTTGCGAACAGATAACTCCACCAGCTTCTCCACGCTGTCCTCCTTCCGATTTGGTATGAAGTGGGCCACCTTGGTTAAGCGATCCACGATCACCCAAATAGCATCATTACCCTGCTGCGATCTACGCAAACCATGTACAAAATCCATGGAGATGTCATCAAATTTCCACTCAGGGATTGGAAGGGGCTTCAGGAACTCGCCCGGCTTCTGACATTCGGCCTTCACCAAGGCGCAAGTTCGGCAACGATTCACATACAAAGCTACGTCCCGCTTCAGCCCCGACCACCAAAAGGATTTCTTCATATCCAAGTACATCTTTGTACTGCCCGGGTGAATGGAGTACTTTGTGAAGTGAGCCTCAAACATCAACTCCTCACAGAGTTTGCCAAACTGCGATACACAAACCCTTCCGTCCTTCCTCAGAATTCCATCAATCATCTCCCAGGCGCTGCTCTCGCCATTTTGAGCCTCCAACACATATGGTTGAAACTGCACATCCAACTGAGTCGCTTCCCGAATGCGATCGGACAAGTCATTCTGTATTTCAATCTAGTTCAACTGAGCCACGCTGGACTTGCCTCTCGCAACACATTCTAAACTAAGGGACTCCCATTCCGTACCAACCGCTCATCATGAGCTTCGATCCAATTCCCTTGCCCCGAGTACTTTCCACTCAAGGCATCCGCCACCACATTGGCTTTACCTGGCGTATACTGAATCGCCACCTCATAGTCTCCAAGAAACTCAACCCACCTGCATTGCCGCATGTTCAAGTCCTTTTGATCCAAGAGATACTTCAGGCTTTTATGATCCGTGAAGATCTCCACCTTTGCACCGTACACATAATGTCGCCAAATTTGCAACGCAAAAATTACCGCCGCAAACTCCAAGTCATGGACGGGGTAATTCCTCTCATGAGGCTTTAGCTGTCTAGACCCAAAAGCTATCACCTTGTCATGTTGCACCAAAACGCAACCCAAACCGCATCCTGATGCGTCACTGAAGATCTGAAATCTCTCGGTCCCTTGCGGTAGACTTAGGATTGGAGCCATCATCAGTCTTTCCTTCAGTGCCTAAAATGCTTGACTGCACTCTTGAGTCCACACAAACTTATGATCTTTATGAGTGAGTGAGGTGAGGGGTAGAGCTATCCACGAAAAATTCTCCACGAATCTCCTATAATACCTGGCTAGTCCAAGAAAACTTCGGACTTCCGCCACGGTCCTCAAAACCGGCCAATCTCTGATGGCTTCCACTTTTGTTTGATCCACTGCCACCCCATCCCCACTAATCACGTGGCCCAAAAATGCCACCTTCGCTAACCAGAATTCGCACTTTGAGAACTTTGCATACAGCTGATTCTCCCTCAACACTTGCTAGACCACTCTCAAGTGCGTCTCATGCTCCACTTCCGATTTTTAATACAACAAGATGTCATCAATGAAGACAACCACAAAAGAATCCAAGTATTCCCGAAATACTCGATTCATAAGGTCCATGAACACAGATGGCGCGTTCGTCAGCTCGAACGGCATCACCGTAAACTCAAAGTGTCCGTACCTCGTACCAAAGGCAGTCTTGGGTATGTCCTCGTCCCGAATTCGCAGCTGATAATAGCCTGACTTCAAGTCCAATTTTGAGTACACCACCGACCCCACCAACTGGTCAAACAAGTCGTCTATCCGAGGAATCGGATACTTATTCTTAACGGCCAGTTTGTTCAGCTCTCGGTAGTCTATGCACAGCCGCATAGTACCGTCTTTCTTCTTTACAAACAACACCGACGCGCTCCACGGCGAAGAACTGGGTCTAATATAACTTTGCTCCAACAGTTCCTACAACTGTACTTTGAGTTCAGCCAACCTCTTTGGTGCCATCCTAAACGGAGGACGTGACACCGGCCTAGCCTCCGGCACTAACTCGATCGAGAAGTCGATCTCCCGCCGAGGAGGAGCTCCAGGAAGTTCATCCGAAAACACATCCTTAAACTCTGCCACTACGGGCACTTCCTCAATAGAAAACTGGGAGAGAAGAACCTCCAATAGCGCTACCAGCGCTACACCACCCTGGTTAACCGTCCGCATCAATTGCATGGCTAAAATCAGGGAACAGGCCACTCCACAAAGGCCCTCAATTTGGACTTCCGCTTGCCCTTTGCTCCTTACGGTCACTACCTTAGATAGGCAATCAATACTGGCGCGCTGCTCTGCAAGCCAGTCCATGCCCAAAATGACATCGAACTCAACCAATGGTAAAATCGCTGCTAACAAAACGAAGTCAACTCCGTCCAGCTCCCACAAATGTGCCCTTTGGCCCCGGTGGTCATGGATGACCCACTGGGCATGCGCACTTTCAGCTCCGCGTCCGCCAAGAAAGACTCAAATCCTATTCTACGGACGAAGCTCTCCATAAGAAAGGAGTGCGATGCTCCCGTATCCGATCAATACCCAAGCGGTCCACTAGAGTGAGAACGTCCAGGCGTCCACTTGCCTGGTAGTGAAACCCTCACGTCGTTGGGTTCACTACCGATCACTCTCCAATATCTTGGTAGCCTCAACTAGCTCAATAAAACCAGCTCTCTTCATGGAAATGAGGGGTTGCCTCAGATTCTCTCTCTATATCATCTGTCATCGTCGTTCCCGCGTAACGACCCAAACGGGTGAACTCCTGCATGTACTCGTCCACCGTCTTGTCTCGCTGCATTAAGTGCAGAAACTGCCTCTGAAGGGCCAACCGTGTAGAAACGGGAATGTACCCCTTTAGAAAAACATCCCCAAATTCCTCCATCTACGGGGTACGTCCAGGGAACTGGCGGCCGCTATGGCTCACCCACCACAACTTGGCGTCTCCTTCGAACATGAACGCTGCATACTCCAATTTCTTTTCTTCTGGCGTCTCTGCCACCCTCAAAAGCTCTTGAATTCGAACCCACCAATCCTCTGCATCCGTTGGCGTACCAACTCCCTTGAACGACGGGGGATGGAAGCTCAGGAAATACTTCATGTATCGGTCTCCATGTCCGACAACCACCCTTTCCGCTAAAGGCTCCACTCTCCTGGCTTCTCCACCTGGCACGGCCGTCTCCAGGGATCAGTCTCTAATCTCAAGACTTAAACATAAGGACACTCATGGTCCCGCGTTACTCTTATGTGGATAACTTCTCTACGCACTTAACTTGAATCTAACCTCCCTCTGATACCAAATTGTTACACCTCCCCTATAATGACCGTATAATATGGGTCCGGCCGGGGCCCCATAACATACGGACGCCACAGCTTTAGTATTATAAGATGATATAACTACCCACACACAAAACTCTTTGCACAACACAGCGGAAACACAATGAAGACTAGAAGTTATCCACCACTACAAGAGTAATAAAAATGGCCCTTATGGCCTTACCACATAAGAGAGTCCAAACTCAAATAATACAACAGTCATGAAAGTGCATAAGCACTCCTAGTCTACCTCGGCGTGCAAGCCGGACAACGAGAGTCTCAAACATACAATATCATATAAGTAGAGTTACAAAAGAGGGGAACACTTCATGAGGCTTAGGCCTTTCTGGCCGGCGAGCTAACTCCTGCTTGCGATCCTTGCCCTGTAGACATTATTAGTAACGTGGGTCAGCAAAGGCTGACCTCAAACTGTATAACCAACACATCTCCTCCCGACCGCCCCTAACAGACCCCGGGGAACCCTCCAACCTGCAAGTCAGCACTTCGTATGAAATTTATAAATATAAACAAGAAGTGCATTAAGAACAAGCTTGGATGTCTCAAACATCATACACGTTCTCTACTGGTTGAACATATAATATAAAAAAGGGGCCTACTTATGCAACATTTATGCAACCACCCGGGTTTCACCCAAGGCACCCTATAGCGTATGCATCTAGCACAACATCACATCAATTGGGTACTCAACGTTTCTCCATTGGCATAAAGCCGCAAACAAAAAGGGAGACACAATTCCCCCCAACGGCACACAAGCCGCCACATGGAACTCTTTCCTAGGCCCCACCCGCTCAAGGTCTTAGTCCCGGGCTTGCCTACAAGCTCTGACGTCCCATGTCAGGATTCCAACAAACACACACTGACCGATTCTAAGAAGCCTTGCTGGACCCCACCCGCTCATGGCCTCATTGCCCGGGCTTGCCCCTTGCTTGGCATTCTCGTCAGTCTCACAAAAGGGGACTAGTCTCTCCGGGACACTCTCCGCACATGACGTGTACGTCACGGGATAGCCAGCCGACCACGGAGACACAACCACGCCTTGGCACATCACAAACTGGGATAATTCCACCCTAGTCCCTCATTTGTACTGCAGCGTTCCCGCACACCAAGGAAACCATCTACCACCAATGCGAAACTATCCTTATCCACCAAGGAAACCATCTACCGCCATTGAGGAGCTAACCTTGTCCGGTTCCGGCTACACGTACTCACTTGAGAAAAAGGGGAAAACATCACCACATCACAAACGGCATCTTGCCGCAACGGATCTCCACGAATCCTTAAAGCTCGTATGCAACATCCCCGAGTCGGACTAACGGCCGCGACTACGGCTTCACCCACCATGCCTAATCCACTAACGGAGCGGATCTCTAATGCAAAACATGTCGGGGACGGACTCAATCGACCCGGAGGTTCCTCTTGAACCTTGGCGACCCAAACCCCTCTCATTTGAGTGTTTGGTGCCCAAAAACTAGAAAAGAAAAGATGCTAAGACATGCATCCTAAAACCGAGGGGAGAAGTGTCGTTATCTTCCGACTCCTCTTCCTAGCCATGGCAAAATAGCCGGATGAAAACCTTCGCATTGTTCTAGCCTCCGCGGATCTGTACTCGGCTCGTGATTTGGAGCACAGAAACCTCTCCAACAGCTAGATCTCCACTTCCCCTTCTTCCTTGCTCTCCCTTCTCTCTAAAACTTTAGAAAGAGAACCACTCAAAAGAAATGAGGGCTTCTAAGGGTCCAATCTTGTGTATATCCCATCAGGAACAACCCACAGCCGTTTGATCCCAAATTAAAGAAACAAACGGCCTTGATTCGGGCCTGAAAAGATAAAACTGGGCCGAACACGGCCTGGCACACGCCCATGTCCAGGGCCGTGTCCCCCATTCGCCGTCAAAACCGACGCGTCTGTAACAGCACACGGGCATCCGATACGCCCGTGTTCGACATGACACGCCCGTGTCCCAACTAACACGACCGTGTGGTCGGCCGTGTGCCTCCATCGACACAGCCCCGAAAATAACACGAGAACTACACGGGTACTGGACACGCCCGTGTCCTTGCCCGTGTCTACCTCAACATGCCTGGGCTAAAGGTCATATTCACTGTCTCGACACTTTGTCGAGCGAAGTTCGTCGACTGACTGACATGGCCTTTGACACGCCCGTGTCCTAGGCCGTGTGCCTTGTCTCGACACTTCATCGAACAAAATTCGTCGACTCCCCGGGCCGAGTGTCGACACGGGCTTGACACGCCCTGAGACACGCCCGTGTCTCAGGCCGTGTGCCCTGTCTCGACACATTGGCGAGCGAAAATGTCGACACCCCGGGCTGGTTGTCGATACGGGCTCGACACGCCCTGAGACACGCATGTATCTCAGGTCGTGTGCCCCATCTCGACACTTCGTCGAGCGCAAAATGTCAACTACGCAGCCAAGTCGTCGACTCTAGGCTGACACGCCCTGGGACACGCCCGTGTCCCAGGCCGTGTGCCCCCTGCCAGAAACCAAATTTCCCTCTTCAAAAATTTGGGGTGTTACATGGTGTCTTGTCAAATCTGGGCTTATCATCCTGCCTGGATGATTTCCTTCAGAAATCCTTTCTAGCCATCTTATAGAACCTTTTTGCAAAGAGGCTCATGAGTTCATTATTTGAAGTTGAGGTCTCAGTTTCCTCAGATGCTTTGAAGGCTATGCTGTGATCCTTTCTCACTGGAGTTGTTGCCTTCTGTTCTACTACTTCTCTTGATTTGATCAGCTGCTCATAGGACTTTAATTTTCCTAGCAGAGATTCAGTTGATATCTCATTTAGGCTTTTGGCTTCTTTGATTGGCCAAATTCTGGAGTCCCAAGAGCTAGGGAAGCACATCAATATCCAAGGTTTTTAGCTCATTGATGATTGAGCTCAACCTATTATACATGTCAGCCACTGATTCAGCCTCATCCTTCTTGAAATTCTCATACAGGGATATGAGATTGGATCTCTTGTCTTTCCTTTCATCTGCTGAACTAGCTACCATTTTGTTGAGGGAATCCCAAATGGCCTTGGCTGAGGTGCACTCAGACACCTTTTGAAATATGTCATCTGACATAGTTTGAGCCAAGATGTTCATTGCCTTAGCATCTGCCATTTTGGCTTTCTTGTAAGCTTCATTGTTCTCTAGAGGAGGTACTGCAGTCATGTTTGTTGAGGTGCTTGTAGAAGTTGTAGGTGCTGGAGGTACTCCTGTCAAGATAGAAGAGAAACGATCCTCATCAATAGAATTCATATATAATCTGATTCTTGCCTTCCAGATGGCAAATTTGTTAAGATTGCAAACTGGAGCTCTGATGCTTGCATAATCTTTATTTTGCGTCATTTCTGTGAAGAAATAAATCTAATAACAAAAACAAACAAACAGATCTAACAAGAGGGATCTTTGTGGTTCAGGTGTTAGCCTGTACAATCAATTAAGGTATGGTATTTTAACCAACCTGGCTCTGATACCAATTGAAAGTGCAGGTTAGATCTGAAATACTCTAGAGGGGGGGGGGGGTGAATAGAGTATTGTGCTCACTACAAATTTTTTACAACTTTTGTTGTATTCCTATGTGAACAAGTCAGCAAATAAAATAAATAAGCACAGCAAACTATCTAATCACAGAGCACATCCAAAACAAAAGAAAAGGGCAACCAGATGACACAAGAAATTTTATAGTGGTTCCCCAACCTAGGTACATCCACTCTTCTACCACCCTGGTAGGAATCCACTCAGGTTTTTGATCAGGTGCCTGTCACCAATGAGCTTTTGTTCAGGTGCTCAAAAACCAAAACCTCAAGTCTTTTGGTAGGAGACTTGCAACCAGGAATAATTTTGAAGGGAATTAAAACACTGTATAAGAGTTGGAAGAGAGGTGATGGTGTCTTCTCTTTCTCAATAACAACTGAGAAGACTGTGGATTGATGTTAGCAGATTTGCTCCCCCTGAGATCAGGAAAACTGGAGCACTGCTACAGGGTGACAGGTCTTCAAAAGCTGGAATGCCTGGAACAGAGATTGTTCAGGAACTTCTTTGACAGATAGAGTTTTTGTTGTCCTTTTGAAGTTGTCCTGTAGAATTCAAGATGTTCTCTGGCCTGTCCTGATTGCAGTAGAACTTTAGATTTCTGTATGATTGTTCTTCTGTGCAATCTGTCTGTGTGTCTGACTAACTGTATGCAAGATTACTTTCTCTTTTGTGTATTTCTCTGACTGAAGAATCCTTTTGAAATTTTAATGCTTGAGCAGTAATTGCAGTCGGCCTTGGAAAGAAGCGGCAATCAATGATTTCCCTAACTGTCCCATGGAAAAACGGCATGAAATAATCCAATATTAATGCGCGTTATAACGGTAACATTCCGAGAGGATTGGACATTAATTACTGAGGATTCATCGCCGAGAAAATGGACGGGAAACTGGAAAGACGTAGTCTGGGATCGTCGAACGAAGAACACAATTCGTCGAGTTGAGTTTGAGTTCATCGAGCTGAGCTTGAGTTCGTCGAGCTGAGCTTGATGAGTTCGTCATCCAGAAAATAGCAATTAGTCTTCAAGTCAATACTGCTACAACCTTCGTCGAACTGACAATCTTCATTCGTCGAGCTGAGAACCAAAATCATCGAGCAGATAACTATCACTGTCAGACAGTATTCGTCGAACTGAGATCCAAATTCGTCGAGTGAAGAAAGATTGTGGACTTAGAATCTGAGAAGTTGTCTGACTGAGAAGAATATAAATCGTCGACCAGAATTCGTCGAGCAAAGAACAGTTCTGGACTTAGTCAAAATATTCTGAATGACTGATATTCTGTGTCGACTTAAGTTGGTGACGACTGATTGATCTTGGTGTCGACACAAATCTACTGGTGTCGACATAAGTTGTCTGGTGTCGACATATGCCCTAAGTGTCGACACAAATCCTCTGAATTCAGAGTTCGTCAAGTAGAGTACTGAAATCGTCGACATGAGAAGTTGACTTTGTCGACCTGAGAAGTTGAGAACTAGAAGTCCAAGTTCGTCGAGCTCAGAAACTTGTTCGTGGACCAAAGCCTGAAGCTGGACTTAGAAAAATTCTGAAGTTTTCCTGACTTAAGCTTGATGTAGAAACTCAGTCTTCATCGAACAGAGAACAAAGATCGTCGAGCTCAGCACTAAGAATTGTCTCACGATCGTCGAGCGCCGAACACCTTTCGTCGAGCTGAGTTTGACGAACGTCGAACTCATTTGACTTAGTCTTGAAAACTTTTAGGTATGGAGAGTCTGATGGTCTTGTTGATAGCTGGTCCATCTGAAGTTGACTCTAAGGGCTTGGCCTAGACTGTAGGACACAAATTTGACCCTGAATATACATGATGGGTCACATCCTAAGCTAGTGAAACTAGCCCAAATCAACTAGGGATCCAACAAAATACATTATAAAGTTTGAGGCTAAGGCTGAAGTGGGAGTTTTTCTAGGATACTCCCAAGTAAGCAAAGCCTATAGGGTTTTCAATAAATCAACATTAAAAGTAGAACAATCAATTCATGTTTCTTTGGATAAAACTAACATGTATTGCAAGGAGAAAGAAGTTTCTACCATTAGCAACTTACAGGTAACCCACCTGTGTGAGACATTGGATGGACTAAACCTCACCCAAGAGATTCCCACTCATCCCTCTCCACAGGTCATTAAAGACAGTGAAGAAGATGAAGCTGAAGAGCATGAGACTCAACCAACAGCAAATATAATCACACAAGAGGAATTTATTCAAAATGTTGTTGCACAACCAACTCCACCCACTGATTTTGTCACACATATGGATCACCCCAGATCTCAAGTAATTGGAGACATATCAGCAGGTGTACAGACAAGGCATCAACTCAACCAAGACTTGATGCATGCCTGTTTTCTCTCTCAGGTTGAACCTCTCACCATCCATGAAGCTGAGCAAGATCCCCACTGGTTCCTTGCAATGCAAGAGGAACTAAACCAATTTGAGAGATGTAGAGTCTGGGATTTGGTTCCAAGACCCCAAAACTATCCAGTTATTGGAACCAAATGGGTTTTCAGGAATAAGCTTGATGCCCAAGGAGTCATTGTGAGGAAGCATGGCTAGGCTTGTTGCTCAAGGATATAGGCAAGAGGAAGGAATTGACTATGATCAGACCTTTGCACCAGTTGCAAGGTTGGAAGCTATAAGGATTTTCCTTGCCAATGTAGCTTTCAAGAAGTTCAAAGTCTTTCAAATGGATGTGAAAAGTGCATTCTTAAATAGAGTGCTACAAGAAGAGGTTTATGTAGAACAACCTCCAGGTTTTGTTTCACCGACTTATCCCTCTTATGTTTTTAGATTAAATAAGGCTCTTTATGGTCTAAAGCAAGCTCCAAGAGCTTGGTATGAGACCTTGACAAGTTTCTTATTAGAGCATAAATTTACAAGAGGAACTGTAGATAAAACCCTTTTCACTAGACATCATAAGGACCAAATTTTGTTAGTACAAATCTATGTAGATGACATCATATTTGGCTCTACAGATTCAAAATTGTGCAAGAGGTTTTCTGACATCATGCATTCTAAATTTGAAATGAGTAGCATGGGAGAGCTTTCATATTTCCTTGGTCTCCAAGTGAAACAACTCCCTGATGGCATCTTCATCTCTCAAGCAAAATATGTTAGAGAACTTCTAAAGAAGTTTGGGATGGCTGATGCCTCAGCTATGAAAACTCTTATGCCAACCAATGTTGTTGTGGACTCTGATATACCAGGAAAACCTGTAGATCAGAAAGTTTATAGGGGCATTGTTGGGTCCCTATTATATCTTACAGCAAGTAGGCCAGATATTGTGTTTGATACATGCCTTTGTGCTAGGTTCCAAGTGAACCCTAAAGAATCTCATCTTATTTTCTTAAAAAGGATTTTAATATATATAAAGTGTTATCCTGATCTGGGCCTTTGGTATCCTGCTGAATCATAATTTGAGTTAACTGGATACTCTGATGCTGTTTTGCTGGATGCAGGGTAGATAGAAAAAGTACTTCAGGAACTTGCGAGTTCCTAGGTATGAGATTAGTATCATGGTTCTGTAAAAATCAAACATCTGTGTCCACTTCAACTGCTGAAGCAGAATATATTGCAGCAGGCAGCTGTTGTTCACAGATGCTCTGGATACAGAATCAGCTTCTAGATTATGGGTTCAACTTAAATAATTCAACCATATTCTATGATAATACTAGTGCTATTGCCATAACACAAAATCCAGTTCACCATAGTAGGACTAAGCATATTGATATAAGACATCATTTCATTAGGGAGTGTGTAGACAAAAATAAGATTAAGCTTGTCTATATCTACACTGATTTACAGAAAGCTGATATATTCAACAAATATCTGGATGAGAAAAATCATGCTTTCTTTCTAAATCAGCTGGGGATGATCAATGGAGAAGACTTAGCTTAAGTTCTGTCTGCATTTGACGAATTTTCCAAAGTTCGTCGAACGGAGTTCGACGAACCAGGGAAAGTTTGAGAGATACTCGTCGAACGGAGTTCGACGAACTCTTTGTGAGTGAAACAAGTTTCGTCGACCAGCGATCGACGAACCTTGCTTCAGAAGATATTCGTCGACCAGAGTTCGACGAATTGTCTTCAAGTCTCCTGAATGAGTTCGACGGATTACTTATTATTAAATCACTTCGTCAACCTCAGTTCGAAGAACTAATGTTATTTTCGTGGAACGGAGATTGTCGATTCATATTCTGGAAAACCTTATATCTAGGTTTTCTTCGACCTCCATCCCGCGCTTTCTGTTCCCTTTCACTTGATCACCGTTTTCTCTGTCTATCTTTCAGGTGATCTTCATGGCGATTCCAGCAGGAGCTCTAGCCGCAATGAAGTTTGACACTAGCTTTGATGTCGACTTCGACTCATTCCAACACTCAGATCCAATCTTCCTCTATATTATAGAACTTCTGGAAGAATAGAATCTGAAGAACCAGATGACCACCAGGATAAAGTTGGCAGGAACAGAAATCAGGGAATGGGTCTATACTTCAACCACTTCTAAAGACAATATGATAACAGGATCAATCGCCAGTAACCCTGTTTCCTTAACCCCGCAGTTTTAACTGAAAAATTTGGTTTGACAAATGGCGAAGACGGCTTAGAGATTGATACTGAAGATTTTACTGTGATGCTCAATCTAATGGGTTATGCTGGTGACAACCCAAATAAACTGTTGAAGAGGCATTTGTCTGCAGCATACAAGTTCCTGGCAGACATTGTTGGGAATGTCTTGCTTGGCAAGCATACTGCCCATGACTATATCACAAGACATCAGTTCTTGGTCATGTGGGCAGTAATAAATAAGAAGCAAGTGGACTGGGCTCAGATCTTCTTTGATCTGATAAAGAAGAAAAATAACAAGAAAGGAGTGTGTTTTGGAAGGATCCTAGGGATCTTCCTCAAGGAAAAGGCTGCTGAAACACTGGTCTCCCAGACCATATTCATTAATGCCAGTAAAAGGATCACCTGTGCATTATTTGGCAGGTGGGAGATGACAATCAACTAGCCCACTAAGGCTCCTAACTCTTCCACCCCATATTTTGAAGGCACTAGGGCTGTTAACGCCACTCCCACACCTGCTGAGGAGATTCATCCCACTCCACCATCTCTTCCAGCACCCCTTCCAGCAAAACAACTCACTTCCTCTCTTATTCTTTCTTCAACACCTCAATCACCACAGCATACTCATGTGCCTACTCCACCTCCATCTTCCCCTCTTCAAGCAAATCACCAACCAACCCCTCCTGCTTACCCACAAGACACCTACATTCCTACACCACCACAGTCTCCACTTCCCCCACATTTATCCTCCATCCCATCTTACATCCTACCCTCAGACATTGTAATGCTAGATGCCACCCTTCCATCCTCATCACCATCCACTCCTCACATACATGCTGTTCCACCCTCCATTCCATCACTAGTTACTCCCTCTCCCACACCAAATGCACCATTATCTCTCACTTTCTCATTGGATCCCACTACCATATCCTCTATCCTCACCATCATCACCCCCCTTCTGAAATCCCTTCTAGCAGAGGCCATTACACCTCTTGCTACCACTATTCAATCTTTATCTGCCCAAATCTCTGCTCTTACTGCTGCCCCCTCCTCAGCCAGGGGCCTGGCCTCAGTTCCCATTGAAACCAGGCAGGGGGAGATGCCTGATGATGAAGCAGCAGCAATAACTTCAGATACTTCAGCTCCAGCACCAGTAGATATTTCAGTCCCCACAACAACATATACAGATTGTATAAATACAGATTTAATTGATTTAATTGATTTTATTGATACTGATATGGACATTGATGAAATTGTTGGAGATTTTATCATCAATCCCACAGTTAATTTACAAGAATTGCTGACAACTTTCGATACTATATATATGCATCCTCCTTCAGCAACATTCACTAAGCCACAGTTGGCTATTGTGCCTTATACTTCTCCTGTTAGTCCAGTAGTTGCTAAGCAACTCTGTGACAGTTTTGAAATTCCAGTTTCTGCTCCAACCTCTGTAGTTATTCCATCCTCTCCAGAAGCTATCTCAGCACCCATCTTTGTGATGGATGACTCACCTATGCCAGATTTAGATGAGATGATCTTGGATGATATTGAAGAAGATAATAAGGCAGCAGCTGAAAGCTCTGTCCCAATTACTTCTGATGCTTGTACAGTCTCTTCTTTAACTACTACTTAAACTCCAGTTTTTGAAACTTCTGCTCCTTCTACAGAAAAGACTGTCATTGATGATAAAGCCTTGAAAGCATTGGATGCTTTATATGATAACCCTCAGGGTTCTAGCAGTGAAGATGATGAATATGATGATGAAGAAGATTCAGATGAAGAAGTTGCCAAGAAGAAGAAGCAAATGTTGTCAAAGAAGAGAAAGGCTCCTCCTCCTGCTCCTAAGCCCAATCCAACACCTGACACTCCCTACTACATCTTGCATAATGTTACTCCTTATAAGGGAATGCCTGCTTGGATGTGGATGTCAAAAAAATCAGCAAAAGGAGAGGAAAAGAAGCAAAAAATATTCTCCTCCACCAGTTCATAGATACAGAAAAGATCCACCTCCTCCACCTCCTCCAGTAGCTGGTGCCACTAGCTCTAGCTCTCAGGGATCTGCCACTATGCAAACCTATCAGAGACATCAAGGGAGATCCTTTGGAAGCAATCAACAAAGATATCATTCTTCAGGAAATAAACAACAGCAACATCAACAACATCAACAGAATCAGCAGCAACAGCAACAAATCTCTGCACAACAGAAAACTAAGAGTCCTGAAAGACCAGATTCACCTCTTATTCCTTTTGAGGATCCTGAAACAGCTAACACCGCTAAAATGGCCAGATTCCAGGAAATTGTTGGTCTATCCTTGATAAATAAAGCAAAAGCTAAAGGCAAAGACATATCAGAATATACAACTATGTCAAAATACAGGAAGGAAGAACTAAAAAGATTTGATAAAGCAAACAAACTGCTTAATGTTGATGATTACATGAAGCTCCATCCTAAAGCAGTTGTCCGCAGAACTACATCACTGAAGATTATTAGGGCAGCTGACATGACAATGACACAGGTACAGACCTTAAATCCAAATAGAGAAATTATCTTTACAAGGCCAGGAGAGAAGATAAAAGAAGACAAGTCCATGTAGAAGAATCAGAAGAAGTAATCTTTACTTTCTTTCAATTTCTTTCTGCATTTACTTTCAAACTATGTTATATGTTTAAACAAAGCCTATGTACATATATATCTGCTGCATGTGTTAGTAATTCTCTGCCAGATATATCTCTTTTCTTGCTTTGTTTATCTGTATGTTTATGTTTTGAGTCTATCAGTGACCTCACCCAAATAGGGGGAGATTGTTGTATCCCTAGTTGATTTGGGCTAGGTTCACTAACTTAGGATGTGACCCAACATGTATAGCCAGGGTCAAATTTGTGTCCTAGAGTCTAGGCCAAGTCCTTAGAGTCAATATCAGATGGACCAGCTATCAACAAGATCATCAGAGACTCAAGACTTAGAAGATTTCAAGACAAGGTGAAATGAGTTCGACGTTCGTCGAACTCAGTTCGACGAAAGACGTTCTCAGCTCGACTATCTTGAGATATTTCTCTGAGCTGATCTCGACGATCTTCATTCTCTGTTCGACGAAAATTGGGACACTCCAACAAACTAAAGTCAGGGTAACTCTAAATTTTTCTAAGTCCAACTTCAGGCTTTGGTCGACGAACAATATTCTGAGCTCGACGAACTTGGAACTCAAGTTCACAACTTCTCAGGTCGACGAAGTCAACTTCTCAGGTTGACGAACTCAGTACTCTACTCGATGAATTCTGGAATCAGAGGATTTGTGTCGACACTTAGGGCATGTGTCGACACCAACTTATGTCGACACCAGAAAAACTTATGTCAACACCAGAAGATTTGTGTCGACACCAAGAATAATCAGTCGACACTCACCTGTGTCGACACCAGAAGTTTTCATGTCGACACACAGAAGATCAGTCAACACAGAATATTTGACTAAGTCCAGAACTATTGCTGATCTCCAGTCGACGAATGCAATTGTCAGCTCGACGAACTTAAGTCAGAAAAGGCAAAGGTTTTGAAGCATGCAAGTTATGTTATCAGCTCGACGAATAGAAGTTGTCTGGTCGACGAAAACAGAATCTCATCTCGACAAACTGTTAACTTAGCTCGATGAATTCTGTTATACGTTCGACGATTCCAGACTTAGCCATTTCCGGTATTCAATCCTCACTCAAATGTAATAATTCCTGACAGATTAAATGCTCAAACATTCTCTGAATGTAGCCGTTAGAGGAAGCATTAATTACAGTCTTCTTTAGGAATATTACTTGCAGATTTTCCACGGGACGGTTGAGGAAATGATTTAATGCTGATTATTCTCAAGGAGTCAGCATTAATTACAGAGGATTCAAATTTTTTTGAATACACACAGAAGAAAAGTAGATCGATATAAAGTAAGCAACACAGTGCTAGAACGTTAGAACAAGAAAGAAGATTACACTCAGTCAGAAAAACACAGAGATACAGATTGACTGGAGGATTTCATACAACACGAGAAAAGCTTCACACAAAAACTGATACTGAAGCTTGCAAGTGACAGGAAGTGATATTCATTCATTCAGAAGAAGAACAACTATACTATATCAAGAGTTTTCTTCTTCAACATTCTCTCCAGGACTTCCAAGCACAACAGATATCAAATCAATCAAGAAGATCCTGCATCACTACTTGTCCAGAACTCTGATTGAAGACCTATCACCCTATAGCAAAGCTCCAGATCTTCCCTGAAACATTCTACTTCTCAGGGGGAGTTGTTTGCTAACATCATTCAACATAATTCTTCTCTTTAATTGTTGACAGAGAAGACATAATCACTCTCTCACCCCCACCTGTACAAAGGTTTGTCATCTCCCTTCAAAAGTGATTCCTGGTTGCAAGTCTCCTTCCAAAAGACTTGAGTTGGTTTTTGGGGACCTGATCAAAACCCATTAGTGTCAGGCACCTGATCAAAAACCTGAGTAGATTCCTACCAAGGGTGGTAGAAGAGTGGATGTACCCAGTTGAGGGGGAACCACTATAAACTTCTTGTGTCGTCTAGTTGCTTATGTTTTCTTTTTGTTCTTGATGTGTGGCTGTGATTAGGTTTAATATTATCTATATTTCAGTTTTCTATTTACTGCACATTTTCAGCTTACAGCAAAAGCTGTAACAGCACCTTTTTGAATTGGGACTTAATAAATTTTAAACATACTCTATTCACCCCCCCCCCCCCTCTAGAGTATTATAGACCTAACCCTCACTTTCACGATCTATTAGATCAGTTGGTTGGGTCAACAGTATATTCGAAGTTAGATCTGAAATCCGGCTACTACCAATTAAGGATAAGGGAAAGCGACATCCCAAAGATAGCGTTCAGCACGCGGTTTGGGCATTACGAGTACACGGTTATGCCGTTTGGGTTGACCAATGCGTCATTCGTGTTTATGGATCTGATGAACAGGATGTTCAGAGAGTACTTGGACCGTTCCGTGATAGTATTTATTGACCATATCTTGGTGTACTCGTAGTGTGAGGATGATCACTACAAGCATCTGCATATGGTGTTGGAGACGTTGAGAAGGAATCAGTTGTATGCTAAGTTCTCCAAGTGTGAGTTCTGGTTATCCTCGGTAGCTTTCCTTGGTCATATTGTTAGTGGAGAATGGAAAGCTGTGGATCCGTAGAAGTTAGTGGAGATATTGGAGTGGCCTGTATTGACTACAGCGGCGGAAGTCTGGAGTTTTCTGGGGCTTGCCGGCTACTAAAGGCGCTTCTTAGAGAACTTCTCGCAGATAGCGCTACCACTCATGACATTGACAAGGAAGGATCAAAAGTTTTTGTGGTCGCTGGAGTGCGAGCAGGCTTTTGAGGAATTGAAGAGGCGGTTGACCACGACGCCTATTTTTTGTTCGCCGAGTGCGATCGAAGGGTTTGAAATCTATATTGATGCTTTGGGCAGTGGTTTGGGTTGTGTTTTGCTACAACATGGGAGCGCGATAGCTTATGGTTCACGACAATTGAAGGTTCACTAGAGGAATTATCCGGTTCACGACGTAGATTTAGCGGCCGTGATATTTGCTCTAAAGCTGTGGAGGCACTACTTGTGCGGTGTGAATGTCGATATTTACACCGAGCATAAGAGCTTGAAGTACTTGTTAGATCCAAAGGACCTGAACATGTGGCAGCGGAGCTCGATGGAGTTCCTGGGGGACTAAACCTTCGAGATACATTATGTGCCTGGGAAAGGAAATACAGTGGCGGATCCATTGAGTCACAGGGTTCCTGCGCGGGCCAGCAAGTTGTCGGTACATGATGAGAGTTTGGTCCGTGATTTAGAGGCATTAGAGATCTCTTGCGTCGATAAGCAGATGAGTGTTGAGGCGAAATTGTATTGGACAGAGGTGTAGTATGACCTAGCTCATAGGGTTCGTTGGGCTTTGGTTCAGGATAGCAGCATGAAGCAGATCTTAGATAAATCTTTGTGTGGGTCCAATTCCCAATTTGCTGTAGAGGATGGACTGCTAATGAGGGACAGTCGTCTATGCGTCCCTAGTGCGGATAACCTTCGGGTGGAGTTGATGTACGAGGCTTATCATACCAAGTACTCAATCCACCCGGGGAGCACAAAGATGTATAAAGACATGAAGAAGTTGTTCTGGTGGCCAGGATTAAAGAAATATGTAGCACTTTATGTGGCCAAGTGCCAAACATGTGCCTTTGTAAATGCGGAGTGCCAGAAGCCCAGAGGATTCTTGAAGTCCTTACCTATTCCGGAGTGGAAGTTCAACGACATTTTTATGGATTTTGTGCATGGTTTGCCAAAGTCGTAGAGGGAAAACGACGCCATCTGGGTGGTCATAGATAGATTGACAAAAGTGTCGCACTTTATCCAGAACAGGAAGGAACATCTGGTGGAAACGTTAGCCAAACTCTATGTGGATAATATTGTTCGATTGCATGGTGTGCCCCGTAGTATTGTTAGTGACCGAGATGGATGCTTCACGTCGAATGACTGGATGATGGTGCATAGTCTGTTGGGAACTAAGTTGAGTTTCAGCACAGTCTTTCATCCATAGACGGATGGTCAAACCGAGAGTGTCAACAGGATGATGGAGGACATGCTTCGCATGTGTGTCCTGGATTTTGGAAAGCAGTGGGAAGATCACCTATACATGGTGGAGTTTGCATATAACAACATCTATCAAGCAAGTATTGGAATTGCGCCTTTCGAGGCCTTGTATGGGAGAAAGGGTCGCACGTCGTTGTATTGATTGGAGACAGGCGAGTCGAAGGTTTTCAAACGTCAAGCGGTGGAAGACACCACTTCAATGATACATATAATTCAAGAACGGTTGAAGATCGCTCAGGACAGGCAGGCAAAATCCTATAATGCCAAGCATAGGAATGTGGAGTTCGGTGTTGGTGACTGGGTGTATTTGAAAATCAAGCCGTTTAAGGGTGTCTCGAGGGTTCGACGCCTGAAGAAGCTGAGTCTGAGATACCTTGGACCGTTTAAAATCCTGGAGTGGGTTGGTGAAGCAGTGTATCGATTGAAGTGTTAGTGGAGTTGAGTGGGCTACATGTTATGTTCCACATTTCAGTGTTGCGGAAATCGGTACAAGAGCCTTCGCAGGTCGTTGCGGTCGATCAAGTGCCTGTTCATTACAGTTTGACGGCAAACGCCAAGCCATTGTGCATTGAAGACTTTGAAGTAAAATGACTCCGCAACAAAGAAATCCGAATGGTTAAAGTCCGTTGGGATAACTGCGGACGTGAGGAGCTTTTATGGGAGCGAGTGCAGACTATGTTGGAGGAATACCCCGAGTTATTCCACTCAGGTAACATTTAAATTTTGTGTACCTTTACATAATTTCGGGATGAAATTATTTAAAGGCGGGAGATTTGTAACACCCTGAAAATTGTAATCAAATCGGTCGCATCCAAAGGAATTTTCGGTGCCTTAATAGGGTACACGGCCTAGGACACGGGTGTGTCCAAGGCCGTGTCGTTCGCTGTATTGGCCGGCCGTGTCTAGAAAAGGACATGGCAGGAAACATGGCAGCGTGACACGGGCATGTGAAGCATGACACTGGCGTGTACATACCCGTATCACCACCCGTGTTCCCAAGAGACGTGTCGGTTGGCGTGGCGGTTACCTGTGACACGCCCCTAGGAAACGGGCATGTCAGGACACGACACGGGCGTATCAGGTTGAGACACGGGCGTGTCTTGACTCATATCCTTTTCTGTGCTCTACGATCCTGCCTGGATTGGGGCACACGGCCTGGGACACATCTGTGTACATGGCCGTGTTCGGCCCAGGATTGAGGAATTTTGGGCGGATCTGAGCCGTTCATTTTCTTTAAATAAGATCTGACGGCCCAGGTGTGTTCCTGCTTTGTTAAGACCGGGAATGGAGGATTAGTTCTTCATTTTCTCTTAACCCTTCTCTTTCTAAGGAGTTATAGAGAGGAGAGAGCAAGGAGGAAGAAAGAGGCGGATTCCGGGCGCCGACGGAGCGTCGGAGCTCCGAATCGAGAACCGAGACCGGATCCGCGGAGGAAATTCCCTTGCGAAGCTTTTCATCTGGATAGATTCCCATGGCGCAAAAGCAAACTACAAGGGTAATGATTCTCTACTTGAGCATGTGAAGCTCTCCTTTTGCATAAGGAAACCCACTCCCGTGAGTTTGCGGTGAGTGTGCGTTGTTCCTTGGGGTTGACGGGAATAGTCCCTCTTGTGTTGCATATAGAGTCCAGAATCGAACTACGGACATAGGCATTGTGTGTGAAGCCTACCCAGACGTGTTGGTCTGGATCGGTGATGTTGCATATTGTATGGTTTCCCGGAGAAGACTCCGTGCTTTGTATTTTCGGGTTTCTACACGGTAGATTGCAGCAGGGATCCTTGGGGATTAACTCCAAGGCGCACCCAGAAAACTGAGTGGAAACGTAGTTCTGCTAACTTGGCAGCCGGGGAGCCATCCTTGAACATAACTAGTTATGTGATTGTTTGAAAATGTTTTGGGATCCGAGAGAAGCTTGTCCCGTGCATACATCTTAAAGTGACTATGCGGAGTGAGCAACGAGCAAGTGGAATCGGACCTAGGCTATGTGGTTCGGTGCTAGAGACCCATAGAGGGACTGGCCATTGACATAATCAGGAGTCTTAGACAGTGGTCAGAAAGACTAAAAATGCTCACAATGTTGCCATCCCGGGGATGGTGGTGAAGCTACGGAATTGACCAGATTCACCGATAATGTGCCTTAAGTGCTCGCGGTGTTTGGCCGTGCGAACCTGCACCTGTGCCGAAGTATGTTTGTACTTTATTGTTTAGCTGGGCTAATGAAATGCAGGGAAGGAGCACCGCCATCCCGAGTAAGGGCAGGGTCGTTATAATTTGGTCGGCTTTGGCTGACCGTTACTTTGTTTGCCACCGTGCGGTGGAATGTTGCTTACAGGTACTGCGGAGCTAAGTACAAAATAGCGTGCTGAAGCCCATGTTGCTGAGTTGGCCCTCGAAGGCCAAAGTGAATTGTTGTTTCATTTCTGTCATGTGTGGCCGGCCTGCGAGCCGATGTATATAAACCATTAATTTATTAAGTAAACTCTTGTAAGGCCATAAGGCCACGTACTTTCAATGTATTTATTATTTCATTCCTATGGTAGTATGTGGACATTCATGATAATTGTTATGTAATTATGGGTTCTTTCCAACTGTTTAAAAGCTTCCGCTAGAATGCTCTGTGTTAAGGCGAGTAGTTATAGTTGGATTTTTGATATTCTTATATAACCCTTCCGACCGTATGTGGTAGATGGTGTCGGGTTCCAGCTAGACCTTCTGTTATATGCCATTTGACAGTTGGGTGTGTTACATGACCCACTAATTAACGATTTTTGGCGGTTTCGCTCCAATGTTCCCTGGACTTGAAGACGATGGTTCTGAACCTTAGACGCCCTAGGTCACGGCCATGTCCTAGGGGCGTGACCATTGAGCAAACTTGCCTATAAATTACAGACAATCCAGAAGCTGGGGAGGAGATTTTGGGAGTTAGAGTTCTGTATTTTACGCTTTATTTCATGCATTTTTCCATTTCCTAGTATAATTATTTTACTTTATAAGCGTTAAGTAGTTTTTCATATAATCTTGTCACTCTTTTCCCTATTGTGTAATTCACCCATCATGCTGAGTAACTAGACTTCTTTTAGCACTAGATCATGATGAACCTTGGAATAAAATAAGCTTTTCAACTTTATCAAATATGTCTAGTTCTTTACTTTACTCACTAACGATTTATCTTTTATTTTTAACGTGTAGAATTCATATTTCGCAGATATGATCTTCGGTCAAAGATTCGTATCATAAATGACCGAGAGGTTGCGGATACGAGGAGATCACTCAAAGATAAAAAGAGTTGATTGCACTTCCCGAGAGAGGATGACATAAATCTTCTAGTTTGAGTCAATTCCAATAGAGTGTTTCACCGCCTAAAGAAAGCTTAGGGGGTTCGCCTAGCCGAGAGGTCTTAATCGATCAACCTTAGGTTAGTCAAAAGCATGAGATCGAGAGAGACATTATTGTACTTTAGGAACCTCCACGGTCGAGTGAGTAATTTAAGAGTCTTGCGTACTTTATGTTCATGAAGGTCTATTTTAATTCAAGGGGATTCTAGATCAAGTGCCAGCTTTCGCATCATCGAATTTTCGATTAGTAGTTTAACCTTTTCTTTTCCGAAATTGCAAAACCAACTTTTGTCCTATAAGATAATAGCTCTTTCTTGTGATTACGAGTACTCAACGATCCCCGAGTCCTAATACGATATATTCTATACTATATCTCGATAGGTACGCTTGCCTATTTTGGATTATAGTTTGTATTATTTTTAAAACTATTAAAATTCTTCAGCAGGTTTTTGTCGTCATTGCCGGGGACTTTTCTTTGTTGATAATTTGAAAGCAAGGATCTTTTAATTTTATCATTTTCTTTTTGTTTTAAAAAATCAAAATAAAAAAATTTTTAATTTGTTTTTACTTTGTTTTTATCTTGGTGTATGACCCAAGGGAATCCGTCAAATCTACTTGATTTGGATCCAGAGTTCGAGCAAAGCTTGCGGCGACGCCTATGACTCTGTGATGTCAATTCTCCAGACTTGGTTGAGGAATCCATAGGTGACATTTCTTCTACTGCTTCTTCTTCTTCCTCCTCCTCTTCTTCTTCTTCTTCTACTTCTTCATCTTTTCAATTTTTTCTATTTTGGGTAACCCAAATCCAAATGTGGCCGATCAACGAACTATGTCCTATTATGCCCGACCAAATTTGGATGAGCCGCAATCAAGTATTATTCGAACCTCTATTGCGAACATTAACTTTAAATTGAAGCCAAGCATCATTTAAATGGTACAACAATATGTATAATTTGATGGGCTTCAAGATGAGGACCCAAACGCTCATATTTCTAACTTTTTAGAAAAATGCGATACTTTTAAAATTAATGCGGTTTCCGATGAAGCCATTCGGTTAAGGATTTTTCCTTTTTATTTGCGCACCAAAGCAATACAGTGGTTGGGTTCTCTACAAAGAGGCTCCATCACTACATGGGCCGAGATGACGGAAAAATTTCTCACAAAATATTTTCCGCCCGCTAAACTGGCCAAGTTGCACAACAATATTACCTATTTCTCCCAAGTTGATACTGAAACGTTATATGATACTTGGGAGCTCAGGGAATTGCTTCGTCATTGTTCGCATCATGCAATCCCCGATTGGTTGCACATGAAAAACTTCTATAATGGCGTCAATCAACAAACGAGGCAACATATTGATGTCGCCGCTGATGTAACGTTAAACAATAAAACACTAGCTACCACCCATGAACTTATAGAAGGTATGGCCATGAATACGTATCAGTGGAGTACACCCCGGTCTCGTCCACCTAAACCGGTCGGGGTTGTATGAAATCGATACGGTTTCAAGTTTATTTCTCCATGTTGAGAAACTAAAAAAACAAATGGACGAGATGTCTGCTTCCTCGTCTACACCTACCTGTGAACCCCAATATTGGGAACCTTCCACCATCGCCGAACATGTGGATTACATGGGTAATTCGAATCGGCAACCTTATAATTCGGGAAATAATTTTTGTAACACTTATCACCCAGGTTTAAGGAATCACCATAAATTCTCTTGGAGTAATCCAGGGAACGCGGTATGCCCCCACAATACAATTCAACCCGGTTACATTCCGCCACAATCTCCCAAACCACATACTCTCGAGGAGTCTTTCCACAAATATGTGGATACTAATGATTCCAATATCCGCAATCTTACCGGATCTATCCGCAATTTGGAGAATCAAATTGGGCAAATAGCAAAGATGCTCTCTGATCGCCAACAAGGAGCATTGTAGGGCAATACAGATCATAACCCAAAGGAGCAAGTAAAGGCTATCAAGCTACGAAGCGGGAAGGAGGTACATACTTCTTCAAATCCGGTTGAACAAGAGGTAACAATTTCTACATCCCCTCCTCCTTCTAATACTTTTAATGAAAATAAAATTAAAGAATACCAACTGTCTCTTCCCTATCAGTCTAAAATGCACAAAGACCGGATGGATGAGAATCACAGTAAATTTTTAAATTTGTTTAAACAAATTCAAATAAATTTACCATTTTGCGAATTAATAGCACAAATGTCGAGGTATGCCAAGTACCTCAAGGATCTTTTAACAAATAAAAAGGAACTTGAGTATATCTCCACAGTTCAATTGAACGCGGAGTGTTCAGCGATTTTACTTAATAAATTGCCTAAGAAATAACCGATCTGGGTAGTTTTTGTATTCCTTGTCTATTTGGCGATTTATCATTAAAACATGCATTGGCAGATCTAGGCGCTTCGATTAATTTGATGCCTTATTCATTATTTAAAAAGTTTGGATTAGGAGAGCCTAATCCCACAAAATGAGCATACAATTGGCGGATCGGTCTATAAAATACCCTATGGGTATTATTGAGGATGTGCTTGTCAAAGTTGAGAAATTTATCTTTCCGGTAGATTTTGTCATCCTTGCCGTAAAAGACGACACCGAGGTTCTGCTTATTCTCGATCGCCCTTTTCTCGCCACCGCACGTGCCATTATAGATGTTAGTAACAGTAAACTTCTCTTTAGAGTCGGAGATGAAGAAGTTACCTTTACTATCGGATCCTCCACGAAAAATACGCTTGCTAATGACGAATCATGTTTCTTTTTGGAGTCTTCTCCCGATGAGGGCTCCATTTAATTTTTTGAAAATTTTTATTCACCTATTATTCATGACATAAATTTTGAAAGTTTAAATTTAATTTCTCATGAAATAAGTAATAACAATTTGGTCACACGCACACCTATTGTAGAAACTAAAGACTTAGGCAGTGACCGTTTCAAAACTTTGTGTGAGGAACCTCCAAGTTTTGAACTTAGATAACTATCAGATCATATACAACATTTATCTCTAATGGAGGGCTCCAAACTTCCCGTACTTGTGTCAGCTTATCTATCCGAGAAGCCCATAACATAGTAGCACACACCACAACGGACGAGCTCAATGATCATAAACAAATCGCTTGTAGGAGGAACCCCATGATTATCCTTTCTTTTTATTTTCATTTTCTGTTTGAGTTTTTGCAGGTTTGAAGGTTATTTGATGCATGACGATAGGTCAGGTTCGAACGTCAAGTTCATGTGATTCCTTCATGTCGGTAAATTTTATTTAGTTTATTTTATTTCTGTCAAAAAAATATAAAAAATATAGATGAAAAAAATTCTGATACGTACACACCCATATCAAGGTCATGACATATGGGGAACGGGCTTGATAAAGTCGTGTTTTGTTCGTCTTGCGAAACACGAGATAGGTTTTGTCGAGCGCAGTTTTTCTGTTCGCCTTCTGTTTATGTCACGGCCATGACCTGCGGGTCACGGGCGTGACAGGTGCCGAGACTATTTTCGTCGAACGCAGTTTGTCCAGATCAACTTCCGTTAATGTCATGGCCGTAACCTTTAATGGTCACGGGCGTGACAAGCACAGAATCCCGTTCGACGAAAACCTTTAGTGGAAAAATGGAAATCTTCTATTTTTCAAGTCACGCCTGTGACATGCTATGTCACGTGTGACACAGGAAAGTCACCGCGATGACGTTCTCGGGAAACCCCAAACAATTTTTTTATCGTATTCAATTACATGCCCTAGGGTCCCGGCGTGACCCTGGGCCGTGTCAACCGAATTAGAGGCAATGACCCAGGTCAATGCCTTAGATTCCTCTTTTTATTAATTTTTATGTGACATGCCCCAAAGTCACGGGCGTGACTCTGGGGCGTGACCCGCGAATCTGAGGTAGGGAGCCTTTGATTCTTTTTTATTTTTTATTTTTTAAGTACACGCCCCGTGTCAGGGGCGTGACAGGGGGCATGACCGACCTGAAAAAAAAATCCTTTAAATTGGATTTCTCCCCCTTTGTTTTCTCCACACCATCCAGCCCTCTCCTTCCCTTATCTAACCTAAAAACCTATTTTCTTTCCTCCTTCCGCAATGCATCACAACCACCCTCACTCCACCGCTTCCTCCAAAGAGCATGCTGCGGATCGCGCCTCAGCAGAAGCCATGCTCCTTTTTGAAAACTCCACCCATCAGGATCGGAGCGATCGCCTACGAGCTAAACCCTTTGGCATATTCCGGATCTTGGATTGGGCGATCCTCGCGACTTTTGGAGCTGCAGATTTGGTTAGGGAATTTTTATCCACATCTGGATAGATTTCCCTCTTCTCCATTCTGGAGCCCAATTTCCTTGAGCTCACCATAGAGTTCTTGGCGTACTTTGAGTTCCATTGGGCAGAGATTGATGATTTCATAATCTTTCGCATGGGTGGGGTGATGCATCAGCTCACCATCCGCCAACTCAATATTGCCATGGGCTTTTGCTCGGTGGTCTTTTCCCATTCTCCTGCCTATCTCAATCTCCTTACTGATTTCCCTCCCGATTTCAACCTTCTCACCTTTTGGGCAGAACTCAGTAATGACACCGTGCCCTACACCCCTAAGAAATCTAAAGGCAGCCACCGCATTTCCCCTCTTGCGCATTCTTCCCAACCTTCTCACGTTTACTCTTTCTGGTCGCGGCGACTTGCATGGTGTATTGACTCTGGTAGATTTACTATATTTATATAGTATGTTTTACCGGGTCCCACTCAACCTTGGTTATATGCTCGTAATTTTCTTTCGGAACCAGGTCGAAAATGCAATGTTGGGAGCGGTGCACGGAGGGAACTTCATCACTTTTGTCGCCTTGCAGATCTGTCTTTTGGATTCACTTCCACGACTGAGCTGCGTTCAGATACCGCAAGTCATTCAGTTCCAGATCCTGCAGGCCCTCGGCCTAGCGCGACGACATGATGATGAGTTTGAGGCTATCCCCCCAGCGGTCGATGGTGGGGATCTCAATCATGATTTAGGTGTCGGACCCAGCGGTGCTCCTCACTCTCCCCATATTCTTCCACCACCACTGCACTCTACCACAGCTCCCGGTCCTCAAAATTATTGGAATCATCATTTTGGGTTGATTCACACTCGCCTAGACTAGATGCAGACTCATTTTGACGGACGTTTTACTCGTTTTGATGAATGCTTTGCCGTGTTGGATCAGGGTCACGCTTCTTCCGTGGCGCACATTACACGAGAGTTCACGGATCTGTGAACTCATTATCCGCCACTAGGAGGTGCTAGCGATGAGGAGTAGTTCTTTTCTTTGGAGTTGTAGTCGATTGTCTATTTCTGTATCTTTTATTTTCAGTTTCAATGTATCTTTTGTTTTTATTTAAAAAAAATATCAAAATTAAGTTTTGCTACGGTTATGTATTACAGGTACACCTTGGTGCTGATTTGACCTCTTCAGGGAAGTCTCCTTTTCTTTTCTTTACTTATTGCTTCCATTGGGGACAATGTATTGTTTAAGTATGGGGGGGGGGGGGTATTTCTCAAGCAAAACATACAAAAAAATCATAAAAGTTTTTCAAAAAAATCATTAAAATTTTTCAAATTTAAAATTTATTTTTACTTAGTCTTCACAAAAATACAAAAAAAAACTAGAAAAAAGAAGAACAAATATATCAAATATTTCCAAAAAATAGAAATAGAAATTAAATTTCTTAGAAAGGGACGTTTGTGATATCACCCCATTTTACCTCCTAATACCAGTGAGAGCACTTCACAGAGTATACCTCGGGAAGTCTGAGAAGTAACAAAAAAAATTGGTTTAATTTTAAATTAGAGAAATCTTTATTTTTATATTTATTCACATGCGAAATCCATAGTATTCAACTTTTACATAGTATTTTTAAGAATTTGATGCTTTAATTGAATTTTGAATTTTGGAGTAGAACTGATGACCATGTTGTGTTTCTAGTTAAGTGCACATGTAAGTATAATTTATGTAGAATTAGAAATTCATCATACAATTAGAGTTCTTGTCTTTCTAAATGCGTAGAAATAGTTTATTTTACTTTTACTTTGAAACCGATAAAATCTAAAAAAATTTAGGAGAGCGTGTAGAAGTTTACTAGAGCGATATTTCGTGGATCAAGAAAGATGTATTCTTTCTCGATGTCTAAAACTTGCCCTCTAGCTATTCTCAAGACTTTGCATATGTTAAACTCATTAGCAAAAATATGATTTAGGCACTCCTTTTGGCAAGTTTGACCCTTTTGCACCCGTACCTAAACATTTTATCTTTGTTAAGCAAAATGAACCTATACCTTATCTTTTGTTTTAGCTCCACCAAACACTTTACCAAAACCTAAAAAGCATCCAAATTACAAACCTAGGACCGAGCTTGAAAATATATATACAAAAATAGTTTATGAGTGATTAGGAGCCATTTTATTTTGGTGGCTAATTGAGAAAAAAAGAGTTGATTTATTTTTCCTTCTCAAAAAATATAGATAAAAAAAATAAATATGAAAATAAATATAGTAAGTGGAAAAATCTTCAACATGTTAAGGAGAAGAAATAAAGGGATTTAGGAATTGGCATCATTCTTCAAGCCATGACAATTTATTTCTTTTGTTCAAGCTCTCTTTAGGTTTTGGTGTCTAGCCATAGTTTTTATCTTTGATTTTCCAAACAAAAAAAAACCTAAGCCTATGTTTCAACCTAGTTAAGTCCTATTGATTTGTGTTTATAAGTTAAACTAGTGTTGTGGTGAGAGTGTGAAAGGGCAAACCTATGTCCATCGACATTGATGGATTTCTTTGGAGGCTATTGATAGTACGTTTTGTAGTTAAAAATATTAGGGTATTTTAGGGGTTTTAAAGCACAAATCATGTCTTGTAAGTGCTTATATTGACCTCCTTTTGTATATATTATTGTCACTAATGCATTTTCTGCTTTTTGAAGGTTTTCAAGGCTTTCAGCCATTTTTTGTTGTTACACGCCCCAAGGTAACGCCCAACCCGGGCATGTACCTACGGCGTGTAACCCCTACACGTGTAACACCTACACCGGCGTGTTCTAGAGGCGTGTCCCCAAGTTCCGAGGAATCTGTGCTGCACGATCTTTTTCCCGCTCCACCGTCGCATCGAATGTGTCACGGCCCCCTTACACGACCGGGTCAGGCGTGACATATGGGCGTGTAATTCAACTATGATGCCTGTCACCTCCAGCTTTTAATTTCAGCAAAAAAAGTCGCACTGAATGTGTCATGCTACAGGTACACGTCTGACCCAGGCGTGTAATGGGGGCGTGTCCAAACCCGAAATACTCTATAAATTGAGCCCATCTCCAAGGGTTCAAAAGCCAGTTTTTGCAGTGAGAGGGGAGGTTCTGCCCTTTAGTTTTCTTGTAGTTTTCTTGTAATTCTCCATGCTTCTCCTCTACCTCCTCATTTTAAGATTTTTAATCTAGCTTAGTTTACTCTTTTTGTATTAGTCGTTGTAATTGCTTTGTAGCTAAATGTTAATTCTAGCATTTGTTTTCATTTTCAACACTTATAATCTTCTATTTTCAAGTTCTAGCTCCCTTTCAGTGTTAATAAAATTTTTGCCCTTTTCTTTGTTTTCTTAATGCATTTCTACTCATCTCTCTTCCTCCACTTCATCATGAGTAACTAATCCTCCTTATACTTGATCTTGATGATCCGAGGTTTGAGTTGATTAAGTTATTGTGCTCTAGTTCGCTCTTTCTTTGTAAGGCTTAGACTTTTGATTTACTCTTGAAAAAAATCATGTTTTGAGTTATATCATCAATATATAATTTCCATATTTTTTTTCATTCTTAGCTTGCCGAGAGGCTCGTATCTTGAAGTGAACATTCAAGAGTAAAGAGAGTTGCACGCACCCCTTGAGAGAGGCAGACATTAAATCTCCCGGATTGTAGTGAAATACAATAGAGGGGTTCACAGCGTAAAGTGAGCTTCAGGTCTCCGATTTGGACGAGAGTTCGGTCGGACCTTCGTAAACTCAGGTGGGCACGACTTCGAGAGAAGAGTGTTCATGCGTATGAACTTCCACAGTCACGGTTTTTTACCTTATTAAGTTAGGGTTTATTATCGCATTTTTAATCAACTTTAGCCGAGATGATTCTCGATCGAGTGCTCTTCTTTATCATCGTCTTAACCACTCATTGTAATCGCTTTTAATAGCTCTTTATTTAACCGCAAGCATTTCTCTTTTTAGCGTAATATTTCTCTTCTTAATCACATTTAGCTTTCTCTTAAACCCTAAACCCTAAACCTGCCTCTGATACCACTTGAAAGTCCACCTAGTGTCAGCTATGTGCACCTATGGGGGGGGAATAGGTGACGTGTGGTTCTTTTGCGGAATTTACGGATGTACCTGCACAATAAAAACAACAAGCACAGCACACAGAATACACAGCAAATTTATAGTGGTTCCCCGACTTGGGTACATCCACTTTCCCCCTTCGACCTATCTCCCCAACAAGGGACGACTCGGTCACTTCTCCAACGGGATTGAAATCCAATCCCTTCACTAACGGAAGGAGCCCTTCCACACGTGAGAGTCAACACTCCCACAAAACGGGTTGCACCCAACCCTTACAACACGGAACAAAGGTTCCTATACAATAAAATAAATGTAGAATGTACACGTGATACAAACTTCTCTTGGAGACTACGGTGTTCCTCTTTGTTCGACGACGTGTTCTTGAAGTCGATGAAGAGTCTACGACCTTGGTCTCTCTTGGAGAAGATCTCCCCGGAACCGGCGGCGGCACACGAGCGGCGGCTAGCTTCGGGATCGGCGGCTACGATGAAGAGCGGCTGCTGAACTTGGAGATCTAAACTTCGTAGCGAAGCAAGCTAGGTCTACCAACGGTCACTCTAGGATCAGTCGTCTCGATCGATTCGGACGGGGGAGTTTTTCCCGGTCAACAAATCGAGAGACAAGAGATCTCCAGATAGACGTGTGAGACTCAAGCTTTGCTAAGCTTCTGTCACCGGAGATCGGGAAGAAGATCGATCAGCGGCGGCGACGACTTGACGCGAGCGGCGGCGGCGGAGCGGAGCGATTTCGCGAATTTAGGGTTATGTCGCGGCTCGGTTTTCTTTCTCTCTTCTCCGTAGATTTACTGTTCAAAATACCCATGTATTTATACCCTGAAGATACAGCAATTTTGACCGTTTGTGGGACCCACAAAAGGAATCCCCAAATTCCGGTTCAAACTAGTCCAGAAGCAGAATCCGGTCCTGCAGCATTCTGAGAAAACGCCAAGTAAAAATCGGCGAGAATCGCAGACGATTTTCGACGAATCTGCGAGAATCACCAAGTGATTCTCGACGATTCGTCGAGAATCGTTTGTGATTCTCGTCGAATCACTTGTCGATTCTCAACGAATTTTACTTTATACATGGGCTGCTTGACCACTGGTTCGGCGGGAATCACAAGTGATTCTCGCCGAATCTTACTTGGCACCATTTTGAGATGGCCAGAAGGAGTCGGGGAGAATCACTGATGATTCTCGTCGATTCGGCGAGAATCACTAGTGATTCTCGCCGATTCGGCGAGAATCACTTGGTGATTCTCGTCGAATTTGCCTTGGACGATTTTTCGTCTTCCACCTAGGAGCTGCTCCTTGATCCTCCATGCTCCTTGTCTTCTCTTGCATATGAACGGCCCTGTACTTGAAAGTAAGTGCACTCCAATAGAGAGAGTACACATAGGCCAACACACTGATCTGCTCAACGAGGGATTACGTCGTGCAGACCCGTGTATATTGACCTACTGCACCCTGACATTGGTGTGCACTTAGCGTGGAGAAACTGCAAGTACAACTTGAAAAAGTTTCATCAAATACATTGTGAATTCATCTTAGCTTGACAGGGGGCTTCCTCAAATCTAGGTAATCATGGATACAATACCCAACAATCTCCCCCTATTTGACGAAGCGAAAACCCTACTAGCTAAGATGAATAACACCTATCAAATAATAATTATAGCATTTAAAAATTAAATATGCAACACAAGGGAATATATGCAATCAGAACAGGACTTGAGTCATTCACACATTCAAGAATATATATATATACCAAGAGAAATATATTCACATATAATTCAGAATTGTTCATATGACAGTAATAATCATTAAACGTTCTTAAGACACAGTGACCAGCTATAACATAATGACTATTTGTCCTTAGCTACGTCACCCTTCAGAGTTTGAGCCAAGTACTTTTTGCTTTGCCTTTCCATGTATTCCTTGGGCTTCGGGTAGTACCTAGGAGGAGCAACTTTGTCTGGATCCTTGTTGTTTCTGAAGAAAATGTTGCGTTTTGCTTCAAACGTCTTGTGCGTCTCCCACTCATATTGGCTATATACCTCGTTTCGATTGATCTCTCCTCTTTCTTGTAGCCAGAAGGTGTCTAAGATTATATTCCTTGAGACTGGACTCCACCTTTCATTTCGTACATCCTCCTCATTCATTCGAATTCTCTTTGCAGCCTGTGTCTCCTTGGATGTCCCTTCCTGAACTTTCCTCTTTTCCCTGGCTTCAGCTAAAGCCTCCTGGTCAAACATACTCCTCAGCTTAGATTTGGAGATGGCCCTAGCATCAGCTTTATCAGTGAAAATTTCTGCAGCACTTGTACTTACATCCTCAGCAATATTTACTTCCTCAGCAGCCTTAGAAGTCTCAGGAACCTGAATGCCGGCAGGTTGGTCAGGTAGGACGACGCCTAACGTGCCCAGTGCCTGTTGTAGCATCCACTAGCAACTCTCATAGACGTATTTGCTTGATTGTGCAAAGTTTGCATCCATGCTTTCTTGGAGCTCGGCCAGCTTAGCGATATACTCCTTCTCCCCCTTTTTGGCTTCGTCAGCTATGCAATTGGCATATGAGTGCAGAGAGTCATCAATATGCTTAGTTGTCTTGCTGAATTCAGTGATTAGGGCCTGCTGATTTGCATTTAAGGTTACCATATTACCATCAAATTTCTGAATATTGTTGGCTACAACGTGTGCGTTCTGATTTACAACAGCCAAAGTATCAGTACTCTTTTTCAAACCGGCCATTAAGAGTGTGACAGCTTCGCCGGCCGCGGTATACTTTTCTTCGAATTTCTTCTCCATCACATCCAGTTTGTGGTTGATTTCCACCATATTCTGCAGCATGAGATCTTCAGAAGTCTTGATCTTTTTCAGCAGTGTTTTCTGAGCTGTATCAAAAGAATCTTTAAGCTCGTTCACTATTCCTTGAATGACATTGATGGTGTGAGTGGCCAGCTCATCTCGCAACGGTATGGTCTGAGGTACTTCTTGCCCTTGCTCGTGCTCTGCAGCAGATGCATCGGTAGAGCTGGATACAATCACAGCCTCTATAGAAGGAATGTTGGCGGCCTCTTGAGGTTTATCAAACTCCCCCTCCACTGGTACAGACTTATCAGATGGAGGTTCAACGGGATCCGGAGTCTCCAACACTTCATGGTCCTCATTCTCATCGTCCTCTCCGTCCTCATCCAAAAATTCATCCATATCAGCAGCTTCTTCCACTTCTTGATCAGCAGTGTCCAGTGCTTCAGCTTCAGTTCTTTGAGTGTTTCTGTTCAAGCCCTCCTCATCCTCCAACTCAGGTTCACTTACTTCATGAATTTCGGCCACCGCATCCTTGGCCACCTGGGCGATTTCAGATATTATATCCATATGAGTGGGTAGAGTCTCCCCCTCGATTCCTGCAGGCACAGTATCAGGAATTTCACTGGGGGAGGCTGCTGGAGATACTTCCTCTTGCTCTTCCACAGCAGGCTGCCCGATGCGTCGCTCCCATCGATCAAACACAGTAGCATCCATCTTTTTCAAGTAATGGAGAGGAACTCCTTTGCTCATGTCGAATATGTCTCCGTTGAGCTGGTTGAGATATAGACTAATGATGCGGCCGAAGCTTGGAGTGCCCAGAGTGTCCTTGATCTTTTGGAACAGCAACTCCCCCAGTTGAACCTCTTTCGGCAGACCACAGCTATGAGAATTTTGAACATATCTCCGGAGATATGATCATGGGAGCCTGGCTTGCAGATGAGTACTTTTCCTATGACGTCAGATAGGAGCTTCCCTTCTTCATTCATCTCTTTTCTCTTTACTGATCGAGTGCCTCTTGGAAGACCGCAGAACAAGAGGGTTCTGGCTTTGTCCTCGTCCTCCAGATAATCTTCCTGCTCCGAACTTGAGAGCTGCAGGTAGCGAGTTAGCTTACTGGCAGACATCTTTACTTTTGTCCCAGCCACCTTGCTCTTGATGATGGAGTCTCTATCTCGGAGTCTTGCGGTAGAGAAGAACTCCAGCACCTCTTTATCCAGGACTTTGCAAGGGTGCTCCAATATGAAGGTTAGCCCGGCCTCTTCCAGCATGAGAATGATATTCCGGAACTCGTCCGAGGCATGAGAGATCCAGTGCGAACCAGCTCGCAGCCAGAAATCAAGCCTGCAGTAGTCCTTGGAGCCATTGAAGATCTAGAGAGAAGCCCTACTCTAAGCATTAGTGAACATTCAAAAAGAAAGCATCACTAGTGAGCGCGTCCAAGTGCGGTTGAGGAGAAGGTTACCTAAGGACTTACACGGAAGAGAGTTGATGAGCTTCGGGAAGATCTTCGGTGGAAGGAAGAGTATCCTGTGGGAAACACAGCAGCGATTCGCTCACTTCGACGAGAGCGTCGGAGGGCTGCGGGTTTCGGCGAGAGTCGTCGGGATCCTTTCGAAGAGAACTTTGCGAGACCCTAGCGGGAGCTTAGGAGGAGACCTCACGAGCTGCTGCGAATCGGCGGAAGAACTCCTGCGGGTTGCGGAGAATCGGCGAAGCTCCTGCGGGTTTTGGAGGTCATTTGGTCCCTTAATTAATTTACCTACAGTAATTAAATAATTTCAGAAACTATAAAAAAATTATCCCCAAAAATTATCATTTTTGGGCAGGACTAGGGATAGACTAGGGTGACTCCCTGTCCAAATTTCAGGTCATTTGGACAAGAGATGAAGTGTGGGCACTCATTTTAATCTCTGTTTAGCTCTAGGTATAGACCCCACCATAATGGGTGCCCTGGTCAAACCAGTGTGTTGGATCCCTAGTTTGATTTGGGCTAGGTTCACTAAGTTAGGATCATCTGACCCAACATGTATAGCCAGGTTCATGGTTATGTCTTAGAGTATAGGCAAAGTCCTTAGAGTCAACACTACATGGAGCAGCCATCAACAGACTTCATAAAGACTCAAGACTTAGAGAAATATCAAGACTTAGAAAATGAGTTCGACGTTCGTTGAACTCAGGTCGACGAAAGACGTGCTCATCTCGACGATCTCAGAGACAATTCTCTGAGATGTGCTCAATGAACTTGAGACTCAGGTCGACGATTTATGGACACTACTTCAACATTTCAAGTCCAGAATTTCTCTGAACTCTGCTCGAAGCACTTGGTACTCAGGTCGATGATCTATGGGTATTCTACTTCAACATCCTATTCCAGAAACAAGTAAATTTTCTAAGTCCAAGATCATACTCCAGTCGATGAATTCACCTTCTCAGCTCGTCAAACTTAGACCATATTGCTGGCAAGACTTATCTAGTAGTTAGAAGTTCTCAGGTCGACGAATCTAGTTCTCAGGTCGACGATTCCTGGCAACTCCACTTCAACACTTCATTCCAAAGACATCTAGAATATTCTAAGTCCAGAAACACTTTGTTGAACTCAGGTCGACGAATTTAGATTATTAGCTCGACGAACTTCATGCACAGAATTGGAAAGGTTCTGGAGAAAGCAGTTGTCTGTTCTGCGGTCGACGATCTTGGATCTCAGCTTAACGAACAACCATTATCTGGTCGACGAACTTGACTTCACAGCTCGACGAACTTTGGACCCAGATCGACGGATTTTGTGAAGAGCCAGACTTAGTTATTTTCATCCATCTGTCCTTATTCTATGACAAGAATTCATGAGTAATCAATGCTAAAATATTCTCTGAATATGACCGTTAGAAGCAAGCATTGATTACGGTCTTCATCAGGATTGTTGGTTGTTGTTTTTCAATAGGACAGTTGGGGAAATCATTCAATGCAAAATATTCTCCAGGCCATCAGTAATGAATGCAGAAGAATTTCAAATTTCAAAAGGAAGATAATATGGAAAATACAAAAAGGGATTTTCCATCTCTTTCTTGCACAGATAGTCAGTTTGTTAATCAAGTATCTTTTGCTGCTCTCTCTCGACAGCATTCTGAGACAAAAATAAATAGAAAGCTGATACAGAAAAAGAAGCCCTAACCAGAGAAAGAACATCAAGCTGAAGAAGAAGAAGAACAACCAATCTAAATCAAGAGTCTTCTTCTGTCTTCTGCCAGGACTCTTCAAAGGACAACAAATCTTCTATCTATCAAGGAGTTCCTGGAGTTTATCTAGTTAAAGCAACAGTTTGAAGACCTATCACCCTGAAGCAAAGCTTCATCCTTCCTGAACCATTCAATATCTCAGGGGGAACATTTGCTAACATCAAATCCACAAAAGTCTTCTCAGTTGTTTTGAGAAAGATAAGACATAATCAATCTCTCATCCCCCCGCTGTATAAAGGGTTCTTAACTCACTTCAAAAGTTATTCCTGCTTGTAAGTCACCTGACCAAAAGACATGAGGATTGGTTTTTGAGCACCTGATCAAAAGCTCATTGGTGTCAGGCACCTGATCAAAAATCTGAGTGGATTCCTACCATGGTAGTAGAAGAGTGGATGTACCCAGGTTGGGGAACCACTATAAATTTCTTGTGTTGTATGGTTGCTATTTACTTTTGTTTGTTGTTGTGGCTGTGCTGGTTAGGATAGCTGTGTTAGTGTTTAATTAGTTTATATTCTGCAGCACCTGTGGTAGATTAACTTAACTTAGGATTATTTAATTCATAAGTTTTATTTGTAGCAGAAAGTTGTAAAGTTTTGTAAAGATTCTCTATTTGCCCCCCCCCCCCCCCCAGCTCTAGAGTATTCCTGATCTAACCCCTCACTTACAATTGGTATCAGAGCCTGGATTCCCTTGGTTGTACAAGCTAACCCTTGAACCAAAGATCCTGAATTAGATCTGTCTTTTCATTTCTATTAGATATTCACACACAGCATGGCACAGATCAAAGACTATCTAAGCACCAGACCTCCAGTTTGCAACCTAAATAGGTTTGTCATATGGAAGGCAAGAATCAAGTTATATATGAACTCTATTGATGAGTACATTTTAAATTCCATTATGACAGGTCCTCCTCAAGCATCTACCTCTACAACAACCTGCAACAACAATGCAATTCCACCACCTGAGTAGACTGAGGCTTAGAAGAAGGCAAAAATTGTTGATGCCAAGGCCATGAATATTTTGGCCCAAATAATGTCAGATGACATTTTTCAAAAAGTGGATGAATGCACATCAGCCAAAGCCATCTGGGATTCCCTCAATCAAATGGTAGTTGGATCTGCTGATGAAAGAAAGGATAGGAGATCCAATCTCATATCCCAATATGAGGATTTCAAGAAAGAGGAAGCTGAATCATTAGCAGACATGTACAATAGGTTAAGCTCAATCATCAATGAGTTGAAAACCTTGGACAAGGACATCGCCCTCACAGAGGTGAATGATAAAATCCTTATGTGCTTCCCAAGCTCATGGGATTCAGGGATCTAGCCCATCAAGGAGACCAGGAGCCTGAATGAGATTTCCACTGAATCTCTTTTAGGAAAGCTTAAGTCCTATGAGCAGCTTATCAAATCCAGAGAAGTAACTGAGAAAAGAATACCTCCACCATCAAGGAAGGAGCACAACATTGAATTCAAAGCTGCTGAGGAGACAGAGACTCCAACAATGAATGAAGAACTGATGTCTCTCTTTTCCAAGAGATTCTACAAGATGACAAGGAATGACTTCAGAAGAAAGTCATTCAGACAGGATGACAAGCCAAGGTATGACAAAACCCACACTAAAGAAGTGGTGTGCTTTGGGTGCAGGAAACTAGGACACTTCCTCTCAGATTGTCTAGAGACTCAGAAGAAGGAGAAGAGAAGAGAGAAGGACACAAGAAGATAGCAAAGCAGCAGGCCTTCCTCCAGCAGACACAAGAAGAAGAAGAAAGGCTTTGTAGCTGAAAGCTGGAGTGAAACAGAAGATAAATAATCATCTTCCATCTTTAGTGAAGAAGAAGAGGAGGCAATGGCCAAAGAAGTATGCCTCATGGCCATTAATGCCTCCAGGAGCCAATCAGATGAAGATGCGTCTGATAATGAAGAAGCTTCAGAATCTGAAGCTGACCAGGTATTTTCTTCTTTTGATTATAACTCTGATTCATTCAAATCTGAATTTAAAATCATGTGCATAGATCTAATAAATTCAGAAAAAGAATTAAGACACTTAGGGAAAAACTAGGAAACCAAGAAAATGTTATTTCTGAAAATAATAGGTTAAAGGATGAATTAAATTTAGCTAATGAACAAATTATCCCTTTAAAGGCTGAGTTATGTGAGGTTAAACAACTTGAGGAAACTCTCAATGGGAGAACCCTCAAGCTGATGGACATTACAAGCACTGTAAATGCCAGACTAAATGGCAAGCTGGGCTTGGGTGCTTCATCAAGTTTGCCCCCCATTCTTAAGAAGAATATTTTGACAACCCCCATCAAATTTGTTTCAGCAAAGGGGAAAGAAACAATAAACCATAAACAAACCATATAAGAAATTCCCAAATCAAAAGGTCAAAATAACAAAAATCAGAAAACCTTAGGTAAAAACAAAGTTCAGCAGATTTCGTCGAACTCATATCGACAAAATGTGGCCAGTTCGTCAAACTCTAGTCGACGAACTCTGAATGCAAACTTAAGTTATTATTATTCGTCTAACTGCGATCGACGAACTTCGTATGATTCGTTGAGCAGAGATCGACGAACGTGGGGCACAAAAAATGACTATGTTCATTCTCTCGGCAGAGATCGACGATCTCATCCCAATTCGTCAAACTCTGGTCGAAAAACTCACAACATTTCGTCGAACCCAAAAAGACTTAACAAAAATTATAACTATAACAACAATTCTATTAAATCCAGAAACCAATTAACCCATTAGCTGACTGGATAATTCCACCAAGAAGATATCATCCTTTAGGATACAAATCTCAACCAGAATACTCTGTGATATCTAGTTTTTCATATCAACAATATAAAGGACCCAAGGTAACCTGGGTCAAGAACAACTAACTGTTTTACTGCAGGAAAAGGGTTGTCCAGTGATTAATCAAATGTGGTACCTGGACAGTGGATGCTCCAAATATATGACTGGCAGCAAGGACAATTTAATCAACTATAATTCCAAGCTGGGACAAAGGTAATCTTTGGTGACTCAAAATGTGGCCAGTCAGAAGGCCATGGAGAAGTGAAAATTGGAGCAGTCACCTTCAAGAAAGTGACTTATGACAGAGGACTCAAGCATAACCTCATCTCTATAAGCCAATTATGTGATGAAGGTTATCAGGTACATTTCAACTCAACTTCTTGTATTATTTCTAATAAAGAAAAACAAAAAGTTTTAATTGGAAATAGACAAGGAAATATATATTTAGTTAATTTCTATTCTTCCAATTCAGACATATGTTTGCTTAATATTGTTAGCAATTAAAATAAACTTTGGCATAAAAGGCTAGGTCATGTTAACATGAAAAATATTGCTAGGCTATCAAAAGACAACCTTGTGAGATGTTTACCTTCTGTCCCTACAAGAAGGAAGGTCTCTGCAGGGATTGTCAATTAGGTAAGCAAACTAAATCTAGCTTTAAATCAGTAAATAAAAGTGATTCACATAGGATTTTGTATTTGCTACACATGGATCTTTTTGGACCCATTGCTATACAAAGCCTAGGAGGGAAATCTTACACCTTAGTTATTGTAGATGACTTCTCAAGTTTCACTTGGGTGTTCTTTCTGAGATCTAAGTCAGATACCTTTAAAGTTCTTACAGATTTTCTCAGGACCATACAGATTGAGTACTCTACTCATGTTGCATTGATCAGAAGTGATCATGGTACAGAGTTTGAATCTCTTCTTATGCATGAGTTCTGTGAGAAGGAAGGTATCAGGCACTGCTTCTTAGCTCCTAGAACTCCCCAACAAAATGGGTAGCTGAAAGAAAAAAAAGGACCCTAATTGAAGCTGCAGGTACATTGCTTGTAGATGCTTACATGCCCCTATTCTTTTGGGCAGAGGCTGTAAGCACAACAAATTATGTCCTGAATAGAAGCTTAATACATAAACTAAAGTATAGGACTCCCTATGAATTACTTAAAGCGAAGAAACCTAAAATCACCTATTTTAAAGTATTTGGTTGTATATGTTATATACATAATAACAACAAAAAATATATTAGAAAGTTTGAAGCTAAGGCTGATGAGGGAATTTTTCTAGGATATTCCCAAGTAAGCAAAGCTTATAGGGTATTTAACAAATCCTTCTTGAAAATTGAAGAGTCTATACATGTAACATTTGATGAGGCAAACATGTCTTGTAAGCAGAAAGAAGTTTCTACCAGTAATCCTTTATAGGTACCTCACTTGTGTGAGAACTTGGATGGACTAAGCCTCACCTAAGAGGCTCCAACACATCCTTCTCCACAAGATGAAGATGAAAGTGAAAAAGAATGAACTGAAGTGATAGAACATCATCCAACAGCAAACTCAATTCCACAAGAGAAACTAATTCATAATGCTGTTGCAGAACCAACTCCACCAACTAACTTTGTCACACTTGATGAGTCCACTTTATATACCTATTTTCGGACTCATCTGGGCTAGTTTTCACGCGTTTGCACTTCACTTTTAGTTCTATATCGTTCATATCTCATCTTATCTTTATTTCCATAGGAAGTGCACATTTATGCCCGTGTTGTGTATTTTGTTACTTTTATTGTTTGTACACCTTTTTGTGATTGCCTGAAATGTCTGCACATATCAGTAACTTGGTTTTTGCTTTCGGTACAGGGGTCGTGTGCATGTTCTGGGATGGTTGTGAAACAGGAATAACTGCGCACGATCATGGGATCTAATGCGCACGACCACTGCTTGTGCGCCCCTGATCGTGCGCACAACTCTACATTTTTCAGAATCAGCATGGGGTAAGCGCACGACCACTGGACATATTGCGCACGACCACCGGTCGTGCGCCACTGATCGTGTGCATTGATTCCTCTTTTCTGGAGTCCTGTCTGGGTAATCGCATGATCATTGGACTTAGTGTGCACGACCACTGGTCGTGCGCCACTACTCGTGCGCATTATCCCAGTTCTTCTTCCTGATTTTCCATGCCAGTGCACACGAGCACAGGACATAGTGCGCATGACCACTGGTCGTGCGCCTGTGATCGTGCGCATTGTTCATTTCTGCTTTTGTATAAATAGTGCAGGTTCCGCCCTAATTCAGGATCGCTCATTTTTCCTCCGCCGTTTTCATCTCCAAGGAGGGATTCCGCCGTCCTCCTTCAATCTCCACACTAGGGAGGTGCTCCGGGCAAGCGTTCACTGCCAAATCCAAGCCGGAGCTTCCTCTCGGCCTCCTCCTTCATCTTTGAGCTTCAAGAAGAGCTTGACCTAGCTTTCTTCACCAAGCTAGGAGAAGTTGTGCCAACCTCCACCGGATCGTGACACGAAGAAGACGGGCCATTGGAAGGTGGTGACAGCCCTTCTCTATCCCGGACGCAGTTGCGGACCGAGCTTGGATGCGGATTGACAACCCGACATCTCCAACCGTGAATCCTCCGCAAGGCTTCGTCTTCGGTCGATTTCGCACACTCTTTTCTTGATTGGTTGTTGAATAGTATAGTTGATCTCTTGTGTTTGATGAAGTTGTACTTATTTTGATATACATTTGTATGAATCATGTCTATGGATTACTTATTTTGTTATTTACTTGAGGTGCGCCTATTTGTCCATCCACCATCCATCCGCCCTTGCCGCACTAGCGATGCTAAGTGGCGTGCCGTATAGAAGAGTGCATACGCACCCCCCTTAGTTAGCTCTGACCTGAGGACTTCAATCTCAAGTCCTCCTCGAAATTAACTCCACCTTACTGTGTTCCTTGTGAGATCGATACTTGGGAAACCCCCATTTTATATTACTTGTGCGACCGGTTCACTGCCGTGATCTTTAGCATTAAGTTTTTTGCGCCGTTGCCGGGGAACACAGTCGTGTGAGTTTTTGGAGAGGGGATGTGAGATTGCTTTCCTTTTCCTTTGTAAATCAATTTTGTTTTGTTCTATTTTTGTTTTGCCTGCCTTTTTCTTGTTTCTTTAGGCAATTGTAGTAATATATTGTTGGATTTAGTAATTTGCACAATTTATTTTGAATCTGCTGTTTCGACACCATGTGGGGATATTCATATGCCCAATGATGTTGGTGTGGGAAGCCTTCCCACGCTAGTCATGAATGCCCTACGAGAGATATTGAGCATAAGCCTCAGCGCACAATGCATGAGATGCTGTATTCGTACAGCCTTTCGAACATTGTGCCCCGAGCTTATGGTCAATCGTCCTCGCCACATACACCGTTCTCCTATTCCTCTCCGGCCCCAAAAGTACCGTAGCGTAATTGGAGAAAGTGTTTGTATTGTCGTAGAATAGATCATGTCCTGAAGGAGTGTGTCGAGTACCTCCATGTTATGGAAGAAGATGATGAGCCGGACATCCGGATCATTCCGACTCCTACCCTTGGTAGCACATCTTCATCTTTTGGTTATGTATCCCTGTCACCTTCATTTGTTGAAGGGAATGATGTTGACACAACTGCCAGATGTGTGGCTGATCTAGGCTTCGATGTGGCTGAGCCTATATCTCATGTGCATACATCTCCAAGCGTGCAGCAGATTCTTTGTGAGGAACCTGCGCTTGACTTTTATTCAAGCAAAGTTCTTCGCCTTTTATGCATTCTACTTCAGTTGCCTCTGGCGACATTTTCGACGATGCAACACAAGTTGAGGCTTGTGATACATGGTTGTGTTTCCACTCCCATGGAGGAGGACAACCTTCTTGGTGTCGAGGATTCTCCCTTGATACCAAAGGAGGAAGTCCAAGTCTTGGTGGAGGCCTCTATGGATCTAGCCGAGCCTTGTAGCATTGTCGAGATTACTGACGATATTTTTCTACCTCAGCCTTTGGGTAGTGAAACTGGGATCACTCCCCCGATTATTTCTTTATGTTCTTCGTCTCTTTTATTTCTTGACCCACCTTCCTTTTCTGAGCCTGTGCAGGTTGAATCTCCACGGGTAAGTTGGGTTGACGTTGAGCCTTGCGCTCAGGCTGTCGACGAGTGCATCCTCTTGTGTGAGGAGGTTCCTACCTCCTTCACAGTGGAAGCCCGTGCTGTCACCTTCGCCCCCAGCAAACTTGTGGTGGATGAAACCTTGCTAGGCAAGGATGTGTTTTGTGGTGAGAAGAGTGAGGACCAGCGCTCCTTCTCTTCTTACTTCCTATTTCCTCTACCTGTGTTGGGCAGGTATTACTATTTAGGTAGAGGGGTAACTGCTCTATTACCGTATCGGTACCCGTTACCGAAACGGATATTAGGTCAGTTACCTGTGCACTTTTTATTTCCTAGGCCCATTAGCTAGAACTGTTTAGAATTAATAAGTCATGTTGGGATGACAGTAACCCCAGTACTTATCTTTCATTTTTGCATTTTATTTTTCATGCCTAGTTTGTTTTTGTATTTCTTTGTAGTTTATATTTTTGTTTTGTTTTTTGCGGAGCTCACCCTGCAGGTATTCATAGCAAATCGCATTGGCGGGGTTCTAATTCTTTGTATGGCGGGCCTGCTTCTGTTTCCACGCGTCTTCTGTTATGCTCACTAGCTGAGCATGGGTAAACTCTTCCCTTAGCTCTTTATGATTTTAATTTCTCTATCTTATGATTTGTTGCTTAGTTTAAGTCTGGGGGAGATCTGTTACATATTGCACATACATATCTCATGTGCATAGTAGAAGCTTTTATTGTTTTATTTTGCTTAGTTCATTGCATCACACACCACTGCACCACATGAGCGCGTGCTTAGCTTTTTGCGTGCTGCGAGTTAAACTCATTTCTTCGTTAGATTTGGGAAAATTATGGTGCTGGCTTAGGATTGTGAGACGGAGTAAAATGTTGGCCTTGTTGTGTTTCTAGTCAACTGCTCTCGTCTCGTGTAGAAATTCGAGTAGATTTAATTTTTTTGTATGCTTTTAGTTTTATATTTTTCTAATTGCGTAAATACTTTTTTCTACTCTACTCAAAAGTTGGTGAATCCGGTGTGAATCCGACGGTAGCTTAGGGATGTGTGTAGACGACCGTTAGTTTTGTATTGCTCGAGTCGGGAGGAGGTATAGTATTTCTCGTTGGCTAAGAACTTGCCCCAAGCTATTCTTGAAGCATGGGTATAGGTTAGTCATGCATGAGTGTGATGTAGGCCATCAATTTGGCCCAGTTGAGCTTTGTACCATTACTAACGTCTTATCCTCGCTAGCCCTGTTGTGCCTACCCCTCCTTTTGATTCAGCTTCACCATGATTTCACCAAAGCCTCATAGCCAATCCTAGTCGCACACCCAAGTTGAGCTTTAGTGTTTACATTTTAATGTTGGGGTGTGATGTGGTGTTATTACATGTGAAAATGTGGATGTGCTCTAATGTTATATTTGCTGAAATTACAAAAATAAAAAGATGATTTGAATAAAGAAAAAAAAAGAAAAAAAGAAAATATTTGTAAAGAAAAAAAAGTGAAAAGTAAAAGTAAAATTGAAAATCATTTTGGAAATGTGATTATATTTGGAGTAGGCGGTGCACACACCCATATGTTAAAAGTTAAGTTTGGAGGTGTGGTGTACCCACCTGTATTTTGCTTAGTAGAGGATTCATTTTTATACTAGCTCATTTGGGTTAGGTGCATAGCCATCCTGTATATCTTTGTTTACCTCACCGAAACCCAAGCCCCATCTCTTCACCTAAAGTCCTACTGATTCGTGTGTGAACCAAACCAGTGTCGTGGAGAGAATGCGAAAGGGCAAGCATATGGTCACCGACATTGGTGGATTCCTTTGGAGGTTTTCCTGAGCCCTGATCTTTGGCAATGCTCGTCTAGCGATTAATCTACTTTCTCCCTACGCGTGACCGGATGATTCACCGTGATTCCATTTTGAGTAATAATAAAATTTTGATACACATTGTGAAAAGTATAAACTATTTTGTATACTTAGAAATTTCTTCTATTATATTTTTACGCGCGCGAGCATGCGACTTCGCATGGTACTTCGTATCACAATTTCTTTGTTAACTAGTATTTTTCCTTATCTGCTTAGATTTTGTTTGCTCGGGACGCGCAAATAGTTAAGTCTGGGGGTGTGATGAGTCCACTTTATATACCTATTTTCGTACTCATCTGGGCTAGTTTTCACGCGTTTGCACTTCACTTTTAGTTATATATCGTTCATATCTCATCTTATCTTTATTTCCATAGGAAGTGCACATTTATGCCCGTGGTTGTGTATTTTGTTACTTTTATTATTTGTACTCCTTTTTGTGATTGCCTAAAATGTCTGCACATATCAATAATTGGTTTTTCTTTCGGTACAGGGGTCGTGTGCGTGTTCCGGGATGGTTGTGAAATAGGAATACTGTGCACGATCTTGGGTTCTAATGCGCACGACCATTGGTTGTGCGCCCTGATCGTGCGCACTACTCTACGTTTTCCAGAATCATCCTGGGTAAGCGCACGACCACTGGACATATTGCGCACGACCACCGGTCGTGCGCCACTGATCATGTGCATTGATTCCTCTTTTCTGGAGTCCTGTCTGGGTAATCGCACGATCATTGGACTTAGTGCGCACGACCACTGGTCGTGCGCCACTACTCGTGCGCATTATCCCAGTTCTTCTTCCTGATTTTCCATGCCAGTGCGCACGAGCACAGGACATAGTACGCACGACCACTAGTCGTGCGTCTGTGATCGTGCGCATTGTTCATTTCTGCTTTTATATAAATAGTGCAGGTTCCGCCCTAATTCGGGATCGCTCATTTTTCCTCCGCCGTTTTCATCTCCGAGGAGGGATTCCGCCGTCCTCCTTCAATCTCCACACTAGGGAGGTGCTCCGGGCAAGCGTTCACCGCCAAATCCAAGCCGGAGCTTCCTCTCGGCCTCCTCCTTCATCTTTGAGCTTCAAGAAGAGCTTGACCTAGCTTTCTTCACCAAGCTAGGAGAAGTTGTGCCATCCTCCACCGGATCGTGACACGAAGAAGACGGGCCATTGGAAGGTGGTGACAGCCCTTCTCTATCCCGGACGCAGTTGCGGACCGAGCTTGGACGCGGATTGACAACCCGACGACTCCAACCGTGAATCCTCAGCAAGGCTTCGTCTTCGGTCGATTTCGCACACTCTTTTCTTGATTGGTTGATGAATAGTATAGTTGATCTCTTGTGTATGATGATGTTGTACTTATTTTGATATATATTTGTATCAAATCATGTCTATGTGATTTCTTATTTTTGTTATTTACTTGAGGTGCGCCTATTTGTCCATCCACCATCCATCCGCACTTACCGCACTAGCGATTACTAGTGGCGTGCGTAGCGAATAGGTGCATACGACCCTCATTCTGCCATTCTCTTCACCTCATCTGCAATCCTACTCGCCCATTCGCCTAGTGATTCGGTGCATTGCGGCCCAACTAGTCTTCCATCCCGCCTGCCGAAGCATCGCATAGCTGCATTGCATAGGAGTAGTTGATAGTATTTTATTTCTTTATCCGCAATCCAAACCCCCCTTAGTTAGCTCCGACCCGAGGACTTCAATCTCAAGTCCTCCTCGAAATTAACTCCACCTTACTGTGTTCCTTGTGAGATCGATACTTGGGAAAACCCCCATTTTATATTACTTGTGCGACCGGTTCACTGCCGTGATCTTTAGCATCAACACTCAGGGATCACCCCAGATCCCAAGTAATTGGAGACATGTCAGTAGGTGTACAGACAAGGCATCAACTCAACTAAGACTTGATGCATGCCTGTTTTCTCTCTGAGGTTGAACCTCAGTCCATAAAAGATGCTGAGCAGGATCTCCACTAGATCATTGCAATGCAAGAGAAACTTAACCAATTTGAGAGATGTAGAGTTTGGGATTTAGTTTTAAGACCTCAAGACTACCCAGTCATTAGAACCAAATGGGTATATAGAAATAAACTAGATGCCCAAGGTACAATTGTGAGGAACAAGACTAGGCTTGTTGCTTAAGGATACAGGTAAGAAGAAGGCATAGATTATGATCAAACCTTTGCACCAGTTACAAGGATAGAGGCCAACAAATTGTTTCTGGCCTATGCTGCCTATAAGAAATTCAAGGTGTATCAGATGGATGTGAAGAGTGCATTTTTAAATGGAGTACTGAAAGTAGAGGTTTATGTTAAACAACCTCCAGGTTTTATCTCTCCAACCCATCCTTATCATGTATTTAAATTACATAAAGCCCTCTATGGCCTAAAGCAAGCTCCAAGGGCTTGGTATGAGACCTTAGCTAGCTTTTTGATAGAGCATAAATTCATTAGAGGCATAGTAGATAAAACACTTTTCACTAGACATCATAAGGACCAAACCTTGTTAGTACAAATCTATGTGGATGACATCATATTTGGGTCTACTGACTCCAAATTATGCAAGAGGTTCTCTGACCTCATGCATTCTAAATTTGAAATGAGTAGCATGGGTGAGGTCTCCTACTTCCTTGGTCTCCAAGTGAAGCATCTCCCTAATGACATCTTCATCTCCCAAGCTAAATATGCTAAAGAGCTTATAAAGAAGTTTGGGATGGCTGATGCCTCAGCAAAGAAAACACCCATGGCTACAAATGCTGTAATAAACTCTGATGCACATGTGAAACCTGTGCATTAGAAACTATATAGGGGCATTGTTGGGTCCCTACTATACCTTACAGCAAGTATACCTGATATTATATTTGTCACATGCCTTTGTGCAAGGTTCCAGGTGAACCCTAAAGAATCTCACCTAATTTTCTTAAAGAGAATTTTGAGATATATAAAGGGTTGTCCTAGTCTATGCCTATGGTATCCTACTGAGTCAGAATTTGAGTTAACTGGATACTCAGATGCTGACTTTGCAGGATGCAGGGTGGACAGAAAAAACACCTCAGGAACTTGCCAGTTCCTTGGGATGAGATTAGTGTCTTGGTTCTGTAAGAAACAATCATTTGTGTCCACTTTAATTGCTAAAGCAGAGTACATTACAACTGGCAGCTGCTGTTCACAGATGTTGTGGATTCAGAATCAACTACTAGACTATGGTCTCTACTTAAATAATTCAACTCGACACTCTGATAACACAAGTTTTATAGCCATAACACAAAATTCAGTCCATCATAGTAGGACTGAACATATAGACATTAGGAATCATTTTATTAGAGAGTGTGTAGAAAAAAACAAAATTAAAGTTGTCTATATCTACACTGATTTACAAAGAGCTGATATTTTCACCAAACCTCTGGATGAAAGAAACCACATGTTCTTTATAAATCAGATTGGAATGATCAATGGAGAAGACTTAGTTTAGTTTTGTCTGCACTCGACGAATTTGCCAAAGTTCGTCGAACGAAGTTCGACGAACATGGGAAAGTTCTTGAGATATTCGTCGAACAGAGTTCGACGAACTCTCTGTGAGTGAAGTTGTTTTCATCAAACGGAGATCGACGAATTTACTTCAGAAAACTTTCGTTGAATGGAGCTCGACGAAATGTCTTCAAATCTTCAGACTGAGCTCGACAAATTGTTTAACTCTAAATTATTTCGTCGACTTCTGATCGAAGAATTTTTTAATTTTTGTGGAACAGAGTTTGTCGATTCATATTCTAGAAAACCTTATATCTAAGTTTTCTTCGAACTCCGTCACGCGCTTTCAGTTCCTTTGCACTTGATCTTTGCTTTTCTCTTGTAGGTGCTCTCATGGCGATTCAAGCAGGAACTATTGCGGCAATGAAATTTGACACAGGGTTTGATGTCGATTTTGATTCCTTTCAACATTCAGACCCAATATTCCTGGGAATCCTGCAACTACTTGAAGAACAACAATTGAAGAATCTGCTATCGACTAGAATCAAGATATCTGCTACAGAAATCAGGGAATGGGTGTACATCTCTGCCACAATAGATGACAATACCATGACCGACACTATATCCGGTAATACTGTTTCCCAAACTCCCGCCGTTCTCACTGCAATTTTTGGATTAATCAATGGTGAAGAGGATTTAGAAATGGATACTGAAGTGTATGATGAGTTGCTAAGTCTAATGGGTTATTCTGGACACACCTCTAATAAATTACTGAAGAAGCATCTTTCTGCTGAATTCAAATTCCTAGCAGATATAGTGGGCAAAGTCTTGCTGGGCAAGCACACTGCACACGACTATATAACCAGGCACCAATTTCTGGTTATGTGTGCAGTGGTGAAAAAGAAAATGATGAACTGGGCACAGATCATGTTTGATCTTATTAAGAAAAAGAATAATAAAAAAGAAGTCAGTTTTGGAAGGATCCTGGGGATCTTCTTGAAAGAAAAATCTGCTAAATCCCTGGTCTCCCCGACCATATTCATTAATGCCAGCAAAAGGCTCACTTGTGCCTTGTTTGGCAGGTGGGAGAGGACCATCACAATGCGACCTAAGGCTTCCTCCTCTACCACCAGAGCTTCTGAAAGTACAAGGGCTGATCCAGCCACTCCCCACCCTTCTAAAGAGATCCCTTCTACACATCCATCCTCTTCCACCATTCCTTCTCTACACCAACCAAACCAACAAACACAACAACAAACACAACAACAAACACAACAATAACCACAACAACCTGTTCATGTTCCTACTCTAGCTACATCTCCTGCCACCTCTCCACCAATAGATATCACTGACATTCCCTCTTCCCCACTTCAGGAATCTCACCAACACTCTCCTTCTCCATCCCCTTAACAAACCCCACATCAGTCCCCCATGATACCCACATTCCTTCACCACCTCATCTCCCTTATCCCCTCATTTGGACACCATCCCATTCTTTACTCTCTACCTACTTCCCCTCCTCATACTTCCTCCCTTCCAGATATACACATGCAAGATGCTCTCCCTCCTACTCCACCATTGACTTCCATTCCTTCATCTATTTCCACTCAAACACCTTCCATTCCACCATCTGCAAATCTACCCTTGGAACCCTCCAAAATTTCATCTCTTATTGCACTGCTTACTCCTCTCCTCAAAAATCTTATAGCAGAGGTCATTAAACCTCTTGTTACTTCTATATCCTCGCTTACTGCTCAAATAAATGCTCTCTCTACTAACTCCTCTCTTCAGTTAGGGGCCTGGTTCTAGTTTGCACTGAAACCAGGCAGGGTGAGATACTTGATGAAGAAGAAATAGTAGCAGTATCCCCAGCAGCAGTACCAACAGCAGCAACAACAGTACCAGCAACAACAAGACCAGAATTAGCACCAGAAGAAACAGCAGCAGGTGCTGATCAAGAGTTACTAGATTTAATTGATTTTATTGAGTTTGAGTAAACAGTTGTAAGGTCATAAGGTCATGGTTCTTGTGTATTGTACTTCATTCGTATTGTTTTTAGTAGTGGACATTCATGCTTATGGCTGGGTTCTTTATTTTGCAACCTTTAATAATTGCTTCTGCTAGAATGACTCTGTGTAGGATGTTGGTTATTAGTTGAATGGTTTCCATTGAGTAACCGCCTAGTCTGTCTGTGGTATATGGCGTCGGGCCCCGATCGGACCTACTGCTATATGTTATACGACGGATACGGGGTGTTACAACCGGGCAGATAGAAACTCTAGTCGCGGAGTCCAGCATGAAGTGGACTGAAGAACTGGATCTCGGCAGACCGGTTTGGCAGTTGCCTTTGTCTAGCTCTGGTATATCGGCAACAGGAAGCCGCGTGGACCGCCAGTCAGTGCGGACTGATACTGGAGTTCGCCGGTACAGGCGTACTGGATCCAGTGTCTGCCAGTAAGTGCGGACTGGCCCTTGTGGCCAGTGGTGGACTTGGTTGGTTCTGAACCAAGTCCATGTTTGGTTCAGTCCGGAGAGATCGCGCAGTGGAGCGCGGACTGCTTCTCAGTCCGCCAAGCTTGGCAGAAGTACTTGTGCCTTGGTTGCAAGTTTGGGGATAAGCGGACTGGAGGTTGTGTCCGCAACTATGTGCGGACTGGAGATGGAGTCCGCTGAGTCTGGTAAGTGTCTTGGTGACATGACTATGGACTTGGGATATATGGACTATTGCAGTCTGCGGGATATGCGGACTGCGGAGGTCTGCAAGTTATGCAGACAGGAATGTCTGCAGGGATATGCAGGCTAGAGCTGTCCGTAGTATGGGCGGACTGAAGCCGGTTGTTCGCTTAGTCTAACAGTGCCTTTGTGGCAGTCGTGGGCTCGGGATGTGCGGACTGAAGCCGGGTGTTTGTTGAGCCCAGATGGTGCCTTGGTGGTGAGGCTGTGGGCTCAGGAATGCGGGCTGGTGTTGTGTCCGCGGATTGCCGGACTGTTGCTGTGGAGTTCGGCTGTGGCTGTCCTGGCTTGGGCCTTGGCGACAAGGCGGACTGGTGTTGCTGTCCAGCCTTGGATGTCTGTCTTGGCGGTTTGGCCTTTGGCGACAAGGCAGACTGGTGATTGGAGTCCGGCCTTGGATAAGCTAGGCGGGCTGGCTATCTTGCACAGGTGCGGCGGACTGGTATATATCCGCGGACTGCGGAGAAGTCTTACAGTAGGATGTGGCGGTAATCCTATCATCTAGGGCGGTGACCACACTCATCATTGTGCTTATAAATAGGACCCCTACCACATCAGGAATAGTAACCTCCATGCATAAGTGAACAGTATCTTGAGCCTGCATAGGTTGCTACAGACTGCCTTTTGGTGTCCGCGTGGTTTGGTGGAGTTGATCGGGTTGTGCTGTGTAGGTTGTGCGGATAGCGCTGGAAAGCCGGGACTTGGCTCTGATTGCGGTCAGGGATAGTGCGGACTCTGCGGCTAAGTAACAGGCGGAAAACAGCAGGTCGCGGACAGCGACCAGACGGTCTTCTCTTTGGTAACTTGGTTCGGGGTTCAAAAAGTTGCCTGCCTCAAGCTGACTGTTCTATTCGGCATCGCAGCATGTGCAGTCTGGCGGCTAGGCAACCTCGTAGTTAGGCGGCTTGCAGATCGGCGGTTAGAGCTAACATTGGAATAAAGGGTAGTCCGTATGGCCTGGGTTGCGGTCTGGTGACCTGGCGGACTGTGCGGACTCCACAGCAGTAGACCGGCGGCTTAGTGTTGAGTCCGTGCAACTTGTTTCTCTTGTCTTGTTTTTGTAGTTCTCTGCATTCCCTTGGGTGGTTGTTTGGTGAAGCATGACTCGCCATGTATGTCTCGATGTATAGGGAAGATTGCTGTGAATCAATAAAGACTCTTGTGCTACAGATGTTTGCTGGTTGACTGACTTTAGTTGAGATAACCCTTGCTCACTCCAGGTTATAGGGAATTTTTTGCGTGATCAAGGTGTGATCTTGATAGTCCGGAGAATATTAATTTGGCATCAGGCTATCTCGTTGACCACCTGGAGAAAATTCAACGTGGTAGATGTGGTAGGTTGTTGGATTTTAACATGGCATCAGAGCCAGGTTCAGTTACTTGAGAAGTGAACTTGGTCTTGGAGCTGGATTAGAGTGGATAAGCAGCGATCACTAAAGTGGTTGTTTCTCTTTGAAGAGGGAACCAATGGTAGAACTATTGCAGTCGAAGATGCAAGTTGTCTTGGAATTGATCTCCTTACAGAGACAAACTTTGATAGGTGGAAGTCTTGTATGGAGAGCTTTCTTCTTGGCGAGGACCTTTGGGAGGTTGTATGCAGAGTAGAAAGACAAGAGGCTACTGCTGGCAATGCTGAAGAGATGAGAGCTTGGAAGGAGACAAATGCGAAAGCGGAGTCTATTCTCAAGAAGGTGATCTCATCGGAACTCTTGGACTAGATCAGTAAATGTCGGTCAGCTGCGGAGGTTTGGACTTCCCATGATCGGTTGTTCAGGAAGGAGATGAATGTTACTACAGAGGATGGTCCTTCTACTTCATATCAATAAGAGAGGAGTGGTTCTCCTAGGCATGATGGGAAGAGGAAGTAGGGAACAAGGTGCTATAGATGCAAGCAGCATGGTCATCTCAGGAACGAGTGCAAGGTTGTCTTGCTCTTGGCGAACGTAGCTCATATTGGGAGCAAGGAGAAGAACTTAGTTGAGTCTTCAACAAGTTCTGGTGCTGATCGGATGAAGGCCAGTGATAGTGCAGCTATCTCGCATGAAAGACTGGGACATGTAGGGATTAACAAGCTGAAAGCAACGACAGTAAGAAGACTCGTAAGAGGATTGTCTAGATTGTCATCCTATGGTGATAGTCAGGGATGTATGGGATGTCAGCAAAGTGAAGCTTATCGCATTATCATTGATATGGCACAATCCAGATGTAAAGCACCTTTGGCGGTTGTCCATTGTGCTCTGGTTAGACCGATTGTCACTGCCAGTCTTGGAGGCAGCAGGTTTATGTTGATATTGGTTGATGACTATTCAAGATATACTTGGGTATAGTTCATGAAGAAGAATTCCAACATGATGCGCTTGTTTGTGGAGTTCAAGAAGCTTGTGGAAGGGCAGCTTGGCCTGAGGATCAAGAAGTTGAGGACAAGCATCGGTGGTGAGTTTGGCTCACCCACTTCTCAAACGTTTGCAGGAAGCAAGGGATCCGAAAGGAGCTTTCTTGTGGACATACTTCACTGCAAGGCGGGATTGCAGCTCAGATGATCTGTTGGTTGACGGAGACCTGCAAGTGTTGGCTTCAGAGTAAAGCATTCTTAAGGCCCTTTGGGCGGAAGGGATGGCATGTGATGCTCACGTCATCAATCAGATGCCTCTTAGTCCGATCTATGTGAAGAATCCTTATGGGCTGATGTTCGGGGTGAAGCCCAGTGTAAAGCACCTAAGGGTATTTCGATCTACCTGCTATGTACACACTCTGGTTGCTCTCAAGACGAAGCTTGTCTTTGTTGGGTATGATGAGCAAAGGAGAATATGGAGGTGTATGGATCCTGTGACGAAGAGACTCATCGTGTAGAGAGACGTTGTCTTCGATGAGTTGACGCCGTATTGGGATAGCTCTTATTTGGAGCTAAAGATGAGCGGGTCATATGGTGGGCTGAATGAGGCTGCTGCTAAGGTTCGGGTGGAGCTGCCTGGGTCACCAGGAGCTCCAGGATGTTCTAGCTCCGGGGCAAAGTTGTCAGGGTCAGGAAGTAGGGGGAGCGATGCTCCAGGTACTTCTGGCTCGAAGGCGGAGGCTTCCGGTATAGGAAGCAAGGGGAGCGATGTTCCAAGTTGTTCTTGTTCAAGAGGAGAGTCTTATTGTTTAGGTAGTAAGGGGAGCATTGATCAAGGTGCTTCTGGTTCCAGTAAGAAGACGTCTTGTTCAGGAAGCAAGGGGAGCATTGTTTCGCGTTTTCCCGGGAACGGAGCTGGTTCAGGAGCAGCGGAGGTTGTCAGCCATGATCAGGTTCTTCGGAGATCGAAGAGGATCAGTAAGCCACCAGCTCGATATAGTGAAGGGAACACGACGGGCTTGGTCCCATGCTTCCTTGCTAGACCTCAGGTAAAGCGAGTACCTTCTAGCTGTGATGACCCCACTAGAATCAAGGAGGTGATTGACACAAAGGCTGAGGAGGTGACTACTCTCAGAGGTGATGAGATTTGGGCTTTTGTGCCCAAGCTTGTTGGCGATACTCCTGTGATGCATGAGTGGAGGTTGAAGCTAAATAAGAAGGCAGAGGAAAGCATGGATCCTTTTGGGAGATGTTGGAGGGATCCCTCATGGTCCATAATATGCGGGGCGAGGACTATGTCTTGGACATTTCTTCGTAGATGCTATCGGAGGGACCAAGTGCAAGGTTACGGGAGCTGCTAGAGTTATTCACCACTTCTCACTTCAAGGGGGAGTGTAGAAATTTGTGAACTGAAAGTGGGTGAATGGAGCACTTGGACCTATCCGCGCGGACAGGGTTGGCAGACTGCTAGGTCGGTAGGGATGTTACAGACGGTTTATTGTGTAGCTGCCTGGGCGGTCTGTTCGTGCGGACTACACGGACAGCAGCAGTGGTTAGCCAGGTCGGCTGGTGATCAGAAGGTAGTTGGATCTCAGGAAGTAACCGGGCGGATAGAAACTCTAGCGGCGGAGTCCGACATGAAGCGGACTGAAGAACTAGAGCTCGGCAGACCGGTTTGGCAGTTGCCTTGGTCTTACTCTGGTGCAGCGGTAAGAGGAAGCCGCGGAGACCGCCAGTCAGTGTGGACTGATACTGGAGTTCGCCGGTACAGGCGCACTGGATCCAGTGTCCGCCAGTAAGTGCGGACTGGCCCTTGTGGCCAGTGGTGGAATTGGTTGGTTCTAAACCAAGTCCATGTTTTGTTTAGTCCGAGGAGATCGCGTAGTGGACCGCAGACTGCTTCTCAGTCCGCCAAGCTCGGCAGAAGTGCTTGTGCCTTGGTTGTGAGTTTGGGGATAAGCGGACTGGAGGTTGTGTCTGCCACTGTGTGCGGACTAGAGCTGCAGTCCGTTGAGTTCGGTAAGTTTCTTGGTGACAAGGCTATGGACTTGGGATATGCAGACTGGTGCAGTCTGCGGTATATGCGCACTGGGGAGGTCTGTAAGTTATGCGGACTGGGGAGGTTTGCAAGTTATGCAAACTAGAATGTCTGTAGGGATATGCAGGCTAGAGCTTCCCGTAGTATGGGCAGACTGAAGCCGCGAGTCCGCAGAGTCCGGCAGGTGCCTTTGTGGAAGCCGTAAGCTCGAGATGTGTGGACGGAAGCCGGGTGTCCGCTGAGCCCGGCAGGTGCCTTTTTGGCGAGGCTGCGGGCTCGGGATATGCGGGCTGGTGCTATGTCCGCGGATTGGCGGACTGTTGCTGCGGAGTCCGGCTGTGGCTGTCCTGGCTTGGGCCTTGGCGACAAGGCGGACTGGTGTTGTTGTCCGGCCTTGGTGATGTCTTGGCGGTTTGGCCTTTGGAGACAGGGCAGACTGGTGATTGGAGTCCGACCTTAGAGAAGCTAGGCGGGCTTGCTATCTTACATAGGTGTGGCAGACTGGTATGTATCCGCGGACTGCGGAAAGGTTTTTCTGCAAGATGTGGCGGTAATCCTATCTGCTAGGGCGGTGACCACACTCATCTTCGTGCTTATAAATATGACCCCTGTCACATCATGAATAATAACCTCCATTCGTAAGTGAACAGTATCTTGAGCCCGCATAGGTTGCTGCGGGCTGCCTTTTGGTGTCCGCGCGGTTTGGTGGAGTTGACCGGGTTGTGCTGTGCAGGTCGTGCGGATAGTGCTGGAAAGCCAGGACTTGGCTCTGAATGCGGTCAGGGACAGTGCGTACTCTGCTGTTAAGCAACAGGCAGAAAACTGCAGGTCACGGACATCGACCAGATGGTCTTCTCTTTGGCAACTTGGTTCGGGGTTCAACAAGTCGCCTGCCACAGGCAGACTGTTCTATTCGGCATCGCAGCATGTGCGGTCTGGCGGCTAGGCGACCTCGCAGTCAGGAGGCTTGCAGATCGTTGGCTAGAGCTAGCATTGGAATAAAGGGTAGTCTGCGTGGCTTGGGTTGCGGTCTGGCAACCTGGCGGACTGTGCGGACTCTACAGCAGTAGACCAGTGACTTAGTGTTGAGTCCGTGCGGCTTGTTTCTCTTGTCTTGTTTTTGTAGTTCTCTGCTTTCCCTTGGGTGGTTGTTTGGTGAAGCATGTCTCGCTATGTATGTCTCGCTGTGTAGAGAAGATTGTTGTGAATCAATAAAGACTCTTGTACTGCATTTGTTTGCTGGTTGACTGACTTTAGTTGAGATAACCCTTGCTCACTTCGGGTTCCAGGGAATTTTCCGCATGATCAAGGTGTTATCTTGATAGTCCTGAGAATATTAATTTGGCGTCAGGCTATCTCGTTGACCACCTGGAAAAAATTCAACTTGGTCGATGTGCTAGGTTGTTGGACTTTAACAAGCAAATCATGTTAGAGGAAACATGTTTACTAGATTTGGAAACATACCTATCCTCCTTAGAGGATTTTTCTCATGCCCTCTTAGTAGTAATCCTTAGGATGAGAGGAGGAGAAAGGCCTGCCTCTCCAGTGCTTCTTCTTCAAGAACTTTTGGAATGCCTGGTAAATGCAGTAAAGTATTCATCAGACCATTAGCAGTCTGATGTGCTTTACTCTGATTTTCTAAACTCAGATTCAGTATCTCTCCTTGTTGGAGAGGGAGACTACCTTCTGCTTCTGCTGGAGCCTTTAGATTTAAATGCTACAGACTTGTCCCTTGTTTGAGGCTTGTTGTTGTTCTCCTCATCTTTCTTGGCAGCCAGCTGCATCTCATATGAAAGTAGCTTTCCAAAATGGGTGTGAGGAGTTGTTTCACCCAGCTTTACCACTTCTCTTATGCCATAGATTCTTGTGTTCCACTCTCTAGAGAGAGATTTAAGAAACTTGCCATTTAGTTCATAGTGACTGTAAACTCTTCCATAAGTCTTCAGCTCATTCACAATCTTGAAGAACTTCTCATAATAGATGGTTATGTTGTCCCCCTTGTATTGCCTGAACGCCTCATACTCTTGGTTGAGCATGGACTTCTTGTCATCTCTGACCTCATCTATCCGGTCCATGTAGATCACTAGTGTTTCCACATTTCCTTTAATATTTTGCAATGGATCAGATTCTAGAGTGTAGAATCATCAACAACACTCATAATGATATTCTTTTCCCTCTTTGTCTATTGAGGCCAGGGTCAACTCATCATTGGTCATCTCATCATATGTTTTGGGGGTCTTGAAATTGGCATCCAGTACTAAAACCTTCATAGGGATGAATGGTGCTTCTTCAACTGTAATATAAATTCTAGGACAGCAACTTCCATGAACTGCCTCACCCTTGCTTTCCCGATGCGAAAATCTTCCTTCCTACAGATTGGAAGTCTCATAGCACTCAGCTCCATATTGGTCATTTTTGAACCCATAGAGATAGACGTCTAGCTAACCTTGGAGATCTACTCAGACTGTTAAGCCTTTAAAGAGCAACCTCCCTCTGATACCACTTGAAAGTCTTGTTTTCAAAGTGTAACGGCCCGAAACTCAAAAGAGCGACGGGAGGCATTTTGGGCCAAATTTGGAATGTGGCAGGGGGCACACGGCCTAGGACACAGGCGTGTCCTAGGGGCGTGTCATGCTCGGGTCGATGATCTGGCCGTGTGGTCGACAAATTTGGAGCCGACGATCATCGAGCAGCGAACACGTCCTGAGACACGGGCGTGTCCCAGGCCGTGTCCTTCTCGGGTGGTTGTCCGAGTTAAGTTGGGGGAGAAACATGGCCTGGAGCCCAGGCTTGTTCGGGTATGACACGGGCTTGTCATTTGGTACACAGGCGTGTCCAATACCCGTGTCCTTCACGGGTTGGTGTTGGGCCTGTATCGATGGAGGAACACGGCCCACTACACGACCGTCTACTGGATGACACAGGCGTGTCAATCCGGACACGGGCGTGTCGCGAACCCGTGTCCTTTTGGGGAAGCGTCAGTTTCGATGGCGAATGGGGAAAATGGCCCTGGACACGGGCATGTCACAGGTTGTGTTCGGCCAGATTTTTCATTTCAAGCCCGAATCATGGCCGTCTGTTTCCTTATTTTGGGATCCGACGGCAGGGGTTTGTTCTTGCTTGGATATACCCGGGTTTAGGGCCTAGAAAACCGCATTTTACTTGGGTTATTCTCTTTCTAAAGCCTAGAGAGAGTGGCGAGCAAGGAATAAGAAAGGAGGCTAGATCCGGCAACCAGCAGAGCTTTGGAGCTCCAAATCGCGAGCCGACTTCGGATCTACGGAGGTAAGGAGATTGCGGTGCTTTTCATCTGCATAGAATTCCATGGCTCCAAGGAAAAATGCTAGGGTAACGATTCTCATCCTAGGATATATGAAGTCCTCTTTTCTTTGCATAGGAAGCCCGCTCTCGCGAGTTTGCAGTGAGTTTGAGGCGTTCCTTCGGGTAGACATAAATAGTCCCCATTGTGTACATGTAGAGTCTGTAATCGAGAAACGGACATAGGCATTATGTGTGAAGCCTACCCGGACAAGTTGGTCTGGATCGGTGATGTTTTATTGGATGAATGGCCGGAGAAGACTCCATACGAATGGTTGTTTTTCGGGTTTTCTACGCTGCAGATTGCAACAAGGAGCCTTGGGAACTAACCCCAAGGTGCACACAGAAAATTGGCAGATGCGTGGTTCTGCCAATGTGGTGGCTTGGGAGCCAACTTGAACATAACCGGGTTATGTGATGTGTGGGATGGAAATGGGACTCTTGGCGGTTTGACCAGCGCATATGGCTTAAATTGACATTGCGGTGTGAGTAATGGGTCAGGCGGAACCGTACACGTTCAATGTCGTTCGGTGGGAGCCGTTGGCATAGATGAGGGTCTTCAGTGGTCTATGGCTTAAATTGACGTAACCCATGCCGGGAAGACAAAAATGCTCGCAAGATTGGTTGTCCAAGTGGAGGTGGTGAGACCGTAATTTCTATGGCTTAAATTGACGTGACGTTGCCCGGTTCACCTAGAATGTGCCATGAGAGCACGGGGTGTGTGGCAATGCGTACCCATGCCTGTGATGAAGTGTTTAAACTATACTGCTTGGTTATAATAACAAAGTGTAGGGAAAGGAGCATCGACGCCCCGAGTTTGGGGGTGGGATCATTTTAATATGGTTAGCATAGCTGACCATTGCTTTGTTTGCCACCGTTACGGTGGATTGTTGCTTGCAGGTGTTGTGGAGCCAATCGGTAAATAGCGGGCAAAAGCCCAAGTTGCTGAGCCAGCCCTCGAAGGCCTAATTTTGATTGTTTACTTGTATTATTCATGTGTGACCGGCCTGCGTGTCGTGGTATCGAAAACACTGTAATTTGAGTAAACAATTGTAAGGCCTTAAGGCCATTGTACTTTTGTATTGTACTTCATTCGTGTTGGTTTGAGTAGTGTACATTCATGCACATGCTGGGTTCTTTGTTTTGCAACCTTTAAATTGCTTCCACTAGATTGTCTCTATGTAGGACGTTGGTTATTAGTTGGATGGTTTCAGAGTAACCTTCTGGTCTGTGTGTGGTATATGGTGTCGGGCCCTGGCCTGACCTACTACTATATTCTATGTGACAGATAGGTGGTGTTACAATTTGGTATCAGACTCCTGGTTTAGGTCAGGATTAAATGAATTCGTGGGCGAATTCTTTTTAAGGGTGGTGAGCACATATGTGTGCGTCATCTTCATAACATCAAAAGAACCCATGAATGTCCACTTATGAATGAAAATACACGTGTTTGAGGAACCTGCGTGCTCCTATAATTGCTTCTTGCAATTTTGTTCGGTCGTTTAACGGTGTGTTGTACAACTATAGGTAACTAGAAGTGGTGCAGTGTCGTCTGAACCCCTAGTTTCTGAGGCTATTAGCGCACCAAATGATGCGCTCCTGCAACACCTCCCTCGGCTGAAACCATACGATTGGTTGCCGAAGCAGTGTTTGCCATGATCAATGCGCAGCCTGCAAGGCAAATGCAGCAACCCGCTCCTACGATGGAGCAGGTACCGCTTCAAAGGGATGAACTGAGAAGAGTGGAGCAGGTAGTGCTGTAGCCTTTGGTGCCGAGGAGAGCAACCGAAAGACAGCTCAAACACATTATGAGCTTTAATCCTCCTGTGTTCTCGGGGTTGGGAACCCATCTCAAGCTGAAGACTGGCTCTCTCGAGTAAAGAGAGTCTTGACAGCTACTGAAACAGAGGAGTGGCAGATGACCACTATAGCTACATTCCTGTTGGACGGGGATGCGAGGATATGGTGGGAAGGTCTAGAGTTGCATCACTTGGGAGGAAGGAAACTTATAGACGTCTCGATGGAAGAGTTCTCGAGACTGTTATTGGCAAGGTACCTCCCTTCAGTGCAGAGGATAGCATTGGAGAATGAGTTCCAGACGTTTGTGCAAGGAGAGAGTTGCGTGGATGAGTATCTCCACGAGTTTACTCGATTGGGTCGGTACGCTAGCTCCACATTCGTGGATGAGGAGTGCAAGACGAACTGTTTCTATGAAGGTCTGAGAGATGATATGAGGCTACTGCTCTCGGGGCCGATGACGCAGGGCTTCTTGACCCTGGTCAACACAGCCCGGTCTTTGGATAAGGACTTGAAGAATGTACAAGCAAAGAATAGCTCTGGTGATAAGAAGACGAAGTTTAAAGTGTCGAATACTTCGAAGTCTGGATATCATAGGTTCTACAAGAAGGCTAGGACCTCGGGTCCAGCGCCCTCTTCTAGTGCTTCTGGGGTGACTATGGGTCGAACCCCGGGTGCATGTTTTACTTGTAGAAAGCCGGGGCACTTTGCATGTGACTGCTGGAGCGGACGTCCCAAGTCCGAGATGAAGCCGGGAGTAACAAATGAAGAGAAGGGCAAGACGGTGGAGTCAACCGCGTCCCATTATACTCCAGCTCAACCAAGAGTTTATAATCTTGGCCAACAGGAGGCCATTAATAATGTGGATGTGGTGACAGGTACGGTTTAAACTTATAGCAAGTTAATTTTGAAAAACTTGTTATGCGTGTATTACCTTACCACTGCCTGTATAGGATTTGTTTTGATTTGTGAGAATCCGTCGAGAGCACTCTTTGATATGGGAGCTTCACACTCCTTTTTGTCCGAAGGATTTGTATCACGCATCGGAGTACCTTCTTCGATGGCAAAGGACAAACTGGATGTGTTGTTGCCAAATTGGTGTTCAATGCGCGCGGATAGAATCTGCGGCATTAAGATTCATATTGGGAGTCAGGAGTTCCATTTGCTAGCATCGTTACTACCGCTTGTGGAGTTCGACGTGATATTTGGTATGGACTGCCTCTCGGAGAAGCAAGCTTATATTGATTGCGGTCGCAAGGAAGTCAAGTTGAGAACAGGTCGTGAGATGACTTTTACGGGCTTGAAAGGGTTGAGCAAGACTTTGATGTCTGCTCTTCATGTGGTGAAGGCGGTTCGTGCTGGTGCAGAGCTGTTCTTTACGCTAGTGAAGGTTGCAAAGCCTAAGCCTATGTTGGACAGTATTTCAGTGGTATCCAAGTACCCTGATGTGTTCCCTGGCGAACTTCCTAGAGCCCCACCTCAACGGGAGATTGATTTCACCATCGAGCTAGTGTCAGGTGCGAAACCTGTGTAACGCTCTCCGTATCGGCTAGCTCCTAAGGAAATGGCGGAGCTGAAGGTTCAACTGCAAGAGTTGTTGGAGCAGGGGTATGTGCTTCCAAGTTCGTCGCCTTGGAGCGCACCGTCCTTTTTGTTAAGAAGAAGGACGGAAGCTTGAGACTTTGTATCTATTATTGGAGTTGAACAAGCTAACAGAGAAGAACAAGTACCCGATCCCGAGAATTGATGATCTTTTTGATCAGTTAGTCGGGTCGACAGTGTACTCAAAATTGGATCTCACGTCCGGTTACTATCAACTGAGGATAAGGGATAGTGATATCCCTAAGACAGCGTTTAGTACGAGATACGAGCATTATGATCTTACGGTCATGCCGTTTGGGCTGACGAATGCGCTGTCAGTGTTCATGGATCTGATGAATCGGACTTTCAGGGAGTACTTAGACCACTTTGTGATCATCTTCATCGACGACATCTTAGTGTACTCGCAGTGTGAGGAGGATCACTTCAAGCATCTTCATTTGGTATTAGAGACGCTGAGGAGGAATCAATTGTATGCCAAGTTCTCCAAATGCGAGTTTTGGTTGTCCTCAGTAGCGTTCCTCGGTCACATAGTCAATGGAGAGGGCATTGCGGTCGATCCGGCAAAGATTGTTTCGATACGAGAGTGGCCTGTGCTTTCTATGGTAGCGGAAGTCTGGAGCTTTCTGGGCTTGCCGGCTATTACAGGCGCTTCGTGGAGAACTTCTCGCAGATAGCGTTACCCCTCACGACTCTGACGAGGAAAGGGCAGAAGTTTGTTTGGACGCAGGAGTGTGCACGAGCTTTTTAGGAGTTGAAGAGTCGGTTGACCATGGCACTTGTGCTGAGTTCGCCGAGGGGGACCGAAGGTTTTGAGATCTATAGCGATGCTTCGGGCAGTGGCTTGGGTTGGGTGCTACTACAACATGGAAGCATTATAGCGTATGGCTCGCGATAGCTGAAAGTGCATGAGAGGAATTATCGGTCCATGACTTGGAGTTAGCGGCTGTGATTTTTTCCTTGAAGCTGTGGAGGGACTACTTGTATGGGGTGAAGGTCGATATCTATACCGACCACAAAAGCCTGAAATATTTGTTGGATCAAAAGGATCTAAACATGTGGTAGCGTAGATGGATGGAGTTCCTGGGGGACTCCACATTCAAGATCCATTATGTGCCTAGTAAAGGCAATGCAGTTGCGGATGCGTTGAGCTGCGGGGCCTCAGCTCAAGCCAATTGGCTATTGATCCATGACAAGAGGTTGGTTCGGTAGTTGGAGGCATAGGAGATCTCTTGCGTAGACAAGCAGTCGAGTGCTGAAGCGCTATTGAACTGGACAGAAGTTCAGTATGACTTGGCTGATCGGATTTTGCAGGCACTGTATGTGGATAACAGCATGAAGCAGCTCATGATAGAGGGTTTGGATGTGTCAAATTCCCAATATGAGTGTTACATCCCTAGTTGGATTTGGGCTAGGTTCACTAAATTAGGATGTTTGACCCAACATAAACAGCTAGGGCCATGTCTGTGTCCTAGAGTATAGGCCATGTCCTTAGAGTCAACACTGCATGGACCAGCCATCAACAGACTACAAAAGACTCAAGACTTAGAGAAATTTCAAAGACTCCGAAAATGAGTTCGACGTTTGTCAAACTCAGGTCGACGAAAGTTGTGCTCAGCTCGACAAACTCAGATACAATTCTCTGAGCTGAGCTCGACGAACTTGGTACTCAGGTCGACGATTTATGTACACTATACTTCAATATTCCAAGTCCAGAATTCCTTTCCTCCTGTCGACGAACTCAGTTCTTAGGTCGACGATTTCTGGGTATTCTACTTCAACATTTTATTCCAGAAACATCTAAATATTCTAAGTCCAGAATCATACTCCAGTCGAATTCATCTTCTCAACTCGACGAACTTAGACCACATTCCTGGCAAGCTTTATCAAGTTGCAGTTAGAAGTTGTGAGCTCGACGAAACTAGTTCTCAGGTCGATGATTTCTAGACACCTTACTTCAACATTCTTAAGTACAAGAAATATTTCACTGAACTCCAGTCGACGAAGTTAGAATCTCAGCTCGACGATCTTGATGCATAGAATTACAATGGTTCCACAGAAATCAGTTAACTACACTTAGGTCGACGATCTTGGATCTCAGCTCGATGAACGAAGATTATCAGGTCGACGAACATAATCTCTCAGCTCGACGAACTCTGGATCCTGGTCGACGAATTCTGTTTTTTGCTCAACGATTTCTGTGAAGTTCCAGACTTGGATATTTTTCTGCATCTGTCCTTAATTTATTGCAATAATTCCTAAGTAATCAATGCTAAATATTCTCTGAATATTACCGTTAGACGCAGCATTGCTTATGGACTTCATTAGGATTATTGCATGTCATTTTTCAATGGGAAAGTTGGGGAAATCAATCAATGCAAATATTCTCCAGGTAGTGAGCATTGAATGAATGAAGGAATTCAAAATTCAGATGGAAGATTTCATGTAAAATATAGAAAGATTTTATTCCTTCTTCCACAGACAGTCAATAGGAATTTTCTTCTTCCTTATCGTCAAAACACTGAGAATAGAATACACATGGCAACAACACAGTAGAGAAATCAGAAGCCCTAGACCAGAGAAAGAACAGAAAGCTGAAGAAGAAGAGAACATCAATCAAAAATCAAGAGTTTTCTTTCTTCTACATCTCAGGATTCTTCAGAGGACAACGAATATTCTATCTGTCAAAGAAGTTCCTGGATACCATATGGTCAAAGCTGAAATATTGAAGACCTACTCACCCTGCAGCAAGGCTTAAATCTTCCTGAGTTCAATATCTCAGGGGGAGCTTTTGCTAACATCATAAATCAACTAAGTCTTCTCAGTTGTATTTGAGAAAGAGAAGACACCATCACTCTCTCATCCCCCGTTGTAAAAAGGGTTCTTTAACTCCCTTCAAAGATATTCTCGGTTGCAAGTCTCCTCACCAAAAGACTTAGGTTGGTTTTTTAGCACCTGATCAAAAGCTCATTGGTGGCAGTCACCTGATCAAAAACCTGAGTGAATTCCTACCAAGGTGGTAGAAGAGTGGATGTACCCAGTGTAACATCCCATGTTACTTTTGGCCCCCTCAACTTAGATTGGGTTAGGCATGGGGTGAATTTTAAGGAGATCAACTAGGTTTGACCCTAGGTAGTGGGTGGTAGCCATGTGGAGCCCACTATAGGACCAAAGTCATACTAGGTCAAACTAGCCTAAATGAGGACCCTAGCCACACCATGACCCCACCACATTGCCCTAACCCTAAAAACAATCTAAGTGTACCCTAGGGCATGCCATTAGGTCAACACTTTGACCCCAATTGACCAAAGTCAACCTTGGGCCTAATTTGGTCAAACCCACACTCATAAGCCCAATTAGCCTAAGTAGGGCACCCCCTTGACCCAACCCAAGTTGGGTGGTACCACTAGACCCATTACCACCAAGTAGGTTCAGCCCACCCACCATGTTGACTAAGTCAACTCTCCAAGTCAACAAGTCAACTATGTGACCTAAAAGAAGGAAATGAAGACCAAGCCACCCTCCTTTGGACCAAACCCACCAAATTTGGCCCATGGCCAGCCCAAGTGAACAAGACCAGCCCTACCACTCTAAATCAGGAGAGAGAATGCATGCAAAGGGGTAGAAATGGGATTTTGAGAGAAAGAGGAGAGAGAAATGGGATGAAAGGGAATGGTGGCCACATGGCCACCCCTTCAGCTGAATTCCTCTGCCCAACAGCAGATGGCCGACCTCCTCAATTCTTTCTAGAGGAAATTGGGGATGTGTGCCACTTGGCAAGTAGGGGCGGAGCAACCAAGGCCGAGCCCGAGCTCACCTTGGTTGTATCTCCCCATATACTCCCCCTCAGCCCCAAATAACCTCACCAATAGCTTCAGGAGGTAGAAAGGAATCGAAATCGAGTGCTGGAACATGGAAAACGGTGGAGAATCAAGCTTTCGGGGTGGAGCTCGCCGGCGCACCACCACCATGGCAAACCGCCGCCTGACCCGCAGCCAAGCCCCAATCCAGGTCCGTTTCGCCGCCCCTCTACCTGTACTAGAATTCTAGATCCATTTAGGGAGATATGGGGCTCAATCGAGCCCGATTCCATGAGAGGAAAAACGAGAAATTCGGGCTTTTTCTTCTTGCTCGGGTTCGCCGGAGGAGCCAACTCCGGCGGCCCCACCGCCGGGAAACGCTAGCCCCCCACCTTAGAGAAGGTGGTGGCGACATCCCGCCGGCGGTGGTGGTGGCTCAGCTGGCCGGAAACCGCCAGCAAACATCGCCCAGGAAAAATGAATCTCGGCCTTTGATCCATTGGAGAAGATGAACGGATTCCGTCCGTTTACACTTTAAGATTCGTGCTGATATAATATTATGATTTAATTTAATATTATGAATAGTTAAATTTATGTCACACTTATTCAGTGTCATTGCATGCCATTTGTAGGCCTCTTAGATGCATTTCCAGAAACTGATCCCTGAATGAAAAATGTAGCCTTACCTGTTACCTTTAATTTGACATCTTAATCATTAACTTTGGTCCAGTATTCTGGCCTGTAGGACATTTCTCCTAGGACTGGTCCTAGACTAGGGCAGAAATTCATTTGGATGCCCAATTCAAACCACAATCACCATGGCCCCAAATTTTGGTACATGCATGACTATGACATACCTACCCCTGCCAAAATATAGGAATTTTTGAAACAACCTTTCCTATAGTTTTGGTCAAAATGTCAAAATGTAAATAAATGAAATATATGGAGTTATATGACTCCTCATGGCCCCAAATTTTGGAGGTGGGTCCTTGGGAACATCATTAGTGCATGATAAAAATATCAGCACTTTTGGATCACTGCATGATGGAAAATCCACTTGCATGTGTTGGTGTAGATATTACCTTGCCAATAGCAATAGTTTAAATATTGTGCATTCAGCCTAATGGAGGCATTCAAAAATCTTGGATTTGATTCCAGTGGTTCATTAGGGTAAATGTCACCCCTCAGATTAATTATGGGATTTTTGGAATCAAAAATCCCATTAATTGGAATTTTAAAAAACTATGGCTCCTTTTGAAAATAAATTTGAAAAATAGGTTTTCCTCAAGTACAAATCCTCAAACTTTGCCAAGTTGAAAATAAGGTTATAGTTGACTTAGGAAAAAATTGATCTTTCTGTTTGAAGAACTTTTAGAGTAAAATATCTTGAAATGCTCATTTTACCCTTATTTCATTTATTCTGGAATTGATGGATATACACCTCAGAAATATTTGTAAATAATTCTAGTGTTGTAAAATGTATTATTAGTCTTGCATAATTATTTCAGAATTTATGGGTGTATTGATAGTTTTTAAATTAATATAATGACTTTTTGGTAAATATGTAAGGATGGAAATTGATGGGCCATTACTCTATAAAAGTTGATGAAACTCTGCCAATAGTCATAAATTAATGTTTTATATGCTCTGTAATTTTCCTGGAATTTTGGGTTACATATTCCTTATACTTCATTTGGAAAATGGAAATTATGTAGATTTGGTATTAATTAATGAATTGGTATAAATAATCAAAGGAAAATTATGAAACCCTGTAGACAGAAATATTTTATCAAGATACAACTCAGGAAAAATTACCTAGGTCAGTGGATCATAAATCATACTACTTCATGTGTAAAGTGACCTAGTAATTAATTTAAAAGATTTAATTAAAGGATTATTTGGCCAAGGAAATTTATGAGAACCCATAAGATAGTTCCCTTAGCCCATACCAACCTAGGATAAATATTTAGAGGCAAGATTTCCTAAGGATTGAAAGATTCCATTTTTAGGGTAATAATAGGGCATGGTCTGCATATAACATAAATAGGTCTTGCCTTAGGGGTTACCAGAGGATTGATTATCGGAAGAAATAAGAGAGTGCAGTATGAATAATCCCTGGTGGGTAGTATGGTCTTAGTGATGGGGTTAAAAGTGCAAGTCTTTAGGAAACAACTGGAGTGGGGGTCGACGGAAGACCGTCGGTTTCCCGGTAACACCATAAGTCACTAGGGTTGTTCCAGAGCAACAAAGAGAGCTGGGGTGAAACATGGGTAGCCATCAACTAAAGTAAATATCCTTGTGAAAAGGGTTTGGGCGTAATCCCAACACAGTTCCTAGTGCCCCTTGAGAGCCCTTCATAGGGAATACTGGGGGCAGTCCTGGGATTAACCTTAAATCACTAAGTATAATAACCCGTAGACAAGAGTAGTCTAATAGGTTAGGACATTTGTTGTACCTTCACCTCACCCGTGTAGGGTTGGAGAGATTCATGATATATGCTCACCCATTTAGGGTTTGAGGGAGTTGGTATAAAGACACTAATGTGCGTTCTCACCCGGGTTGGGTTTGAGGGTTTCAGGACGAGTTTGGTCCTGCGAGCGGAAGACTCGGAATGAAATACTTGCATGTGTATAAATATAGTGGCAGGGCATGCGGTACTGGCCGTTCGTCACACCGATGACAGTACGGTGCACCAGGCGGTTGTGAGGGTTAGAGGGGCCAGTGGGATGTTTTACACTGCGATCTGGAGGACGACCCCCGATAATGCACATCCAACCCAACAAGACTGACGGGTTGTCAGCAAAGTACGTACGCGAGACTCTAGATTGCACCTTGGACGTGTACAGAGGCATATGAGAGGGGTCTAAGGCTTGGTAGTGTGCATACCGGCCTAGAAGCGGAGACGCCCGCTCCGCTGCTGCCGTAGCCACAGTGGTGGTACCCGAGAGTGATGCTAGCTCTCAAAAAGTGGGAACTAAAGGTCTGTGATAACAGAGTCGTTGTGTGTGAGTTGCACTTGCCTGTGCATGAAATTGCATCATAACATTCATTCATATTAGGTCATACGCTTCATAGATCCTTATCATATAAATTAGTATGGGCTTTTTTATATGATAAGTTAAATTTCCTGGAAATCCTAACTTATATATTTGTATGGGCATTTATATAAGTTAGGGTACTTTTGTGATGATAGTATTGTGGTAGAATAGTTTATTTACTTGCTCTTACTGCTGTCCTTTACTTCCTTTACTGTACTGCTGCTCTTACTTGCTTGTACTATATTTAGAACTGCTAGAGTAGATCAATATTACTTATTACAACTGCTAGCTAGATTCTGTCACCTGCTTCCACTTTTGCTACCCCTTGTTGTCCTCCGCTTCGACCTCCCGCTCGGTGCCTAGGAGCTGCGGGGCGAGGTGCGGAGGAAACGACTTAGTCTTTTTGATAATGGTCGGTGACCATACTATTTTTAGGAGCCCGTTTAGATGGAGCACCAGCATGTCGAGGAGGCAGGACTTGAGGAGCAGATACCGCTTCAGCAGGCTACTACCACTACTGTGCGTCCTCAGGTGGGACGAGTTCTGATGTACTAGTGTAGCTTCCGTTTTTATTTTGAGAGAGAGTGGATTTTATGTACTGGGCATAAGCCCTTATTACTCTTTCTTTTGTACTCTTTTGTGGACTATGTTTTTTGTACTTTTCATTTCTTACATATGATTTGTACTATGTGACTTGTGGACTAGTGGATTCATATACTGCTTTACCTCTTCTTCTCATATTGGCCTACAGGTTAAATGATCGTATTAGCCGGCAGGATCGACGTGTTGCAGTGTCGACTAACCCGTGCGTTAGTGCCACCGTAAGACGGCGGTTCTGGGCATAAGACCCGTAGCCTACTTGGTAGGGGGGGGTCATACAAACTGGTATCACTTGAACAACGATCATATGAGAAAGAAGTCCACAACATGGGACCACCCCCTCCCGAGCATCAGTTTGCGGACAAACTATGCAGCGGAAGCAGTGGTGTGCCCATGTGCAAAAGTCACATAAATGGTCCACAAAGTACAATGAGTTAGGCCAGTTCTGTTTTAACCTTACCTTGATGCAACCTCCACAGGTCGCCGCACCGCAAAATGTGGCTCCTCCCCCTCCAGCTGCCACCCTATTCCTACATATGGAGATGGGGCAGACTTTGACGGCGATTCTGGATGCCTTCAGATCCCAGCAAGTCCTGGCTCCACAGCCAAATCCGGGGTCGAGCTGGCTGAGTGCATTCAAGAGCCTGTCCCCACCGACGTACCATGGGACAGAGGATACGGTAAAGACGGAAGAATGGCTGGAGGCCATACACGAGATTTTAGCAGGCATCAGCTGCTCGGTCGGTGAGGCAGTACCTCTAGCCACCTCTGCACTAGAGGCGCATGCGAAGAGATGGTGGAAATCAGTGCGGGAGTCTACATATGCGGACTTTGAGCTGTCAGAGATATCATGGGAGGAGTTTGGTGATGTATTTCTGGAGCACTTCGTCTCTGCTACGGACAGAGATGCCTTGGAGGAGAGGTTTTTGAACCTCAGGAAGGGGATAGATCGGTGATCGAGTATCAGAGAGAGTTCTCTCATTTGGCCAGGTTCGCAGGGATTCAGGATACCGATGATAGGAGGTATGCCAAGAGGTTCTACCGGGGCCTCAGGGATGATTTGAGGCAGGCCTTGCTGTTCATTTCTCATGGCACGTCTAGACAGATCATCGAGATGGCAAAGAAGCTGGAGGCTGACCAGCTGATGGTGCAAGTCAGAGGGAAGAGACTGTTTGATGGGTCGACATCAGGATAGAGCAGCAGGGGCTCTCAGAGAGGCAGGACTATCGGATACAAGAAGGGTGGGGTTCGTCGTCGTCCCAACTCCAGGCAGGAGCAGGGGCCTCCTCCAGCATTGGCTCCCCCACCTCTACAGATGCATGATCCGAGGAGACAGGATGACCGAGGCCACCGACAGGTAGTTTGTTACGGATGCCGCCATCCCGGGCACATTAGGTCGGAGTGCCCGCATCGATTCCATCCTCCTCCTCCTCCTCCACGTCTAGTGGCCCCAGTACAGCAGGGCCGAGGCCGAGGCCGAGGATGAGGCTGAGGCCGTGGATATCACAGCAGAAGACACGAGCAGGAGCAGATATACGCCTTGGACCTCACAGAGCAGAGGAACCCCGAGGAGGTTATCACAGGTACTTAAAGTTAATGATTAAAATTCTTGAATTTTCAATTATATAGTACCTAGAACTATAGGATAACAATTAATTTTAACGTAAACAAACTCAGACATAGTTATGATCAGCGGCAACCCCGCTCATACTCTCTTCGACATGGGTGCTACGCACTCGTTCGTATCCGAGGCCTTCATTGACGGACTCGAAGGCGTGGAGAGGTTTCCTGGACTAGAGATGAGGGTGCGTCTACCCGATGGGTCAGATCTGCGGACCACTGCACATTGTGATATGGATGCCGAGATTGGCGGTAAGGCATTGAGGCGCCAGCAACTATTCTGAAGCTGCAGGACTTCGACTTGATTTTGGGCATGACATGGTTACATCGGAACCATGCTCAGATAGATTGTCCGTCCAGGAGGATCACGCTAAGGCATGGCGACTCTCATGTTATCATTGAAGTATTCAGCCTATCTGCCACCTAATGTTATCCTCTATACAGGATGTGAAGGCCCACGAGCAGGGAGAAGAAGTTTATCTTATCTGCTTTGAGATGGTGGGAGCAGAGACGACTATTTCAGATATTCCGGTGGTCTGGGATTTCTCCGACATATTCCCGGAGAAATTGCCCGGCTACCACCTATAAGACTTGGATTTCAGGATTCAGCTAGTACCGGGAGCGAGGCCGTGTCTCGAGCACCCTATAGATGGCTCCCAGGGAGTTAGCAGAGTTCAGGACTCAAGTACAGGAGCTAGTCGAGTCTAGATTTGTGCAGCCCAGTTCATCGCCGTGGGGAGCGCCAGTTCTCTTTGTGAAGAAGAAGGACGGGTAATTGTGACTATGCATAGATTATCGAGAGCTGAACCGGTTAACGGTCCGCAATACCTATCCTCTGCCTCGGATAGATGAGCTATTTTACCAGCTGTAGGGAGACTTCTGGTTCTCTAAGCTAGATTTGTGATCCGGTTACTACCAGCTTCGCATCAGGGAAGAGGACATACCGAAGACGGCATTCAGTTCACGCTATGGATTTACGAGTTCACGGTGATGCCTTTGGGCTCACGAATGCCCCTACCGCATTCATGAGTCTAATGAACCGTGTATCGAGCCCTTCTTAGACCGCTTCGTGATTGTATTCATCGACGACATTCTGATATATTCCCGGACTCAGGAGGAGCATGCAGAGCACCTGGCGCTGGTCTTGCAGAGGCTGAGGGAGTCCCAGATGTACGCAAAATTTTCAAAGTGCCAGTTCTGGCTGCAGGAGGTGGCTTTCCTGGGACACACGATCAGTGGGGCTGGATTAGCAGTGAACCTAGCTAAGATAGAGACAGTAAGGGATTGGCCATGACCGAAGACCGTATCTGATTTCGCAGTTTCTTGGGACTATCAGGGTATTATCACAAGTTTGTGGAGGGATTCTCGAGGATAGCACTCCCCCTCACGTCCTTGACGAAGAAGGACGCAGATTTTATTTGGTCAGAGCGGTGCGAGACGGCTTTTCAGGAGCTGAAGGACCAACTCATCTCATCCCCCATTCTTGCGCTTCCATCCGGGAGCGAAGGATTCCAGATCTACATGACGCCTCTTATCAGGGATGGGTGCAGTCCTGATGCAGCATGGACATGATATTGCTTATGCTTCAAGACAGTTTAAGAAGCATGAGCATAACTATCCAGTACATGACCTAGAGCTCAGGGCTGTGGTATTCGCCCTAAAGATATGGAGGCATTACTTATACGGGATTCATTGTGACATCTTTATAGAATCACACGAATCTAAAATATATCGATAGACAGAAGGATTTAAACCGAGACAGAGGAGAAGGCTGG